>CM052140.1:14063813-14098541 GCA_028454255.1 Halictus ligatus
TACATTTTTACAAAATTCTCCACGAACAGTGTCCGATTCGGATCACGTTGACAAATTGACAGGAGCCCCGTCCGAGGTTTGTCTAAACGACGCGCGCGTGATTGGGTCCTGAAACATCGCGTGGCGTCTCGAAAGTGTTCTTTCCGCGGTATTATAATACCGTAGGATCTCCGCCCCCGTGACTAGCTCCCTGCTAATGAAGCTCGTTCGAAACGCGACAGACGCAAGACAGGAGGAAGGAATCCACGACAATTTCGACGCGACCCGAAGCTTCAAAATGACGGATCGTCCCGCGGCTAGCGTGTGAGCGGCCCGGACACACCCACCTCGTCTTCCTTCGCGGCAAAGTAGTGTCGCACGCGAATACACACTAAATATACGTCCCGTAAATATAGACGATGTATTTACAAGAGGAACACGGGCTGCCGTGTGCCGATATTAACCGTACCCGTCGGAAAAATCGCCCGTCTACGGCCCACCAACGTCGTGCCGCCATCTTCACCCTATGATCCTCGCCCTGAAGCCACAGCGATCTTCTCTCGAACTCTCGGACAACCGAGTTCGAGTACAATTTACTCGTTACCAATTTTTAGCGTCGCCCCAGAATTTTAGCGTCGACGGCAGGATTCTTTAACGGTTCAGAAAGGGGATCGAAGCTGACGCGTCCGTGGTTGGTCGATGATCGTGCGCAGCGGGATCGTTGTTCGGTGCGTGGCGAAGCCGTCGCCGATTGAAATTTGTCGCCGGCACGAACCGCGTTAACCCGCGAAGCTTCTGTTTCGCTGGCGGCGCGAGAGGGGCGTCGGGGACAGAGAGAAGCGGAGAAGCGGTTCGCCACGCTAGCAGCGCCACTAAATTAGCTTAATGCGATGCATTTGATTAGATCGCTGCTCGCGGAGCAGCTCGTAGGAGGAAATACCGAAGGGAGGAGCGAGAGAAGGTGAGAGAGAGAGAGCGCGGGAGGGAGAGTGCTTTGCTCTTTCGAGTTGCGCGGGGTGGCCAGCCTCGTTTCATGGAATTGATTAGATTCAGTTATTAATATTCCTCTATCCCTCACTTCATTTCCGGCCCCGATTAACTCGGCGCTAACAGCGTGACGACGAGCAGAGACCAAGCTGCAGAAGCGAAAACCTCTCTAAACCTTCTCCTCCTTCGTCTCCGCTACCTCTCCCCCTTGTCCCCCTTCCCCACATTCGCCTCCTTCTACTTCTTCCCCTCCTCCTCCTCCTCCTCCTCCGGATCCAGCTCCGGCTTCTCTTTCTGCAATTACACCCACGCTTCCACCGTCTCTCGGACCCGTCTGTCTCTTTCGCCGCGAGTTTAGCCTCTGTGTATCGATAGCCACGAGTACCCTACCCCGCAGAGGATTATGAGATCGTTACTATGATCCTTTCACACTTTCCTTCCAAACTGAGCAGTTCGTTTCACGTGCTTCCTTCGTGCTGAATTGCCCGGTGGAAGTCGATTTCGTTCTACGGTAACGAAAACATTGTCACACGATAGGGTATCTTTGAGGAATTAGTTTCTCGCGACCGACGCGGACAATTTTTATTTCACACAGAGGCCCGTTAAGAGACGATTACAAAGCCGGTGAGGAGACGATGTGTATTACCCGTTCTCTTGAACAGCCACTTTTAAAAATACCACTGTCAGATCAACGTCCACGAACACCTCTCGGCCCACGTCTCTGAAAGGAGCATTCAGAAAAAATCAAAGCTGATCTCCGACTTAGCAGCTAGCTATAAGGGGACACGTTGCAGTTTCTTTCAGCAAAGGCTCGGCTTCCGAGGCTGTTCGATTCGTCGGTGGCGAAGCGTTTATTTTCGTTCTTCGGAGGTACAAGTTTTTCGTGGTCGCCGGCGCGGCTCGTTTGTCTCGCGAGAGTTATCGGCTCGCATCGGCGTGCAAACGAACGTAAATCCGGCGACAGAGAGAAAGAGAGAGGGAGAGAGAGAGAAGGGAAAGAAAAGAGAGAGAAAGGGCCCAGCGACGGCATGGCCCCTAATTTCGGGGATAAAGGCCGGGGAAAAATTGCGGGATCTATGCCCGGCGATGGACGCAAGTAATCGTCCCCACATTTCACCGCGGCTTTGCGCGTTATTTATGCGGTCAAGCAGTTATGCCACTTTACAGCGATCGTCCGAAATAAGGCAACCGCGAGTTTTAAGACTCGGCGCTGGGCCCGCTGAGTTATTGGCCGCGATGCGTCAACGGGGGTTGCTTTGCGGGCTTGGATTTGTAACTGTTTCTCGGCAACGTTCGGCCCCGAGAACACCATTAGATTGTCCTTCGAGTGTTGCAACGTCTCCCGTGCCCGCACCGCACTCTGTTAAATATTCGACACTGGTATGCGGAGCCTTTCTATTAGTATCCGTCTGTTTTATGCCGCAACTAACGCCTGTCGTTCGTTATCCTCGCGCTCCGGTTAAATTCGCTGATTTTATTCGCGCGTAATTTAGTCCTATACCGCGCAGCTTGTTACGTCGCCGCTGCGGAATGGTCAGCGAGCATTGTACGGTCTTCCTTTTTCTCGCAAAGTCGACTTTCGCGACGTTGGAAATAATCTAAGAATCTTATTGAAGTCCATTCAATCTTGTCTCTCGAGGATGTTGTACACACGCGTAAAATTTCCAGTGTAGGTGTTTAATTTTTAAACGTATCCGAAATATCGTATTTCGATGATGAGAAATTATAGTCGATCTTCAAGCTGCTGTAGCTTTGTGAAAACAAATCGTATCGTGGTCTACCTAGGCTCATTTTAAAGCCCGAAGATTCAGCTACAAGCATACTGTATTCATTTTTCTCAGAAAAATGTTTACACTCCGTAGTGATCGATAGAGTGAAAGTACTTCCTTTTTCGAAAATTGTAAATTCTAATATTTAACTCAATCACCTGTACAGGTCACAACAAATTTTGTTCATAAATGAAATTAACCCGGATTTAAATAACGAAGTCTCCCCTTTACAACGAGCTTTTCGAATTTGGCGTACGATTTTTTCTCACCGTTTTATGGTACTTTGATTGGAAAGTGTGACAACACTGACTGGAAGTCTAACTGAACATGTTTGATGTGTCTTTCACAAAAGGGAGGGTATCACCCATTTTCGCCTTGACATTGCTTAGCATGAACTAGATTGAATTAGCGCATTTGAGATGCAGTGTCAGCTCAGATCAGATTTCGCATGGACAAATTAATTTTTGCATGGTTGAAGCTTGTTGTCTCTGGTAGGATGAATGGTGGTCACGAACAGCAGTTGACGAAGCTAACGTAGATTAATGCCAGCGAATCAGGGGGTGGCGCATTTAGGACGTCAGTCCGCGTATCCGATCGCGACCCTACGGCGCGAACCGGTCCAGAAACCCCCGGAACTCTCGAGATATTTGCGATGCCAGTGTCGCGTTCCGGGCTGCCGTTCCGATCGGCCACCTGTCCGGAGGCATTGCGGCGTTAACGAAGCTGTAATTGCCCGGGAGGAGCGTGGCCCCGACAAACAAACGTAGCTAATTGACTCGGAAATAAACCGGAGTTGAAGTGTCGCCCCGTTGTCCGGCCACGCGGCCCGCCGTTGCCCGCCTCCTTGTTCGTTCGTACACTTCGTTCGTCGGCGGCGGGCCGCATACCGAAACCGAGATTTTGACTTATGCCAAAGCGAACTGTCTTTGTGCCGGGGATGCTGGCCTCGTTTAACGCCGTCCCTCCGGCTGCCAGCTCCCGCCGGCACTAACCCCGCTTATTTCCATGGCGTGCCATCGTCTTAATATAGACTTGCGAATGCTATCAGATTCGGCCCTCCGCGAGACGTCCACCGTTCTTCTCTCCTTCGGTCGCCGTTTGATGGAACGGGACGCGGCCGTCGCGACGCTCTCGGCGAAACCGGCAGGAACGCCTACTCGCCGACACCAAATTGCCGGAGACTCCACCGACACCCTGTTTCGTAACCTTATTTTACCCAACCGCGGCCCGACTTGCCCCCTTTTCGCTCCTTTCCCAGGAGTTTGTTCCGAACTCTTCGACAAATCCATCGGCGATCGTATTTTCATTTTTCTCTGTTCTGGATCCCTGTTCCAATTTGTTAACAAATAATATTCAACAGGTCAATGGACCTATGAGCTTTTTGTTCTAGATTCTTCAATACAGTATTTGATCCATCGACGAACAGGTTCTTGGACTATTATACAGTTTCAATGTGGACGCATATGGTGGCACATTAATTTGATCATTGATAAAGCATCGAAGCATATTAATTAGCATCGTTTTGCTGGAAGTGGATCTTTAAAGAATCTTGCAGGCATAAAGGGTTAATTCATAGGCTTTTACCGACTCTTCCTAGTAATCTCGCCTTATAGTCTTCTTGCGTTACTTCAGGCTGAATGATCGACTGTATTCTCTGAGTTCTTTAACAAATCTGCTTGATCTACTCTCCTTAAAGCGCGGAATACATCCATACACTATAGCGAACAGCTTAAAGTATTAACATTAATGTTATATAACATGACAGGAATCAGTAATCCCGTCAGCAACTGTTACAAGTTATCACCTGCATCATTCTGCCATCGGTACCTGTCTCACAAGTTGCTCCCGGTTCCTTTCTCTCTGAAAAGAACTCCGGTTGACAATAACATAATAAGAGATTATCAGGCGATTTTGGAGCGGGAAAAAATTTCGTCGCGGATTGCAGACTCACCTGAGCCGCCGCAGGGGAGGGTGAGCGCTCGGCGGCCGGGAGTGGCGAATTATTCCGGCCAATTAACCCCGCGGATACAAAGAGGCCTGTAAAGAAAAGCGAGGCCGACCTTGACGCGTACAAATGCGCCGATGAATAACCAAGTCATTTTATTTAGAGAACCGATCCGTCTTTCCGCGGGAAGGAACGAATCGGGAGACGGAAACCAAGGGAAAAAGAAGCCGAGAACCCCTCTCTCTCTCTCGCGGCGCGCCGCGGCCGCTCAGAATAGCAGCCTAGTCAGCGTGGTTTTTCGCTACTTCGCCGTCTTCTTCGCGGTCGGTCGATGTCTGAATATGCGACCAATTAATTCCATCCGTTTGATTCTTGGCCGAAGATCGTGCTGACCCCTAATCCTCAAATATATATCCCCTTGCGCGTATATCCGCCGCCGTCCGAGATTATCTTTTCATCCGTTTGGCACCTACGTGGCTCGGGAAGACGCGCAGGGAGTCCGGTACACAACCGAAAACGTTGACATCCGTCGTTTGTAAAATATGATTCATTACAATGCCGAGCCTCCTCGCCGGGGTACCTTTGCAACACATGATTCAGAACTTCGCTCCTCCGTTCGTATATTTAACTTCGAACGTCCCGCCGCCGCTGTGACTTCGTTTGCTCACGTTCCCGTCAACCTTTGAAGACTCTGCTCATTAACCCTCGGGACATTAGGCTCGGTCCACTAGCTGAATATTCGAAAAATTCGACTGTGGAGTATTTCAACAGAATATTATCAATTTCACGGTGAAATCCTTGCGACGCTTAAACTTGCAGGCAATCTGAATAAATTTTCTATACAGTCGACCGTCGACATTTGATTTCTATCTATCCTAGAAACACCGAAAAGCTTCTGTTGACCGATTAAAAATATTATCTTCCGAAAAACGTCTGCGTTTCTCTTTAGAGACGAGTAGGGAAACAATATTTTCTCATTAACCCTGGAAAGATCAAAGATCAGGCTCCTTTGGTTCGCAGAAGCGATAAATTTTTATTTTGCGTAAGTATCCGCAATCGGGCCTTTAAGACCAGCATAATTTACGTTTAACAGTGGGCCAATTTAATTTCACCAACCTCCCGAACACTGGCCCGGGAGTTTCAACTTATTTTCATCCCGGCGACCGGGGAGAGTGGGAACGTAAATCGATTTTTAAATTGTTTAAAGGCCCGCAGCCCGCCGGCTAAGGATCAACGTGCGTCGTTGATCGTGGAAACGGCGCTTTGATCTTCTTTTCCGAAGATGTTGAAGAATGGCGGGCGAGTCCCGGTGTAACCCGAGCGCAGACGTAAAGAGGATGTTCGAGAGCATTGAAACGAAGATGGCGGGATACATTCCGATCGTGGGTGCACCGTCTTGCCGTGCCGTTGCGCTTTTGGCAGGAATTCAGCACGCTATTTTTTCCGCGTGCACGGAGCACGGTTTCGCGCTGGCCCCCCTCCCCCCACCCCCTCCCCGCGTGACGTCCTCGATTCGTCGAAGAGATTCATGGCCGCTGATCTCCCGGCGACGATCTTCGAGATGAAGGTGACGGCTCGGCCGCGTTTCCGAGAGTTACGGAGACAACCGATCTGATTTAAAGCAAGCTTAACCGAGGAATAATGCAAGCCTTGCCAACCCACTGTTTATATTTATCGTTCCAATGATGCGGAATTATCATCTTTTTCGCAGCAGCCGCTCCTGTTTTCGCCGCACCCGCGCGAAGACAATGCGTCCGATCGATCTCCAAGTTTCTGTACTCAATCTCTCGATCTATTACACCGAGAAAAATTTGGTAAGCCATGGTGGATACTGATGGTTAATTTTATTGAGTTATTCTTGTGGTATTATCCGTATGGTATCTTGTGGTGCTGGGGATCAGATTAATTATTAGCTCTCTTTGCAGAATCAGAAGTTTCTCTGTCGATTACTTAAACCTTTGAATCGTTTGACGAAACTTGTGATTTATTAATCACAGAAGTTTCAAATGATATCAATTTTTATCGACGCATCATAGTGCAAACGTACTCAAACTGATGTAACGATTATTTTGGTGATAAATACATAAAATGTACAGTCTATTAATCACGAAGAATTTCTCATGGAGTCCATCGATTTATTTTCGGATTTTCACTGATTACTATTCTATCCAGCGATCGGATCGAACGAGCAGGGCGAGACGGTTGCGGCCGGGTCCAGTCATTTTCACTCTTTGTTTGCTATTCAGTGCTTTATCAAAGAACTCACGGACGTTTCCGCGACGCAGAAATCGTCACCTTCGAATTTGCCAGGCGAGAATCTGCGAAGTAATGGCCCCGCCGGTTTCATGGTGCTCGTAAACGTCCGAATAGATCAAACCTCGTAGGATACCGAGCGAGTGCGTCGACTGGTCTCCTCGAGTGACTATTCATGAAATTCCTGTGGCCGGCGAAACTGCTAACGATACGAGCGCGACAGACACGGCGATTCGAGAAAAAAACGGCGAACTTTCATGGCGCGATCGTTATCCATCAACGCTGACTACCACTTCTGTTAAATCAGTTGGATTTCATTAACCCCGCCACTCTCCGCTACAACCAACAAGATCCGGTTCAGAGCAGTCGTTTTCTGCTTTGGTCCCCCGTCGAACGAAAATCTACAATTCCATTAATCATACTACTCTATCACAGACGTACCATTATTTTTTGGTAATAAGCTGGGTTAGTCCAACTGGCGAATTTATATACAAATTAATTGCATGTCGTCGTTAACGCTTTGCGCGTCACGTCTCCCAGAAACGGAGAGTATTCGTCAACATTTCTAAATTAATGTTAACCCACAGAGTGATCACAATGATAGCAAATGTGATCAGAAAAGTGAAAGAAGCTTGACGGATTATTTTCAGTTTCATACGTCTTCACTTTTCAATTTTTATACGGTTCAATAAATTGTTTTAATTTCGTGGAATTTTTTAGGCTGCCGATTGTGCACTCAGAGCGTTAAGGTACTTAATTTGAAATATATTCTTGATGAATATCTTGATTCATTTTAACGCCGGATTTATGGAGTACTATAAGTGTCTATTTCGCATTACTATGTACGAATTGATTTCCCGGAGTTAATGCGTGTCGCAAAGGAGCGACTAAAAATATTCGTTAGCACGATCGTCTTCCTCGTCGGCCCTCATGGTTTTCTTCGTTGTTCGTTGACGTCGCCGGCGTGGTGGACGATAAATATGCGTGTCTCTGTCGCGGCGAGGAGCGCGAGCGGGAACAGTTAAGATATGACGACACATAAAGTGTCGCGAATAAAGCAACGCGCGTCGTTGCACTTCGAGATTGCAGTTCGTTGCGTCCCATCGAACGGATTCAGGGGCGGTTCTATCGGATCCGACGCCCACGGAACGCTGACGCAGAACCGCCCCAGAACCGGGTTCTATCGGTTATCGATCAGGGGGTGGCTACCCCGTGCGATTGAATGGCGACGCTATCGACTGCCGGTGCAACTTTCCCGCAAACAACCTCCGGTCCCTCGGAAAATCCTTCATCGTACACAATTTTCATCTCACACGATTCTCCCTAATCTCGTATATTACCTAAAACAATATCAATTTTTATTCCTCCGATTCTTATTAACCCTCCCTCTGAGGGCCCACCAAAAATTATTGTACCGCAATTCGGAACAATTCCATTAAATGTCCTTGTGTCTAATAAATTGCTAAATGTTTGATCGTGGCACACATAAATACACTCAGTTTCGTAACAAAAATATTCTAGAGTAGATGAGACAAAGCGTTGACTATAGCGCGTGTTACAATTCACGAAGAGTTCGAATTAAGATTTCATGCATGGGATTTCATGCATGGCTGCAACCACGACAATGAACTCGAATTTTCTTGACAAACGATGCCCCTCTATTTTCAGAAAATCGAAGATCCTTATCGAACGAAATTGCAATCACGTGGCTGGCAGCTTTCGAAATGCGAAACTCGAACCACAGGTGAAACGACTGTTTGGTACCGTGAGATATAAAAATATCGTAATCACCTGACCGATAAGGATGATAATAGGAATGGCGGAGATTCGCGACAATTCGCTCTCTCTCCCACCGCAGCTGCACTTTCGGAACAGAAAATAAAAAAGTGTATCCGACTGGATCCTCGTTGAATATTTCAGGCGTTCGCTCTATTTCGACTTCGCCGGTTCTTTTGGCAAGCGATCCCATAAATCGCGTTCCGCGAGCGCGACGCGACGACGGTAGAAACGATACACACGGCTTTTGACGCGTGGCAGCAGCGGCCGGTAGTTATTGTCCGAAATTGCAATGCACTTAATCCGGCCGGGGCCGTCACGTCGTCGTTAAATCGGCCGGAAAATAAATTACCGATTGCCTTGGCAATAATCCCGGTCGATTTTCAGGAAACCCCCCCGCCGAAACCCGTTCCCCAAAGGCTTAATGCTCGGGGATCTCGTCGTCGGTTCCTTTATTCTTTTTTTTTTTGTTTGTTCTTGCCGCGGGACTCTGCGCTTAACGTCGCGTGACAATGTTGAGACGAAAGTGATAACCATAATTCTGTCAAACGCCGGCTGACCGCGGGGTTCTATCTGGAAATACGATAATTGCAGAATCAAATTTGCCCCGCGGGCCTCTCCGCGCAGAAATAGACGCTGGCCGCGGCGCGGCGCGGCGTGCACCTTCGTCTCGCGATGCGACAAAAGGAGCACAAGGATCCACCGGAAGTGGAATTCCGATTCTCTTTCGCCAGCCACCTCTTCAATTATTCATCCCCCCCGATCGATTAATCAATCCCCTCCCTTGCACTCGCCTGTCACCTCGATTTTATATTCCCGCTTTAATGCGACGCCGCGACGGCCGATCCTTCGTCAATCTTTCCGCTGCTTCCGCTCGATCGTGCTGCGATCCGATGCACGCAATACTTCGATAGACTTTTGAAGTTTAAAACTACAATATTCTGGTTTTACTATCATTATTTTATTTGTATTTTGGTCGACCTTTTTATCGGTATTTTTGCTTGTACATTCAGAAAGTTGCATGCGCCATAAAAATCATAAATAGACTGCGAACTTATGTGCAAAATAAATTTATTTCTTTTTCAAAACATTTCAGTGGCTTGAAATTCTTCAAACTTGTTTACACATCTCATGTGCATAGAATCCGTAGTGTATTATTATAGTCTGATGAGGAATGATCTCTTTTCTCGTTGCTCGAAGTATCGTCGATCAATCCGGAACACTAACCAGCGAGTTGGAACACAAAACTGACTCGTAACAAATATTTAAAGACTCGACAGATCATTTAAATTCGTGTGAATCAATCTGCCTCTTACAGGAAATTATTCAAGTAGTACTTTGCACAATTGTACAAGTGTGATCGGCGTTTCGAAATTCAGCGAGGTTTTAGTGACATTAAATCGAGCGACGGGCACACGAGTCACGGTTTTCTGGATTTTTGAGGAAACGCGAACGGAATAAATGTTGACTGCAGTCCGATTAACGCGGTTGCATCGGGCCGAACGTGATCTATTTATAGCCGAAGCCGATGCACGCAACCCGGGGGTGGTTCTACACGGAGTTAATGCATCCTCTCGTTGCATCGGCGTTTCGGCCATAATGGATACAGCGTTTTTCTCTTTGTGCCAGATACATAATCCGCGGCCTCTGTCGAAGTTTCGTGGTAATGCCTTCGCGCCTTTGTCTCTGCCTCTTCAACGCTCTGCCGCGGAGAATTTTGGCACGACAAAGGCCTGGCCGTGTCTCCATTTTGGATCCGCAAGCTTGTCGTTTCTCTCCCTCTCCCCCCCTCTCTCTTTCTCATTCTTTCTCTCTCTCTCCGCGCGAAGCAACAGCGACGCTTTCGTCGATCGGCCGTTTCTACGTTTCGCCCACCTTCCGTGTCAATAAAACAACAACAGTGTAATAAATGTTTGGTACATTGCGCGCGGACTGTTGTAAACTGGTGTCTACAAAGATTCACCGGTGCGATGGCAGCAAATGAATCATTTTGTTGCCACGTTGCGCCGGTGACCATGACGAAGCCTGATTGCTTTGCATAAATCTCCATTACGTATACGGCACCCGAAACCGTTGTCACTATTTACGAATTAATCCGCATTTAATCAGACGCACTTACGACTTTATGGTATACCTACGCCCACGATGATAATTCACACCCTAGACACGCATCGCATACTATTTTACGCACCGAAAATAGTCACTCTTACGTGGCCCGACCCCCGGCTGAACTTTCACGGAGGATTACACGCGATCAATCTGTTTAACGTCGACTTTTACCGTCCGCGATACAGACAACAATTTAACCTCTCGTTCCGAGATGAAAATCTGATCGTTATGAGAAATGAAAATGAATTTTATTCTGCTGGCGATAGATGCTCGTTTACTAAATTTCTGGCACGAGGAAGTAAATTTCGAGTTATATTGGTTTCGGGGTAATTCGATACGGGGTTTATTATTTAGGGGATCGGTTCGGCGGCGAGGAGGAAGTCATCAGTCGCCCGATGCTCGCGCAATCGCGTCGTCAGAGCGGAATGAAGTTCGGAAACGAACGCAGTCCATCAGTTACACGTAGGATTTTAATGTTTGCCCGTTCCAAATTGATGGGAGTAACATCTGCGCCGCGCTTTAAGTCAGCTAAGTCCTGCGCCGGCTACTCTTCTTCGGTTTGTTGTTTTAGCAGCCGGCTTCAGAGAGCGCGGCAAACATATCCGACAGAAGATGGAAGTAGTCCGGCGTTACGTATGCATTGTCGCGGGGAGAACTGTGCAAACACCCGGGCGCGACAAAGGGATCCCCCGCGAAACTGTGTCCAATTTTTATCCGCGAAAATAAGTTCGCCCATTGAACGGCCTCGAACGCCATAAAACACCGGCGCGAAATTCTATTCGCCCCCTCGCCTCGCGCTGAAACTTACCAGCCTCTGACAACTTCACGTTCTTCCAGAGACGCGCAAACAATCGCGAGGCAATGAAACGCGTGATATTAAGCAGTCGAGTAGTCTTCATTCTTTACTCGCGGAGCCGATGCTGTTCGAGTTAAATTCTTCTGTAATAATAATATTCTGTGTAACAATTTGAATACAATTTATTATTATATTATTTTAATTCCACAGAAATGCTTGTCTCGGTTAAATTCTGATACAAAGGGTGGTCGGCATTTATCAGTTTAATTTATTTAAACTGCAAGCTAAGATTTAATCCGCTGCTGTATATATTATTTCACGTATTATTATTCTATATATACGTTCATATTATTGATAAAACAAACGTCGAAACAAGACGATAAAAGCACGAGCAGTCTCGTCAGGTCTGACAAGTCTCCCCTCTGCTTAAATCCCTTACAAATCAAAAATTGAACAAACAGTGGATTTTTGGTCCAGAGGGAAACATTCCGCAGACTGTAGATAACAAGTTGGCCTCTCTTGGTCCACAATTCCCGGACTGTGTCTGCTAGCGTCAGTAGCTGTGAGTCAAAGTTTGATCATCTAGGTGGCGACTGACACACATAGCGGATGACGGACGCGTCGTTATGACAGACACGGGTCTACCTTGCGCGCGCAGAATTCATTTTCTCGCTTTTTCCCCGTGGAAATTATAACCATTCGTGTCGTCGGTAGGGACGATGCGTTAAAAGATCAGGAACGCGACGATTAAAACGATTGTGCCCGTTTCTTGTCTCGCTGGCTCGAGTTTACCCTTTCGAGTCTCAGACGTCTAAATTCCGTCTGTTCCGACGCGCACGTTTCCTCGCCGCCAATCAGACGAATTGCCTGTCAATCGAACTCGCTTTGAAGCTGGACCGAGAGCTGTCGGCTGTCGTTTCCTCGATTTTTCCCGAATGCGCGAGGAATTTCCCGTTGGCGTAACCGCTCGCTGCTCGAATTGGTGAACCGTGGTCTTGAGCGACTGGTTAGTTCGCGACTTCTATAGAGGCCGTGCATTCCAGGAATAGGCTGTCACGAGCGGTGCCAATGCAGCCACTAACCTATAACTTATTTCACGTATCGTTTGACGTGATGCATTCGATCCAATAATATCCGGCCCGGCATCGGGAACGACGTCGTCGGCGGGCCTACATGCGAGGAAATTCATAACGACGCGCGGCGCGTCGCGCGTCCGTCGCTGGATCTTCCGCGAAACTAAAGGCCCGAGCGGGACACACGCGGATATTAATTGATCCCTAACCGTTCCACCCATCATGGCCAGCGACTTCCTCGATCATCGGCTCCGGAAAAGATGATGTTTGTTGTTCCGCGAACGTCTTCCAGCCGGTCGTCCAACCGAACCACGGATCCCGGCCCCGCGTTTAGCACCGTGTGACTCAACGGAAATCGTCTGTGACGGTGACTCGCGACGCGCTTCCTCGAACGGTCCCCCGTCACCAATCCCGCAGGATTGATGCCGGATTGCTGTTCCACTGCCAACTGCTCCCATCTGGCTGACACAATTGTTTTTCGAGGCCTGAACTTCAATTCTTCCCGCCCCGTTCCGAAACTGAATTTTTTGCCGACTTGGACGCAACAGGGAACCGATCTCTGGGTCGCAGTTCTTTTTACTGGAAAATTCCTACGTCACCGTCGTGTCATTGAGACATTAGGATTAAACAGTTTTGTCGAAAATCAGTAATCTGATACTATTTTTGAGTCTGAAATTGTAAATCCGTTCACCGCAGAATTTTCTCAGGGAAATATTAATTTTTACTTAACCGATCCGCGAAATAATTCCAATAAAATGCAAAAGAATCGGCAAACATAGAAACGATTAAATCCGTTGACCTTAATTATGCATCAGCCAGATGCAACGTCCGCTGAAATAATTCGTTAAATATTCCGAGCGTAAATAAAAATTTAATATCGCGCAAATAGACCGCGGATTTGAACGATCCCATCGCGGTTTCCAAAATCCATTAAGTTCGCTGTTTATTCGTAACCCGATACGACACAGATCTCCTCCGCCTCTCGGGACTAGAAAAATTGTGCAGTTGCATACAGATACCGCAGACGTCTCGCAAACAAATCAATCATGCCCGGTGATCCTTTCGGCGGCTAGGAGGTGTCTAAGTCCCACCTACTCGCGGCAGTGAATCTCGCGGAACGAGATCGCTAAAAATAAGCCCCGTAAATCCGAATATTCATTTCAAATCGTCCGGCGCCGCGAATAAATGTCCGCGGCGATAACGCGTCCAATAAAAACCGGCCGGATAGACCGGTTGTTTACGCGGGTAAATAAACAATCTGTCCACGTCGGTGGCCGATGGCCGGAGGGAACGTGATCGACGGACCGGGACCAAAGAGGACCGGGCCGAAATAATTGAACTGGTTCCCGGGGAAATTCAATTTCACGAGAGGCGAGGCGCGGAACAAGCCGTCTTGGCTCGGCGTCGCGACGCCGCGACCGATTCCCGATTAGAACGATCGACAGGTCAAAGCGGTGGAAACGGCAAACTTTCCTTTGCCGAGACGCTATTTTCGACACCGGCGACGGGTCACGGCCCGGTCCACGCTCACAAGTGGGCGTCGTATCGTTAGTGATAAATTAGAACGGATCACACACCTATCTCGAGAGTGCTCGGACCTTCCGGGTGCCGTTCGCCAAACGATCTCTACCTTTTTGGAAGAGATCCGCCGAAAATACCAGCGGCCATTGGAAACGACGCATCGGAATCATCGGGTGCCAATAATCGCCGAGGGAGACTATGGTTGTTCCAGAATCCGGCGGAGGCGCTGGCAAGTTGAGATTAAGGGTGGCAATTAATTGGGAAGTTGGCAGTTGCTTAGGTGGTATTTTAATATTTTTGTGTGAACATTCCAGTCGACTAGATCAATTTTTCATGTTTAGAAAGTAATCTGGGAGTTAGCAGAAACGGGTTGAAATCACTCAAGAATTTTGTAAATTATAAAATAAATCTGTACAAGGCTTGGAAACCTATGGAAAGATATTACTGAGAATATTGCCTCTGAAAATAGAATTAGTTTATGTATCGGGGAAAAATGTATAACCAGCTAAAATTCAGTGAAAATTTAAAAATTATACTAGGAGTTATTCCTTGCACCATAGAAACAGTAACCCTAAAATTAACACGACTAGATTCAACAATATGGTGACCAATAAAGGCTACACCGGTGCCTCCACTAAATTTGTTCACAAATACAGTTCACTCATTTGCCTCGAGAACCTCCGTAATTTCGAAAGCAGAAAAATTTAAGGCGGCCTCGTGCAGTAGCTTCATCGAGAATGAAATTTCCGCGGGCTTCTGGTTCGGTGTTTGTCGCAGGAAAAAATGAAAAAGGTACACGAGGCAATCCGAGGAGAAAGAAAACAATATTTAAGAGTCTCGTTCGCGGCGGAGCCCGTCGTCCGAGGGGGATGTTTTAGGGATATTAGCGAGCAAAACAGAGGGTGAGAGAGAAAGAGAGAAAGAGAGAGAGTGTGTGTGTGTAAGAGAGAAAGGGTGAGAGGAGGAGAAGCAGGGTCGGAGGAGAGGAAAGCCGGGCGAACCGGAGGGTGAAACGCGGCAGATTAATTTACGACGAAAGATAAGGAAGAGCGGTGGGGTCCTCTTCTTGTCCGACAGGATTCGATTGTGTCTCGGGCCGCGGCAATAAATGTATTTCAAAGCTCTCCGGGTTTCTGGCGGCCACCTCCGCGCCTCCGCTCTGTAAAATATATCCATTGTTGTTATTCCAATTAGTCATTCGAGGAGACGCGGGGTCTCGTAAAGAATCGAATAATGTATGCGCCCGATATAAACGGCCGACGTTTATTTTCGGGTGCCGGGTGTCCAAAGGGGCCGGGGATTCCTCGAGGAAAACGCAGGAAATAGAGTGGAAATCTAAGACGGGTCTTTCACGCACGCGACCCGACAACAACCGCGACAGATAAAATCACCTCCCGGTTATTTTTGTGGGAAATCGTCGCGGTTCCACCGGCTCCTGGATATTGCTCTTGAATTATCCAGGCTCGCGGTAAGTGACGATTTAAATATATCTGCTTTGCTGCTTCGCGGAACGGTTCTGCGACCTTTATGCTCGAGCTCGATCGTTGCCGGATATTATTCAGACCATTCTGACGGGCTGCGCGATGACGTAACTTGACGGGTTGCTGTAACGTTCCTTGATTGGTTGCCGTGACGGCGCGGACAATTTCTATTTCGTTCTGATACACTGCAGTCGACAATTTTTATTTGGTTCTGATTTCTGTTCGACGCAAACAATTTTTATATGCACACAAAAATCCGTATTACTCGAAATATTCGCCACGACCGCCCGCTAATTAGGGCGTAAATTAATTTTTTCCGAAAGCCATCGAACACAGTCCAGTCCGTTTTTCCAATCGATTTAAAATTCCGTCGGAAACGGCGCGTTGGAAAATCAGCTTTGACGGCGGGAAAATTCTTCGGGAAAAAGCGAAAGTTTCCGCTGCCGGAGCGGCGAGGTTAGAAATAGTTTTGACTAACGAGGGACGTCGGGGCGCCCTCGCTCTGCGAGAACTTTCTCCGCGAGGATATTAATCGCTCGCGATTAGCAACGAACGCCGAAAGTCGGCGCAAGCGGGCGATCAACGTCAATTTCCGGGGGCCGCGCAGCTGTCAAATCGATGCCGGCTTAATTTAAATCGAACGATCCCCCGGCTTTGCTTCATTTGCATTCGCTAAGTGATAAGTAAACTTCCGTAAACATATCCGGACGAACGATAAGCGGGAAATAAATCGCGAAACTTTAAGTAGTTATAAATCTATACTCGCCAGAGATACGGGGCTTGTCGGGATGGCGGGGTGGGGCGGGGGGTGAAGGGGGTTGCCGGGGGAGTCGACTGGGGGCGCGAGGGAAAGAGGAGAAGACAGACAGCCGGGTCGGAAAGAAAGAGCGCCTCCTCTTTCGAAGATGAAGGCTCGCCCGGAATATAGAGAAGACGTTAGCAGGGGGTGGCGGGAAGCATAAAGTATAATTGCATCGGGTGGCGACACCCGTTAGCACACCCCCGTGCTAATAGCGCCCAACGTCACCCGGTTCTCGTATTTTAATGCCTGAATTATGTACGCCATCGAAGACGACCTCCGGGAAGACCTATATTGATTGCAATCCCGCCTTTGTCGTGCCGGATTCGTAATTTCGATTGTACCCGCGGAACTGCCGCCATCCTCGAGCAGAAGCTTCTGCTCCCAGAAACACTTGCAGTTCGTTCTGCTGACTATTCGCGGGGCGAAACAAAAATTAAGATGTCGCGAACTGCGACGTCATTTGTTTCAGCAAAAATTCAAAAAGACTATTTTAGTAAATTTAATGATGACACAATTTTGGTGGTTCGTAGCTCGAGAATATTTTTACCAGCTTTTATTTAACCCATAACTTCATGGTCAATTAGTAACGTTAATAACGCTGTACTGAATATATTTCTTTTCCAAGTGGTACAATACAGATTTTACCTAAGTACAAATTACTCTAGTTATGCCCTTATTTGTTCCAACATTTCAACAATCTTATTTAAAATTTAAAGGGTGCATTTGCGACAAAAACGCACGCCATTGGACATTCGGAGAATTTGAAAATCATATTTTCAACTCGTTAGGATTTTTAAGAGAAGAGAGTAACGTCTAGGTACGTCTTGCAATTAATGGAGAAAATTTGTTTGCATAAGAATCCGCAGTTTAATAATTACGAAATTCGTAAAAGTCTGCATCACGTGATCTTGCAAGTCGACGGTCGCAGTAATCGCAGGGTCTCTAAAAAGACAGTGGAATAGTATGGTAAACAAATGCGGCAGACGAGTGAAAAACTAGCACGACCTTATGGGAGGCTGGGTAGCATAATTCTCTGGTTAAAGAAGGCTTCCTCAAGGACAGAGACCTCTGCGGTTGTCCGGCGACTCGGTGATCAAGCTCAAAGGGTGAGCCCGCGATTTCCAGGCGAATCATTTGTTTAATTAGCCAGAATCCGCCACAGAGAGACGATCTCGGTAGTCCGGGAGCGATAATAGGCTCCCGCTTTCAAATGGATTTCGAGATTTATGCTAACACGCCGCATTTGTTCCTGCGCCACGACTGCCAGGACACGGTTCGTTATGCTCTCGTACGCGGACCGCCATTCGAGGAATGGAAATCGTCAAAGAAATCCTCTACGCTCGCACGTGCGAGCCCGGCCGACCGTCTCTCGTTTCACGTGAACGCGCGAACGGATTTATTAATTGCGGCATTTTATGCGTACCGTCGATCCGGCGGATTAAAATAGATCATCCGTCCAGGATTTTTCTAGACCGACTGCAAACCACCGGGACCGGCTCCGAGCAATTAACGAGGTCTAGACCCTTCTCCTACGGTAAACCATTTCTCCGAGATTCGACCACCATTTCACAATTAAATAATTTTCCATCCTCCTGCCCCCTACTGTCGCAAACATTCATCGACGACTTGTAAATTAATTTTGTACAGTGAAATATTCTCCGGAGCACATTTTGTCGCGATTTATTCCACATAAAGAGATCGATATACTAATGACTGTTTTAAATATAAATCGTGAAATATTGATCATCTGAGTGCCTGTATCATTTAAACAAGTTTCCGCTCAATTTTTCTCGGTGCTCAGAAATTAACTTCTGAGACACTACATCGAACGCAAAGAAATTTTGTTACGATCCATCCAGTGGAAAACGCGTTAAAATAGTTTGGCAGTAGCGTGCAAAGAAGCGATTGGAATTTCTTGAAAACGGAACTGTGTGGTACGTAATAATTGAGGAAAAGCGAATTCTCTCGGAGTCTATTGGCTACAAAATGATCGAGTTAATGATGGCTGCAACAAGCTTGGCGTTCCAGCTCATTTAGGGCGGCGATTCGAATGAGACGTTCGCGAGTTTGGCAGTCGAATCGGTCGCGAGCCGCGCGGTGGGTGTGCGATTGTCAAACGATCGTTGATGAATAGGTTCCGCGCGGCTATCCGAAGCGTCGGTGCAAATCGCGGCGTCGAACGTGTTAACAATTTTATAGTGGCGAGGTTATTTATTAGCGGGCAGCCTTAAGTTACTATTTCCGCTGGCTTGCGCGCTATAATTCCGACGTAGCGAGCCACCGCGCCGGCCGATTCGTGCCAAGTCGGGGGACGATTTCACGGTGCGTTTGAACCAGTCTTTCCCCGGACGTTCGATTAATTGCCGGGGAACATCGTCACCGAGCTCTCGTTTCGCCGATATCGTTCGCGATCGCCGGGAAGCTCGATCGATATTTCAACGCGACGTTTCGATCGCGGCCGGCCGCTCCGGCGAAAATAAACTTCGAGTCTGTAACATCGAGACGGTCGGCAGACGAGCGATTTTTAAGCAAATTGAAGCTGCTCATCGAGTGAAGCCACTTTAAATAGAAGGAGGTCAGACTCTTCTGCTTCTAAACCAATTGCGGATGTCATTGAACCGGCTTGTGCATTATTCCCCCTCCCCCCCCACCCCCACTCTCCCGACACTACTGGCGGAGGTCCTGACAAAATCTCGCTATATTTGAGATCTCGATCTCATCAATAATGAAGCGTCCACGAACTAAGAGCAACATCGCGCGGACCGTTCCAGTCTGTTTAACTCTGTCCACGTGGAAAAAGGTGTAGTTGCTTCTTTTATCGGATCGTAACGTGTTTCCTCTTCCAGCAATTTTAATAAGTCGAGAATAACGTACGAGCATAACATTTCGCACTCATTTTTGCCAGGATCGCAGAACAGCATTATCCAATCATATAACGAGCATATAATAAATAAAAATGAGAGTGTACCGAGAAAGTTTGAAGGGTAACTTCTGCACCTTTAATTACAACTGTTCTAATTCCGGAGAACAGCGGAATAATAATGCACTTATATTATCTTTACACGGACGACAGTATAGTCCGCAGGAATTCCAGCAAATTATTCGCGCATTTGCGCGATACCGAGAAAGGTATACTCGTTGAAACGAGTGGGCAAGAAAAATGGGAGCGAAGAAAAATATCAAACGGTAATAATACGAGGGGTAATGCTCGTTCCAGCGGTTTTCAATACGGAGTAGAGTAATCGGGGAGGGGGCATAAAACTCCGCCAATTAATGCCGTAGATTTCACGTTCAAAATTCGGCCGTCAATGATACAGGCTTCCCAGGGGGAGCGTGTCCAAACGAGAATTTCCTTTCACGAGTTCGATTATGTGTCGAAATTCCGACTAACGGGAATTTAAACACCGGGAATCGAATGCAGGGTTGAGTTGAGAGAGAGAGAGAGAGAGAGGGTGAGGGACGCGGCGGATAGGGGAAATCTACTTTCGGTTCGCGATGTGGATTCGAATGCACGAACTCACCTTTCGCGAGAGGCGAAGGGACGCCGACGGGGGTTGGAAAAGGCGGACGAGTAATAGCTACGGAATATTGCAATAATATGCAAAGTATATGAGGGATATATTAATTTCGCGAAAACGGTGGAAACGTAGAGAGCTGCTGCCTCGGTAGAGCACCGGCGGCCCCGGCTTCTGCGGGCTTCCGTGCCCAAAAGAGGCGGCACATCGGAGAGTCTGGGGTGGAAGGTGGTCGAGACGAGGAACCGGGGGCTTCACAGACAAATAAATACACGATATTTCACCGGATGGGAAATGAGAGTTTGCTTCGTGGCTTGCTTACCGGCTAGACTCCGCGAAACTGAATTTTAATTCTCAGGAGCGTGTATCTACATGCCTCGATTACCTACTCTCGGCCACATAATGTACGACAGATACGCTTTATTACATCCACCCCGAGATCTGTCTGCCGTAATCCAACTGGCTGCGGAACGTCGAATTAAGTACAACTGCTCCGCAACACTGTGCGAGCGTACCCCCCACCCCCCTTTTTTCGCGATTCTCACCGCGAGCTCGAAACCGTTTCGCACCCTTCGATCCCGCGCTCGCCATACCTCAATGATACCAAAAATTTTGCTAAAAAGATCTACAATTTCCAGTTAACACATTGTTGACCGGTCACGAGTTAACTCGTGTTTTCGCGTCGAAGCGTTGTTGGGTCAATATCGTGCCAAAAAAGGATATAAAAAGTTATATAAAAGGTATGTCCAAAGTTCCATTTCAATGCATTACGTATAAATAATTTTTATTGAAGTTTATTTAGATTGTTTTACTTCCACGTTCAACTACGAAATAATAGCTGATGACATGAGATAACTCCTGCGTGAAATTGCCGATCAACAATGTGTTAACAACTATTCGATTTTTGCGGGCAGTGTGTAGAAGGATTAAAAAAGTCTAAGAGTATCAGCACGCCTCTCACGACTTCAGAGACTAACTAAACAGAGAAACATATTTTTATTACTGCTAACAATTTTGGTTTCGCACGAAGATCTAGTAATTATACAGTTTAAAGAACTGCAAATTACTATACGAAAAGGCTTGAAGATCCGTTACTATTTGGTTGACTGACATAGTCAAGTATGCTGTCACTTTCCGTGGAAATAATTTCATTGCCGAACTTGGCCCTGTATGCAACCGAAACATGATGAATATTCTTGCAGTCATGACTTGACAAGTACAAAAGCGTTATCTATCTGTTTTTCCGGTTAGATAAAGCGAGCAAGATGTAGCAAATATAAAATTTGATTTCAGCGATCATCCTACACTTCCAACTTCGCAAATTCCATCGAGCTCGCATTGGTACTAATCTGCCGCTAATCTGTCTCCGAAAAGTCCAAGGATTTGTCGAAGCAAACGTGTTCTTCATTTAGTGGCGCTTGTCCAGCCAGTTCCGCAGGAAATCAGAGTTGCTGGTTGCTGGTAAACTTGTAGAAATTGCCGGCTCCGTCAACAAATTCCGGTCACTATCGCCACAATTTCGCCGGAAAATCACGCGAAGTTCCGAGCTTTTTCGAACGCTGGTAGAAAGAAGAGGGTGGGGGAGGGGGGGGGGGAGGAGGAGGAGAAAAAAAAAAAAGGGAAGGGAACGAAACGAAACGAAACGAAAGGTAAAAGAGGAATTCGTGGCGGCTCGTTTAGCGTTCACTGTTCGAGAGAGGCGAAAGGAAGGCATCGAGCAGCCCAGACGACTGGAGGCACCGGGGGCTGGGAGAGCCGGTCATAAGTTCAAGCCAAGAATTCGCACGGGAATGAGGAATTGAAGTAAGTTGCGGCTTTGCCGACTCCGGCAGTCGTCGTCGAGGTCGGCGATGGTGGTGGTGCCGGTCGGTTCTGCCGGATAAAAAGTTGAGAAAAGCAAGAGTTGAGATCAATACCTCCGACCGACCGCCCCATCACGACCCCCTGGGTTCTCCGTAGAAGTCCCCGGACTGAGACCTCTCAGAGTCTTGGAGCACTCTTTCTCTCTTCCTCCTCTCCATCTTTCGCTTCATCTCCCTCTCTCCCTTCTCTCCCTCTCTCTCCATCGCTCGAACGGCGTTTCCTTTCGTCAGGTAGCAGCGAAGAAACGTGGAAATTCGCCCCGCGACATTGCGGAACCTTGTCCCGAATCTTCGCAAGTAGTTCTTCTGCTGAATTTATTTCTGACGTCGCCGCGAGTCGTTGTCCGCGACGCTTCTGTTACAAGCAGGTTCGTTAGCGAACTTTCTTGACTAACCAATTGTTCCAATTTTGATCTATTAGCTCCCGATACGCTCTTCGAGGGACACGCGGATCGCCCCTCTCTGTTTACTAACGAGACGGAGCAATAACTTCGTCAAATTAGAGACGTGGCTTTCTAATTCCTTGGACCGTGGGATATATTGCACGGTTGTTGACTTAATGAGCTGCAGATTCTGATGCAAGAACTGGGTACTGCATCGCTCGGTCTTCTGCTGGAGTTACAGCAATCGATATTAATGTTCACGGTTGAAGTACACGCTAAACTTAAACCTTGGGTCTAGTACCTTGAACTTGGATAGCGCGCGTTTGATCTTAGAACTTCGGAACCTTGATCCTTGAACTATGACCCTTGGATGTCGAACTGTAGACTCTACATCTTTTGAACGACGTGAATTTTGTTCTTTAAACTAGAACTGCCGAGCCCTAATCGAGAGTGGTGTGTATTCCTAAATATTGCTACAGCCGAAACCCAGATGCTAAGGAGCAAAACAGGAGATCCTAGACCCTCATCTTGCAAAGGCCCGTATCTAGGACCTGGAGATCGACAAGACCAGATACTGGACCTAGAATTTCAGAGTTTGAAACTACAGAGGCTAGTATCCTGAACCAGGAGCGCAAAATTCGTAGAAAGCCACAGCCTAGAAGACTCTAACACCGGAACCCAAACAGAAGATCCCAGACACGCATCTTGAAAAGGTCCTCATCTAGGACCTAGAGTTTGACAAGGCCAGATGCTGGACCTAACATTCCGGAGTTTGGAACTGCGGAGAGTAGAGTCCTGAACCTGGAGCGCAAAACTGATAGAAATCTGCAACCCAGAATAAGCCTCTAATTTCAGAACCAAAACAGGAGGTCCCAGCCCCTTATCTTGAAAGCTAGGACCCAGAGTTTGACAAGGCCAGATGCTGGACCTAAAATTCCGTTGTTTGAAAGTGCGGAGGCTAGAGTCCTGAAACTGGTGAAAATCCGCAACCCAGAAGAAGCCTCTAATTTCAGAACCGAAACAGGAGGTCCCAGCCCCTTATCTTGAAAGCTAGGACCCAGAGGTTGACAAGGCCAGATGCTGGACCTAAAATTCAGGAGTTTGGAACTGCAGAAAGTAGAGTCCTGAACCTGGAGCGCAAAACTGGTGGAAATACGCAACCCAGCGTAAGCCTCTAACTCCAGACCCAAAACGGGTGATCCTGGAGTCTGAACCTGAAAGTTAGAGCCACGGGAAGACTAGATGCCGGGGCGAAAATCTAGAGTCCGTAGCTGGAAACTCGGTGTCCAGAGCCTAAAATCCGCGATCCCCGAAGAAGAACAGTGGGATAAGAGGTTATGAAGCAGTGTTTTGCAAGGAAGGAGGCGAGGCAGAGCCGTCGTAGACCCGCGAAGCTCCGTCGCAACTTTCAGCGGATGAGTTGTCGGAGCGATTTAGGCGGTACCCGGTGGAAGAATGGTTCCGCTCTCTCCACCCCGGGGCCAGCTCTTTCTCACTTGTACCTTGTCTGGCAGGGCTGGCTGTGCAAGCCGGAGGAGAGCCACGCCGGTATTTACACGTCTCCGTGCCCCCGCGAAACAAAGAATTATTATTTGTATGCCCTCGTGGGTGGCGGAGGATTTTGCAGTTCACAAACTAAGTTAGCAGCTACTCGGCCCTGGAGCTGCGGGGATGGGTGGACGGTGGGTTGAGGGGGTTGGTAGGTTGAGAGGGGCGGGGGGGGGGTTGTTCTCGTGTCCGGAGGCGGCCGAGGGGGAGGCTAGACCGTCTCCTCCGCGGTATCTCAGATTATGTGCCGCGAATATACGTGAGTTACAACCCTCTGTCCTACCCGTTGCGACCGAGAAGCTTCTCCGAGGATCTTTGTGTCCATTTCTTTCGCGGAGAAGATCCTGCCTCCTCCGCCACTGATAACCTGATGCTCCTCAACCCCGTATCTGGACTTAAACTATACCTAAATCAAATCTAACGCCGGCGTACGAGCTGCCTCCTTCCTCGCTGTTTACCTGATACTCCTCTAACTAATATTCCGTGCTCCCTCACTGTGCCAGTGACTTTTCTTACTAATTTTCTTAATATTGCTGTTCGTTCACCCCTTGTACCGTAATATCAGGCTTGCAATTAAGAGTTCCAACAAAGTCTACTCGACATGAACGTTATTTAGAGTATGGCGCTACAATCAATAAGAAATCCCCTCTAAACAAATGAACAGCCACAGGATCGAAAACAAGAGTTATCGTAAGATTAACTTGAAGAGGTACCTTCAAGAGTATCTTTCAAAAAAATGGATAAATACAGCGGTGGACTGATCCTAAATATTTTTAACTGTATAGCCGTAGAAACGGTGAAGAAACGTCATTGTCTGATACCTGATCCGGAACTGATGGATGCAGTTTTAGGGCTCGCAGGTTTCTAAAAATTGTCGAAGGCAGAGAGAGAGTCTTCGATCGAGACGATCGAGGGTGCAAGAAGGTCCGGCGATAAGGCGTCTCGAGCGAAAGGAGAAAGGTGCGCCGGGTATAAGGTAGACGAGAGGAGCAGAGAGGGATCGTCAGTCGGTCTCGAGCGCGGCGGCAGCGGGGGTGGAAGGACGAAGGTGAAAACTGTAGGTGGAGCGAGACGCGGAAGGTCCGTGGGGTAAGAAGGAGTCCAGGACGTCTGCGGGAGCGGGACAGGGTTAGAACCGGTGCTCTCGAGAGTGCCGCGAAGAAAACGCTTCGGTTTATTTCAGTTCGATTTTTCCAGTGTCGCCATCGCCCTGACGACAATTCGCAGGCGCGGTACAGTCTCCGCTCCTCTCTCTCTCTTTCTCTCTCTCTCTCTCTCTCTCTCTCTCTCTCTCTCTCTCAGCCGGTCGCATTCCGTGGCTGGCTCTCTTCCATCCCCGTCTATCCGACTCGGTACCTCTCCCTCTCTCTCTCTCTCTCTCTCGCTCTCTTTTTCTCTCTCTCTCGGTCTCTCCGGCTTCGGACCCGACGGAACGAACGAATGGGTTACGCCCAGATGCGCGCATCGAAGCCTGGTCAATAGAATCGTTCTGTCTCCTGTTTGTAGTCGTAGCTTCTGCCCCTCTCTCGGACAGTCCGCTTCGGCAGCGTCGAATCGGAAAGGGGTGTTCGCTCCGGGTGAGAGAGGGGGTGGGAGAGGACGAGCGAGAGAGAGACGAGTGCGTGTAGGTGCGTCTGGTCCACCTATAGAGGAAAGGGTGGACCCCGGCATGCCGAAGCAGGCAGGAGTTTAACAGGGTGCTCGCCCGGTGAGCATCCACCGGCGGAGGACCACCCCCCGCGCGATTGGAAATCTATTCCCACCCTCGAAGTCGAACCTCGACCTATCGGAGGGTTCGGTTCGGAGATATTGAGTCTGCGCTCTCTATACCTTCGAAAGGGGATCCCGTCGGTCGTTTCGTCGCCCGGCTGGCCTCCTACCTCGTCGCCCTGCCGATCTTTGGGACGCACTTCTTTTCCACCCCACAGCAAACCCACCCCCGCGCATCTCTTCCTTCTCCGCTCGTCTCTCTCACTCTCTCGTTCTACCCTGGTAAACCTTCTCTTGCTACCTCACAGTGGCCGCGCGATTCTTCGTCTTGAGAAATTATTTTTATGGTGCTTCCAACAGGGTTTTTAACCAACCCCTTCATCATCTCTGGATAACAGTCCGATCTTCTTGTTCAATTGAATTGAACTCCCTTCCTTTTTTTCCTCGATCGAAACAATTCAAGATCGAGTTTTGGAACTCGTTTTTGACTCTGGTTGAGGCTCCAACAGCTTCAAAAATAGCCTGAGGGCACAGAGGGGTATCCACGTTGCTTCTCTAGACTGTCGGTAAGCAATTTGTCACCTCTTTTCTTGGAAAATTTAGTGATCCCATTTTTTTTACCAACAAAAATTAGTGCCTGAAGTGCTTCAAAATCGGGGAACCCTGGTCCCTCCAATCTATTCGAACAATAGAATTAGGTGACAGAGTGATCAATTAAGAACTGTGAGACTATTAGAGCATCAGAGCAGGGACGAGCAGAGTATGCAGTTTGCTGGTAATTTTAGGCACCATCGTTTTCTCTCTGTGCGATTGGATTTCGGAGGGCGTTTGAGGAACAGTTTTTTCTTAGGTGAATAGTATGGCGGCGCGGTCGGTAGCGTCGATCCGCGTCGTTAAAACAGAGCGGAACGCGGAACGGGTGCTCGGCTCGGTGACATGGAACTGTCGTTAAGTGCGTTTATGTCCCTTTAGCAGCGGCCGCGTGAAATATTTTCGCAACGAGCGGCCACTAGCACGCGCGCGTGCATTGTACCCGAGGACCGAGCCGGCGGACCCGGGGTCAGCCATACCTCATTGCACCGGACAGTGGTCAGATATTTTCACAATAGGTTCCGCGCCGGTGCTTTCATTGCAGGAAACTTCGCGGCTTGCCGGGGTGTTAAATGGCGGCCGGCCATTGAATACGCTTCTACAATACGGTCAGAGCGCGGCTACGTAACGCCGGCTGTTTGCCTCCGACCGTGATACGAATATTCGAAGCCGCGAGCCTTCTTGCCTCGGAAATGTTCAAGCGATACGGTGAACTGGAACGCACCCCCGGCTCTCGAACGAACCCCGAGTGCCCCGGTCGAAAGTGTTTCGGCCACGCCGAGTCGCTAATTCTATGGTCTGCGGGCGAAAGAGGCGCAATTATTACACTCAGGATCGTTAATCAAACAGGAATCCACGTTTCCCGTGCGTTACGATTCTCTTCAGAACTTTGAAGAAATTCCTATATTTCCGTTAACGGTTCAGAACAAGATGCACATTTATTTTTCAATCCACAATTTCATTTTCTTGTAGTTTGGAATTTCCGAGAGTTGCTGTACACCGTAGAACATTTTTCTGCAGTCTCTCTTCATGTTTCCTTCAATTAGACTTACGAGATATACGATATTAAGTATGAAAACGTTTTTAATTTGAAAATTGAACTCTCATTTGGTGTCGAGACCGACAACATTTGTTGAGAAAAATGTTTACGCCTTGTCGGGTCCAATACATTTGTTCAGATGAAGATTGCCTCTGCAGGGGACGCAGGATATTGGCATGGAGGCAAACAGGGTGGCAATCGCGATGATGGTGATGTTTAGGAAAATAGAAGTGACCCTGAACTCCGGCAGACACCTCCGGCTATCGATTTCCTCCCGCGATATCTTGACGTCGCGGTCGACCTCCTTTAAACGCTTCAAAGTAGTAAATTCTTATAACTTGTAATGATCAACTCTTAGAATTGCCGAGAGTGAAAGAGTTAACAAGAATTATGAAAAGATTCAACCGAGAAGTGCAGTTGCATCGCGCCCGTGAAGAATTCAGTGGTTTAGTAGATGTGGTCGGTCCTGGTCAGACAAACTCGCAGCAGCGACTCAACGCAATGCTGTCTCAATACTACATTTTGAAGTACAGTATTTGATACGGTCTTTGAAGAGGTTCAGGGTACCTTAATGAAATTTTTATGAATTTTGCCAGAAAATTATTAATGCTTACAATGGAGGATTGTTAGGTGCTGTGTTATGTTTAAGTAGCATTGATAACTTATTCGAAATATGTATAAAGTACATAACTTGTCAGTAATTATTAATCTAGACTCTTTTAACAGTGTAGGGTGAAAACAACCTCCAAAATTGACGTTCACATAAAATATAGAAACATGAGGAGACTGACGATTTATGCATTTATGGCTGCAATTACAAACGATAGAAAGATAATAAGAATTTAAGGGTATCAGCATATTTCTCACAACTTAATAAAACCTCTAAAGAGAGAAGTAGATTCCTATGTCTTGCAGTTAATGCACACAACTTTTATTTTGCATAAAGATTCGGTCTAAGCATTAGCATGAACGTACAACATTAATTCGACTTGCTAAAGATTTTGCAAAATAGGAAACAGTTCTAAAAGCTATAAAGTTATTTCAATTCAGTAACTTCAATTCTAAGAGTATCCAGCAAATTACAAACTGCAGTAAAACTGGATCGAACATCCCCTTACATCAACAACCCCAAAATCATTAATCAAAAAGCTCCAGACAATTTCCTGTTCATAAAACTACAAGCTCATAGAAACTTGGAGGACAACTGATCACCAGTCAGGATTTTTATCTAGGATCGGAGACTGGATCCAGGTGTTCGATCAAGATCGGCATGGCGATCGGCGCTGGTGGACCAGCCATTGCTCCGATAATGCGTTCATGCCCGACCGAACGAGGAGGCAGTGGCGCACAGCGCCGATAAAAAAGAGGAGTTTTCGTCCTTTCTCTCTCTTATTGCCGGGTCTATCGCGCTTGGTGCCGTTGGGGGCGGTGGCGGCATGACGAGGACCGTCGAAGGGGTGGCCAGACCGGTCGGGCGAAGGGTGGCCGTGAAAGAAGGAAGGAGAGAACAAGGTGGCGGGAAGAGCGTGTCTCCGGGGGTGGCAGAGAGGTAGGGGCGGGAGAGAAGTAGTGGAGGGAGCGTGGCGCGCCGGGGGTGGGACAAGAGAGGGTATAGAAGGTATCGACGTTTTTACGTAACAAATCAGTCGTAACTGGCGCGCTCCGGCCTGCGACCGTGCGCGGTAGAACGACCAATCAGAGAGCCAGCCGATATTCGATATCCGATCGCATCATAGGTTCCTGCCCGACGCGCTCCACTCCGCTTCGAAACACCCAAAGGTAGAAGTCCAATAGCCAGATGGGAAAAAGCGGCGAGGAGGAGAGAGGACCCGAGGCCCAGGGAGAGGGATGCACAGGAAAGGGATGAAACGCCGGAGGGAGAGAGGAACACCCCGCGCCAATGTCGCGGCGACACAGGGGGGTGAAAGAGAAAGCGTTATAGCTTGGGGAACAATTGTACCCCGGCAAACAATTCCTCGTTGCCCGCGCCATTTTTTCTTCCCGGCCGAACACCACCCTCCCCGTCCTGGTCCAGTCGTCTTGGAACCGATCGAAAATGGCAGAGCTCCGTCGATGGACCTTTCACCGTGCTAAACGCCGCCCTGAAGGGGACATCAAACTTTCTCCCCCTCTCGATGAGAACTTTACAAGTTCCCCTTGTAAGCTGATCAGTAGTTTTACTCGGCTAAGGAGGCGCTTCTGCGGAACACTCTGATGAAGCCAAGTTCTACGTTAAACACGTTCTTGGCACTTTATTTCGCGAGTAAGGGGGGATGGTTAACCCCTTCGATCTTGCCGCCGATTATAGTAGTCCGTGAGATGATCCGAGTCTGTGCGGACTATAGACGCTTACAAGTGACGGGGTATAGATTTGTTTTCTTAAATCGGACATTTAGATTGCTTATCGAAGAATTGAAAGCTGTCCGCTGGAGTTTGAAGTGTTTCAAAATTTAAGAACTTCTTCAGAACAGAATCAAAAGGCTGCGCTCCCCCTCGGCCCCATGTGAACTATACTCGCGGCTTAGTGCGTCGTGAAGGGAGGCCTAAACGGAATCATCCTTCAGGGGCGGGTGAAGCGATGACTTTTGCCCGACCTTGTCTCGTCTTGGGTGGATGGAGCCGATCGGAGGGTAGTAGAAAAATAACGAAGGCAGGGACGGGAGGACAGGCCAAGTCGATGGGACAGAGGGTGACGCTTGGCGAGTGAACAGCGCGGGATGTACGGAGGGGTGGCGTCGGGAGGACGTCGGATAGGGGTAGTTGGTGGAAGCAAAGGCGCTAGCGTAGAAGGAGCGTTTTAATCTATGGTCTGGGTGGTGAAGCGGGGGGGCGGTGGAGAGCGGGGTGAAGCCGGGGTCCGTGCTCACCCCCGCGGCCGGATTATAATCAACCCTTTTATCCTAGGCTTTCCATGTCGCTAATTTCCATAATTACACAGACGCTAAAATCACAATATCCTCTGCCGGCAGAAAGGAGTAACCTACGTGAGCTTCCTCCGCCTCCGCCTCCTCCAGCCACGGCAGCGTCACACGAGGAGAATGCCTGGGTGTTCGGGGGAAGGGTGAACGAGAAAGGGACAGGACGAAAGAGAGGCCGCCGGGGCTGAAAAGGAAAAGAGAAGGACCACGCGGGGGTGGACCGGAGGGTGAGAGAGGATGATGGTGGGACACGACGACGGCGCGGGGGCGGGGGAGAGGGCTGGATAGAGATAAAGGTACTCTTTAGCTAGGATGGCGTTCGCTCGCATGTTTATGCACTCGTATCCGCGTGGCCGGGCATGGAAGTGCCTGGATAACCAGCCAAGTGACAACCCGGCAGGTCTCCTGCTGGCAGAGACCTGCCAGCGAGAGAACGCCTCTCGACTCGAATTTTGAAAGGCAGCCAACTCGGAAAAGTGGGTTTAAAAGTCTCTCGATAAGTGGCGGCGTGATAGCCCGACGGGGACTGCATCCACCTACCGAATGCCTAGCTGCGTTCCCGTTACTCGCGAAACGCTCGACGAGAGCGGCTCGATGCTGGATCGTTTTTAGCCCCTTTAATCGCGCGTCAGCCTTTCCTTTATACCCCCGGCGCTCGTCCTGAATGGATCTAGTCGGGGTCTGCTCGATCGTCCGGGGACTAGACGCGTGTACCGTCTTTGGTCCCTCGAAACTTCGGTGGAGGATTGTCTACCTCCTATTTAGTTTTATACTCGGACATTTATCGAATGGCAAGTGACTCTGATCAGTCCAGACGATAGAGACGATGCTGATCGTATAGAGGGTTGATACTTTCTTCACTTGCTTAGCCTCCTTCGGCGGTGTCCTATCCATCCCCTCAATATTTAATATGACAACAATTTTCTTCGTATTCAGTACAAAGGATACCAAAAGTATAGTTAAAAGGCCAGGGTCGTTTTCTCCAGGTACTCAACGCCTTTCGATGAAGGGGGATGTTCTATGACCTACTAGCCGGATGTTCGACGACAATTTTCTGTACACCCAAATACTTGCCGAAAGTCCAGGTGATGAAGTAAATAATACCAGGAAGTAGAGAGGGTAGTTACCTCCTGCTTGCCCTTTGGACGCCCTGCCACCCTCTCGCTTTTCGAGACAATTATTTTTAAGAATTGACAGAGTGGTCATACAATGATAGAGTTCAAAGGGTGGTTACCTCCCTGCCCACCCCCTTTCCGCATATCGCCGTCTACCTCAAGCTTGAGATGACGAAAACATATCGAACATCGGGCGACGCGTTCGGATGATTCTGAAGGGAAGTGGTACCAAAAAGTATGGAGGGTAGTTACCTTCTCCAGATGATATCGGTCCAGGTGTCGATCCTGTTTGGTGTCGTTGGCTATCCTCTCGATATTCCGGCGTAAGAGAACTCGGCGAGTGACTGGGGTTGACTTTTCTCACTTTAACCTCGCGATGCGATGCTTGGCTTCGGGAGGGGGTGGAAGAGGGGGTTGCTGGGGCTGTATCGAGCGGCCCTCCTACATACATCTATCTCCTCCGACTCGTTCCCTCTCCTGGCCGTTCCTCTCTCGCCCGCCTCCTCTTTCCCTCTTTTCCCCCCGACATTCGTGGTCTTCCGCCCCTTCCACCCCCCTTTCCAACCTTCTCTACCTCTTCCACCTTCTCCTCCTTCTACGGCTGTGCCTCCCTCCGCGTCCTCTTCACCCATCCTTCGCGACTCGCCTACCTAAACCCGTCTCTCCTCGGCCACCCCTCTCACCGGCGTTCTCCTTCTCAACTCCGACAGACTCTCTCTCTCTCTCTCTCTCGTTCTCTCTCTCGCTCTGTCTTCCTCTATGTCTAGCTCTCCCTCTCTTTCTCGTTCTTCGCCGCTGTTGGCCTGTTCACGCACTCGCTACCCGGGTCTTCAGCACGAGAACGCTCCCGCCGACAAACAAACCGCAGGCACTTCGCAGTTTTACGCAATCGTAAGTTCCTTCATTTGTTTATCCGTTCGGCGGGGATATTGTTACGCACCCCCGAGGTCGCCGGGGTCCATGGTCATGCGCTCATCCTACGGCTCCGCAATTTATATTCGCCTAAGTCGCCGAGATACCGCGGCGCTGAAGTGCTCCTCGCCAACGCCGTAAACGTTCAATCAATTTTTCGGAAACAATAGTCAAAAGCTGGATGGGCTCCGAAGTGTGAGGTTCCACGGGGGTTCGTGTCTTTTGCAACGTTCGGTTAGAAGAAATTGAAGTTCAAGGGGTTGATACGTCTACATTCTTTGTTTCTTCAACCCTTGCGTTAATAATCAAATTTTTCTACGATGTTCAATGATGTTGCACACAAATATAAATTAACCTATGGTCATTTATGAACGTAGAAATCGATAATAATTTTAATTTCGCCAAGAAAAATATTGAAGTTCTCGGGTACCTGGTTATTGACGTAAGGGTTAAAGAAAATAAACAAATTACCTAAATGAACCAGTGTAATATTTTGAGCGTACTTGATCCCGAAGACGTGATCCATGTCTACCCTCTTTCAACCCCTATTCAATCTTCAAAAAAATGTCATCGGTAACATTTAACCATTTTTCCCGACCCTGCTGACCTCTGCGAAACCATGTGACCTCTCTGATACTCGCCAGGAGACACTTCGCAGTTTAACGCAATCGTAACTTCGACCATTTGTTTATCCGTTCGGCGGGTGTGTTGTTACGCACCCCCGAGGTGTCCGAGGTCCCTGGCCATGCGCGGGGTAATAAACCGCGGGGTGAACGAGTCCTCCAGGTAACTCTATAAAACTTCGTGGACCACTTCTCTTTATCACGCATCATCCAGTCCCCGCGACACCCCCTTCGGACGTTTAAATTTTAATTAAAAGACGAACGGTCGGCGATACCGAATGGAAAGATGGTGTAATGGGTCCGCGCGACGCCGCAAATAAAGATCCGGCGAGGCGACGTTTCTTCGGCGAAGCGACACGTTCGCGCGGAATTGTGTCCTCTCCTTCTCGTCTCCAGCCCGTCAAGAAAAGACAGCCGGAGATACAAGCACCACCTTCCAAGTGGGAGACACTCTACAGCTTTATGCACTTTCCTTTACTGCGACGGCACAGGGTTAGGCGAGTAGGACGCCCGGTCGACGAGGAGGGGATTCCTCCGCGCCGAAATTGCTTGCAGTGTCGAGTTGCCGAGAAACTTTGGATTTCGGACGAGCGGTGAAAGCGGCGAGGGGAAAACGGAGTACAAGGTCACGCGTCGGGGCTGATTATTAACTTTTCCGGGCGAAGATCCTGCCCATGCCAGTGATTCTCCGTCGACGCTGTGATTGTGTGTTGATACGGAACAACGGGCCGACGAATTAACACTGAACAGGACCTTTCCCTCTCTTTCTTCGGCGTGCCTCTGCAAAATTATGCTCTTCGTGTTTTCATGCCGATTCGTGCCCGACCTCCATCGGAGGATTTTCCTGCGATTTTTCGGTCGCACCTGGAAATTGTTCTCGGTGTTGATTTATCAGTGGTCGATGGGGTTGAGAAATCTTTGACAAAGTTGCTACAAAGTATTTTTTACGCGTGCTTGCATTTTGTGATGAAGCGTTCAATGAAAATTTCACTTATTTTTATTTCTTGAAAGAAAACCAAGATGTTTGGTTGTATTTTATAATTTGTACAATGAGTCAGTGAGGTCGTTCACTCAATCAAAAATAGAAGTCGAAGAATAACAGTATTTTACAAAATAATTCTGTATTGTTAAAATAATGTTTGATTTAAATTGGTTACATAGATTCGGAGGTACACGAAGAACCTTTTAATACGCGGGTGGAACCATTAACCTAATTAGAATGATAATAGTTATTTTTTGGTTGAGTGTAGAAACATTTAAAAATTTGGTGGCCGGGTGATCCGCGTTCAAGTGAGTTGCCCTCCAGATTGTTACAATAGCAAGAGTGCAGTGAACAGGAAGACATGCCAGCTTGCTTGCTCGCAAGGTCATGGCCCTCCCCGTTCCTTAGGTTTACTTAACTAACCCAACGTTGGTGCACGTGCAACTTTCAGTCAGTTTTAATATCACTGATCCTCGGGTGCTGCAGTTTATATCGTGCAAGTTTCCAAGATACTTCGGCGCAGAAGTGCTTTCCGAAGAGGCGGTAAATATTGAATGTATTTTTCTCTACTGTCGACTAAATAATTAAAGGGGAAAGAATAGTCGTACTATCAAGCACTACAAGTACCAGTAACCCATGACAAGTGCTATGCGTGGTATTGAATAGGAATCGACGCGTCTGTTCAGGAACGACCAATTCTACTTCGCGCAGCCGAATTTTCAAACTCGATTTTCTCGAAAACGAAGCCTCAACCGAAAAAATGTTTTCAAACGAATTTCAGCCCCAGCTCTCTGTTATTCGGCAAATTGAATTTTCCCGATGATAAAACGGCCGAACGATGGAAATAAATTGTTCACGTTGTTCCTGATTAACAAATCGATACGACGGGGGTGTAGAGAACAAATAAGAGCCGAACGACAAATCGAATCCGTGTTTCAAAAATTGCACCTGGTCCCCAATTTGAGAATCGCAGCACCGCGAGATCCCTTTCACCCCCCGAAAGTGGTCCAAGACCAGAGAATTTCGAATTCCGGCATCC
>CM052140.1:14098641-14183775 GCA_028454255.1 Halictus ligatus
ACGATGCTCGAACCTGTCCGGATAATTAGTCCTGCCGATCGGCACCCTCCCCAGCTCCAATCCGATGCGATCCTGAGGGTGGGATCGTGATACCACCCTTCGGACGTTCTTTCCAAGGCTACTCAATTCGTTCTTTGATTGCTTACAGGCTTCGAAAATAAAATAGAAGGACAAATGAAAAACAAATTCTACACTCTCAGTGTCTGATTCTAGCAGCCTGCATATATTGTTATATTATAATTGAATCTGATAGACCTAGGTCAATAAAATTGTATAATCTTAAGTACCATGAATCCTAGTTACGGTGGATTAATTAATCGATCGAGCCACATTAGTACAAACTATATCAACTAGAAATCAACGTATTTCTTGAAAAGCTTAAGTTTCTGAACGATTTCTGAAAAACAATATGAAAAGGGTGCATAGAGAGATCAACTTGCATCTGCATTGACGGTAACAGTATGAAAAAAGAGTCCTCTCGATCATACAATCCAGCATCTCCCTAACCTGGATGTGATTTTAAAATTTAATTACTGTAGGTTTGACAACAATTTTTCCCGAAAGGAAAGGAAGATTTACTCGAAGAAGGAGACGACGAAGAAAAGACGGAGGCTGCACCAATGTCAGCGTATGTACCAATAGAACCGTACCCTCCGCCGTGGGGGTAGTTATATAAGACCACACTCTCTCCGGTGCATATCGGCAGCCCTGCAAGCAGGTACACATCGCGCACGCATTCACGTGCACACTACAACCCAGACAGCCCAGTGCAACCAACCAAACAGTCGGCTACAGTGTCGCAGTGGAGCTCGCAGATAGGGGAAACAATTGCTATCGGCCCGTAACAAATGCGCGGCAACCTGCGTTCGCAATCCAACCCTCCCACCCTCCCCCCAACCATCCACTATCACGTTTTCCACCCTCTATTTCTCGCGAGCTAGGCGATCATTATATTTCCTGATTAAAATAACGCTAATCCCTTTTCCCTGGGTTTCCGCGACTATCGTCTTTTGCGCTGTCTTTCGTTTCCATCCCCCGTGTTTCATCCCCCCCGCGAATGGTTCTTGGCCGCGTGCCTGCGTCTTAACTCTCCTAGGCGGTAATGGCGCCGTAAACCCCGAGTTTCGGTTATCGTGCGATTGATTCCGCGATGGGAAACTCGGTTAACCCTTCCGGCACTGTCCTATAAAGCCTCGAACCACTGGCGAGCCAAGAGAACCCTAAGTTTGCTTCCAAATCGGATCAGCGATCCCCATTCTTGTGAAATAGAACACTCTCGAAACGCGTGTCTCACTTTGCAATTTTATGGGGACCAAGAATGAATTACATTTACTTCTTGGTACCTAGACGACTTATATATTGCATGAACTGTGCATTTCTGTAAATTCGGTACACAGCGAATTCTCGATATAAGTCAACAACACGGGTCTTGCCAGCGACATGTATCGTCCAGGAAACACACCCGAACCGTGTCATGTTTACACTTCTCGGCGTTCTAGGCCTCTCGAGGTTCGTGACCCCTCAAGATAGTGGGGATAATTCCGCGACGTTTATCGTTCAGGCCATGGCGACATATATATAGAGAAATCACTGGAAATACATTTTACGTTGATATTGTCCTACTAATGTATTTATATTTGAAGTATATAAAAACTGTATTAAGTAATATATGGACATATCTATTTCAGGATCCTACTATTGATCCAATAAATCCCAAGAATAGCATAAGTAGGACTCATTAGTAATGTCAAATATTGTTAGTTTCACACTTTTTCTGCTAAATAGGTATCCAATATTTTTTAACGTATAACCACTTGTTCTCTATGCAGTTACCTTACCCCTCCTAGTGTATAAAAATATAAATAAGCCTACCAGAAATTAGCCGAAGTATAGCAACCAACTGCTGCCCAGTACCAACTCAGAACCCAACCAGCGTTTTCTCTATTTTCTAGCCAGCTGAATGGAAAGTGTTGCGGCCAATAAAATGGTGGAACGTGAAGTTTGAGGACAGTGCACGTCTCCGGGAATAGCTAGCCGAGCAATAAGTTAGGCGTTTCGTTCCAATAATTCAAGACGCGCGTCCCGTTCCGCGAGTCACAATAAACCTGATGATCGGGGTCGCGACGCCTGGGCATGTCCTTCAGCGGGTCGCGTTCGTTTTATAAATATTTAAATCTCCCGTGGCCCTTCCCGCCGCGAATAGTGGAGCCCTTTTGTACGGACAATCTCGAGTGATAATCAGGGCTCTCTTGTGTCTCCCGTGCGTGGAACGGCGGTACCGTTTTACGACGAGTCCCGGTAAATCATTCTGGACCGGCGTGGAAACGTCTCGGCCACGTCACGGGATTTGGTACGCTCGTTCCGCGGACGGGAATTCTTCTCTTTCGTACACATCCACTTATTCCGGAGCCCGATGCGCGTTTGATAACGAGCCCCGAGTCGAAACGGCCCCCCATTTTAAAGATCCCGCTGCGTCATAGAGGACGTTCCTCAAGAAAAATTAGTACCGTTTGTGCGCGGAACGACAGCGGCCTCGCAGTTTATTATTAATTCCCCGACCGTTCCCAGAAACTCCGCATTATCTTGCGCCGGTCTAATAAACTCCCCGCGTCTGCATTATTCTGCCTTAAAACCTGCCAACGATCGCCGCGAATTATCGTTCAATTCTGCTCGACTTAAGGGCGATTCCCTCGCTGCGAGCTAGTTATTGAATCGTTCATGTCACAACATACGTTCCTTTCTTCACGACATCCGCAACTCCTTTATTCTAAAAAATTCTCGTCCACAACCCATTTGGGTCATAGCAGCAAAATTGGATCGTGACTTTTATTTTATGATTGATTTTGAAAATTAAGCGAAATTGGCTCGGCTACTTAGGCCCAGTAGGAGTTTAGAACGGAGACGGAAGGGTTAAAATTCAGTGTGAAAAGTTTCTGCGGCATAATGGAAAGTAAACGGACTCGAATATTAAATTCCGCGTTTTGGATTGCAAAAATTTATGCGGCCGTCTCGTAACGCGAAGCTGAATAATTAACGGAGCGAATGATCGGAGGTATTTAATTTGGCAGGGTTGTGACAACGTGTCGAAACATCTTTCAATAACGCCTAACATATTCTCGAGCACCGATTACCCCATTCTAACACGGATTGCACGCCGTCTGAATAACCTATGGCTGCCTGCGCCACGATTCCTATCGCTGTACGAGGAAACTCGAGCAGGATCCAGATTGCACATGCGAAAATCCGATGCACCGAGGCGACGCTCGTGATAGACGCGTTGCTACGCCGGTTCACGCGCGTAATTAGAAGCCGCCCGCGAACAATGAGGAGGATAACTTTTATTTCGCTTATCGGGATAGCCTATCTACGCAACACCGACGCCGTTTCTAGCCCGCGTTTTGCGCCAGTCCTTTTCTCCCCTCCCTCTCTCTCTCTCTCTTTCTTACTCTCTCTCTCTCTTTCTCTAGCTCCTCTTTTACCTCCTTCTTCTTCACAGAAGACTACGACGACTACGACTCCGACTCTTGCCTCCTCGACTTCTCCTTACCCCCTTCGGCGTACAGGAAACTATTTAACTGATTGTCGCTTCGAGGTAAACTTTGCAGTCACTTTTCCGCACGATACAGCTACTTCCTGCTTAAGTTACTTACCTGTGTCGCGGGAGGAGATGCCGGCCGTGTGACCGTCGAGATGATTTTGCCGGAGGAAGGAAGCACTCCAGAAAAGTTCGCTCCTGATCCCCGACGGTTCCGCGGATCGATCATCTGTGGCTGCTTCGCGCTGATCAATTTCCCGCGAAGCATCAAGATCTGCACGCGGACCGCGGCACCGGGTTGTGCTCGTCTCTGATCAATTTCCTGCTAAGTATCAAGATTGTCCGCACGCAGATCGTGACACCATGTCGTTGAATTTTATAATCTCACAGCACACACGATTCTTTAGGAAATTGCATCATGTAAAATTTAAGGGCGCTGAATATTGTTGTATTGTTCTGAACGCGCTAGATCTATATTGGCAACGGCGGCACACATTTCTCCAATCCGCTTGAATCGATTTTAATTTGTTTTAATCTTCCACCGACAATAGGAATTTCTGCGACGCTTCACTGTTTTTCAATGCGTCTGCGTGGTGACGTTTTTGGGACACCATTCATGTTGATTTTTTGCTATGTATGTATCCATGAAATTTATGGTACAGAGAGTGATCACGATTTCAAGCTTCAAGTTCGCAGTGTCTTTTATTGTGTAGGGTGAATTAATTCTCAATGAATTCCAGAATAAATGTATAACTCGAGACTGTTTTAACACGAGACTCATTTTTACTTGGACATGTAAGAAAGCAGGGAGAAAGTATTAATTATGTGAACAATATATGCATCACTTCTAAAAATGTAAATTTTTAACAATGACGTTAATCTGGATAAGTAAAATGTGTTCAAATGAAGAAAGTCCAACATTAAGGGTCCAATTGTTAAGTATGGATCTCCGTTCAAACATGAATGCAAATATAAGATAACGCACTAATAAATGAGAACAATAATTAAAGGAAAATGTATCCAGCCTATTAAGAACCTGATCTGCTGAACCTGACGCAAAGCGTATAAACATAGGCACAACAATAAATACGTAGCATTAGAGATCGAGGGTCCATGAAATGTCGCCAATTTATTTTCACGAAATGGACTCCCGTTATCAAGCTATTTCCAATTGGAACGGAATAATAAGAGGTCGGACTGCCAAAAAAGGAGAATAGGATGGCTACCTAACCCAGATTCGATCAGCAAACTTCCCAGCCCTACATTCGCTTGAAAAACTTCGAGCTCTCCGGCAGAAAAGTTAAAGTCCACCGTCTCCACCTTGAACCTTTTACTTTCTGACCATCTTGTCCCTCCCTTCGCCGACCTCGAAGCTCTCGAGCTCGCAGGCATCGAGGCAGGCGAGGCAGCAGAGTTCACGAGGCAGCAGCGTCCCGACGTCGGAGTCCTTCGCTCGAGACGTCTCTAATCGTAATGGTCGTGGAGTGTTAATGTTCCCGTTAATACGGTTGAGGTGTTTAACCTTGTTAACTTGCGCGACTGCCGCGACTCCGAGCGAACATGTATTACCACTTCCCGGTTGCGGTAATCAGTGAAGCGCGCGCGCGCGCGCGCGTGTGAGAAAGAGAGACAGAGAGAGCACGCTCGCGTACGCTAGCTTTACACGTTTGCGGTGGCAGCGTGTGCGCGCGGTTCGTAGCCCCCATACTTTTTTTTTCGAGGCTCTTTGTTTTCGAGCAAACGGGAAGGGAAATGTGTTTCATCGAGCGTCGGCGGTAAAATATTATTCGTGTTCCGATGTTATCTGATTATCCGTCGTTCAAGCACTCGGCCGAGGGAACGCCACGCCACGAATTATTTGATTCAATGATTCTTACACTGCTTCGACTACCGAGATTGCCTGGGAGCTCCCGGAAACTCACCTGTGCCCGTTGAAGCTCATTTCTGACCTTGATTTCTGTGACTCGTATTTTTATCGCGGCGAGGAATATTTTTAAGGGGCAGCCTTACAGATCCCAGCGAAGATAAACGTTTTGAGTATTTTGGAGAAAGGTAAGGCACACTTTTATTAGCTTTCTTCTCTGCTACTTTACGAACTCGGGGATCCTTGAGAAATTTTTCCAAATATAATTAAAGAGTAAAAGATGTTAGTGACATCGCACATTTTTCCCTTCTTGCTTAATATTTCGCGGCTGTGGAATTAGTGAAATTGAGGAGAGAAGGTGCTCGGTAAATGGCAATGGCGATCGGCAGGGGGTGGCAGAGTATCGATAACGGATTTCCCGGCTGGACACGAGTTCGTCTGGGTAAATAAACGCGTTGACCAGGGTGTATGAAACGATTAACGCGGGCTTGGTAGCATACATAATCAGGTTCGCCGGTAGGACGGTCGGTCAATCGACGGTACGACAATTTCTCGAGGCATTTTCAGCTCCCGACGGGCCAGTCTTCTGCAGGAATATATCGATAGGACGAGCATTATCATATTATGGAACTCTCCATACAGTTTCGGCCGACCTCCCTTCCTTAATTTAAATTCTATTACACCCGATCTCTATTCCCTCTTTCCTATGAATATTCAAACTCGGCGAGACTAACCCCCATCTCTCCCCGCCCCCCACCCTCCGAAGCCCCTCGGTTCCGACACCAACGTCCCTCTCTTTCCAGCATCTATCGAGTATCCAAAGAATTAAATTAATATACCGGGCAAAACAGCTCCCCACCCTCCCACCTCTATTTCCCTTCCGATGTCTCCTTCGGGCTTCGTCGCTCGAGAATTTCACTGACACGTCCCCTTAGAAGAGCTCGTCTCGGCGGCCATTAACGTCATTTCCCGCGATAAAGCGGAATAATTAGCCGGCAAAATCGGGAGCCGATCGATCTGGACAGATTTTCAGAGCAACGACGACCTTCCGTGTTTTCATCAATGCTCCAGACACCGTGCTCCAGGAATTCGTTTAGAGCAGTCTGCCTCGATAGTCTCTGGAAATCACGATCAACCCCAGATCTTGACATTTCATGGTTTCACAGGGTTTACAGACACCTACTAGTACGTATAGAATCTAAAATCCTGTGGACGCACTTTAAGACGCACGCCACTATTTATTGCACCACTACTGCCACAGGTGAACTTAAAAACCGTTGAAGAATTAATTCTAATAGTACTGGATTGTGGACTTCCGTTCAGCAAAACGAACGCTAGCTCCAAAAAACAGGAAGCTCGAAAATCCTGCAATCTAATCGACGTAACGATGTGTCAAACACCAAGCAGAAAATAATCACAATGCAGAATTAATTGCAACTCGAACAAATTTTTTCCGGGTTGTGTTTAAGCAGGGGCTGAAACGATGGAAAAAAGTGATTAAGGCAGAGTCCCAATTGCGAGTCGCTTGAATAAACTTTGTCTAGAACTCCGTATCCGAATAGGGGATGAAACGGGGGTACGAGAGAGACCAAGATGATCTTCCGTATGATGAGAATCAGTGGCCCATGCAAATTCCCATTTTTGCAGCCCGATTCGCAGAAGGTGGCCGTGCCCGGGTTTTGTCTGAAGGGTTGATCCGGCAGGCGCGCGGCGCAAAGTGAGTGACTAAAGTCTCGGAAAGGGTTTCCTCAATCGCGACGGTGACGCCGACGCCGACGCCGACGCCGTGACGCGGCGCGGCGCGTTCTTGTACATCGCTGGGCACAACGGTTAAGTTGAAGGGACGAGTGGGCGCCTGGAAGGACGCTATTATCGTAGCTCAAAAGCGCGCGAGCTCCGCTCCGCGACAAATCAAATCTCTGCCAAGCGAGCGGAAGCGGAACGGGGAGAAGGGGCGTGGAGAGGAGAGGAGAGGAGAGGATGAAGAGCAGGAGAGAGGACCGTTGGATAACCGAGGGTAAGGGCGAAAGGGAGGGAATCGTAATAGAGGGACGCTACTGGAATTTCACCAGACGCGTTCGCCACGAGCCATTGAACAGTTATCGTTGTCGCAGCCGTTCAATGAGCGGATAACCGACTGCAAGGACTTCCGGTTTAATAAACGCCCGACGAACACGATCTTTCACGGGTGCATCCTTGAATAACTGAACGACGAAGAAATATGAGAAGGATCCGCGTCGCGTCTCGTCTCGTCTCGTCTCGTCCTCCATGTTATTCCCTCGTTTCTTCCAGATGGGATTGCTGCAATTCGCCCGTTGCCTTACCTGCATACCGAAGGTAACGTGGAAAGCTTAGAGGATTCTCTCGATACCCGTCACTGTCCACTGAGAAACTGTTCCGTGAGTCAGCGCCCGCTTCCGGTGAAGTCATCGGGCTCACCGAGCCTTGTTTTTCCGGCCGATCGTTCGGCGACGTGAGTCAGGTGCGTCGCTATCCATCGACGCGCTCAAAAATGCCTGTAGAATCCCAAAATTAATCGCAATTGCCGGTGATAAATACGTCAGCTTAACTAAAAATTACAAAGCTAGAAAATACGGGGTACAGAATCGTCGGGAAAGCGGTGAACAGTTTAAAAAATTGAGGTCTCCGTAAATTAATAAGTAAAGCCGTGTTTCGGATGACCGTGAAGTGTGATACCTCGTTGGAGTATCGATCAGAGTCGAATGAGTCCCGGCGGCTGGGCCAGCCTCAACAGGTGTCGCGGAGGTGCGACGCGCTCTTACGGGGGTCTCGGCGCGAAAGGAGCGAGCGGCTCGGCCTCGTTCGTAGGGAAGAGAGGCCAGGCCGGCACAGGGGACAAAGAGGGCGGACAAGCGGTGGAACGAGGAAGCAGAATAAAAAGACGTGGCGGTAACCGCGCTTGTTTCGTTCTCAGCGCGTAGTGGACGCGGGGCGAGGCGAGAGAAGGAAAGGTGACGAGAGAATCGTCGCAGGTCGGCCGAGGGAACAGTGGTAGGATATAGAGAAAGACATTTCCCACAGATCAAAGCCAGTACGGGCCGTCGTAGATTCACGCGAGCGTAACAGAACTCGAGCGCGTAATTAATAGAAGCCGGAAAGCGGCGGCTTGCAAAAACAGTTATAAAAATGACGAGTTTACCATGCGTAAGAGGAAGCTGGCCGCGAGCTGAACCAGGCCGGAGCGGGCTGAGGAGAGCGAGCGACGATGACGACGTCGTCACCAAACGGCGCGACGCCCGGCGTAATCGTGACGGACGTAATAATCGCTGGGACGCCGCGCCGTCACACCTCGCGACCAGCTCCAGCTGATCGTTCAGCTGCAATTATCGAGCAAACAAAGAGAGACGTCCGGGATTACTGGCTGACTGTGTCGCGAGGGGTCGCGAACCTAAGGTTTCCCCGAGCTTTGAAGCAATTATGCGAACAGCTGCCGATTTCTTTGGCGCCAGATTCGCGAAACTCCAGCCGTTACCTTGGATCGGTAAGCCAAGCTCGATGGTGCGACAGTGATTCAATTTTCCCCCGAGACAGTGATTTGCGATTTCATTTGTACTTTGCTTGGGTTTACTGGAAACTATAGTATCTGATTGCTACGTATGTACATTCTATACACCGTGCGGATGGATTAATTACAGGTACGACGCATAATGAGTCGTCTATTTCAATTTTTCTCGCGTACAACATCATCTATGTGTTATCTGGTTTACCCAACTTTTTATTTACATAACGCAATTAACACTGCAACGGTTGCGGGTACGAAGCGTTGCTTATTCATGCTACCACAGACATTTCTATTTAATTATATATAGTAAATTGATGTTTTAGCACTGAAGTAGGTATACAAAGTTTCTTCAACTCGTCTGGGAATATTCAATACACTTTGTATAATTTAAAAATCTATTTTAACATCCTCGAAAAATTGTTTTGAAAATTAATCAGGTACTTGAACACAATTTTCAATGACTGGACAATCGGACACAATGAATGTCTCAATATTCAACCGTCGTAAAAAATTGAAATTAGAATACTATGAAAGCGTAAGAGAATTGTTTAAGAAATTGCAGCTGAATCTGAGGAAAATGTTTTTCCGCGAAACGACTTTTCGCGTTCGCGAACGCGGCCGCCATTTTCGCATTCCCGAACGGGAACAAACACACCCACGAGGGGCGCGAGCATTTTAAATTACGTTTAATATTAGAAAACCGTTTGAAGTCCGTAGGTGGACGTTTCCTGCACTATTTCACTCAGACATCGTCAAGGTATATTTTCCCCGCGATAGTACGAGTTTACTTCTCATTCGACAAATTATTGCCGACGCAAACGGTCCGGCCCGTACGTCGTCTAAACGACGACGTCAACGACACCGGCATGAGCACCATGAGCCACGAGACGGAACACTCGCTTACAATTATTACTCGTCCAACATGCAGCCCCGGTCGTTTTCAACAACCGTGGGAAATTCGTATTAATCAGGACCTCGAGTGTCCTCCCATCGAGCCGGGCCTACCAAAACCGTCAACGCCGCGAGAAAAAGAGGCATGTTCGATGTCAATGATCTCGTAATGCTTCCCTCCCTGTGCCGTTATGCTCACCGTTCTGTCATACCTGGGCCACTAACTTCTCAAACAAAGCATTAAAGGCTCGTGGTCTGCGAGAAAGAATTAATAAAAAACTATTTCGTAAACATAAACGAGTAACGAAATCGTCGTTAGATTCTACAATGTATTTTGTATATTTTGTAGATTTGTAAATTCCTTTTTCCAAGCAGCACATATAATTATAGTTAATATTATTTATACAAATAAACATTCGTTTCAGCTATTTCAAACAAAATGTTTCACACTCTATTTCACATAAATTACAAAAATTCTGACGCCTAAAATGGATAACTGTCAAGGCTTAAAAGATCCAAGTGGAATCACTTTGTAAACATCGCAAACAAAGGGTCACAAATTATTTTTTCCTGTGCACAGCCTTGCCCCCGGTCTAACCAAACATTTTTCATCTAAAACCCGAGAGTTCTCCCTCCAAATCCACCTAGCATAATTAATGTTCCTGATTCACGAACGTCGGTGGAAATTGTTGAAGAAGTCCAGGTTCGTAACTCGTCGCATCCGGAGCGGCTTGCTTTCCCGATATAAATGAATTCGGGCAAAAAGCATCGCCGGGGACGTTTTAATCCTAATCTCCGACTAGTCTGCGACACGGGACCCCTCGATCAAGACGATCGTCGCGAGTCGCGGGTGCGATTCGTCGACTATTAATACCGAGCGGAGCGGAGCGGAGGGGGAGCCGGTAGTCCCAGCAAAACGATCAGAAAACGCTGAAGCCGTTCGAGAGAGCGCTCGCCGCGGCGTGTGAGCCGCATACCATATCTAATAATGAAATAACTCAAATAATTCAAAAGGAGTTATGCGAATGCCTTATCGTCCTGACGCTTTGAATTACCCGGCCGAATGGTGCCGCGCCGCGAGGATAGACGAGGCGGAGGCGGCCGTGGTGGGAGCGTATTTTTAGAATGATGTATGTCTTCGTTTGATTCCGAAGATTGCGCTCCGCGCCGCACCGAGAAACCGAGAGTCTTAACGGGATCTGGTTACGGACCTGACGCCGAGTGTTTTCGGATTCTTGGCTTCGTCCTGAACAGAGCTATCGGCAACACGGATCTACCTTCTTCTCGCGTTCCCTCTTCCACCTTCGCTGACAGACTGGGCCGGGGACCCAGCCGATCCAGATTCCGCCCTGTCCTCGTCCTCGCTTTTTACCCGCCCCGTGTAGCCTCCCCGAAAATTTGTATAGCCCCGAAAGATTTCTCGAAAACCGACCAACGATCTTCGGACCTCCCTGTATCTGTACTCTGATCAGCCCCGTGCCCGTCAAAACGTGCCCGCCGCGCTAGAATCTAGTCCCCTTCTCGCTCTCTTCTATACCGTTCCACCGCGCTCCTCCCTCCGCCGCTGTTAACCTGTGGATTTTTATGGCAGCCTGGAAATGGAATGACACAATCATTTTGACACTCTCTCAACATAAAATAACCCTCTTCCTACAATCGGGGCCGTTTACGGCCGGAGCGAAATTTCACTCTCCAATTTCCTTTCCTCCAATATCTATTTGTTCCCAGCAATGCTTCGAACAGTTGACATTCCAGCGATAGGAACACGTAGACGAGGCAAGGTTGCAGAAAGAGGGTTAATAATTGTGCTAGAGAAAATATCCTTGAATAGAGTAGGATAAAAATTGAATAGAATAATTGTTGGGACGACGAGGTTACTTTATATTTCAAGTGTTTATTTAAACTCTGCAACGGAATAAACGTTGATCAGTTTGAGACAATTTTGTATTTGACTTATACACTGAAAGTACGACTATCGGTACTTAGAATAGAAATGTGGGAGCTGTTACTGGCTTGGACTGACGGTTCCTTCTTCCTCCTTAGGCCCATTAATACCGAAAATGGCGGCGTTCGAAGGTGCAATAAACGAAAGGTCAGAAAAGGACTTCACATTTATATTTCACTTGTACATTTCGGTGTGTACTCCAACAATAATAATCCAGTAACAAAATCTTGGACGATGCTGGCCGAATCGATTGATTCGGTGCATGAATGAAAAATGTAAATAAGTGACGGAAATAGCCGCGTGTATCGCCGAACGGGAAGCCTGGTTCACAGACCCCGGTGACTATCGTTCGGGAGGTTGATTCCTCGGCTGCTCGAATCACTGACATCGTTCACGTATATTTAGATTCTGGTTAGCGTTTGACAAAACCAAATTTGACTTCGCGGTTGATCCGAGGATTCCGTTGTTCCCCCGGGCGTTTCGACAGATTGTAAATCGGAATCGATCACGTCCCCCGGAAATGCGCGGCAGCTTGTCTGACAGTCCTGTCATTAATGCCCGGCGTCAGTTTTAATTGAATCTTCCGCGACGAGGCGAGACGCGGAATGGAACGATTAATAAGAGTGTAACTGACAAGGGGAATTCAATTAGAAACGTCGATCGAAAGAAAATCCGGCAAGGAAATCCCGAGCGTCCTAACTGTCGTTACGGGCCGCAGGAAATGCCGGTACGGCACCGATCGATTTTTAAATTTAGCACGCTCGTTGCTTCCGTTCGGTTATCGTCGTCAGCCCGGCTGATTAGACGTGGGCGCGCTCACTCGAATGAGATCCTAATTAGCCGTGGGCTAGCGCACTGTAAATATCAAAATATATTGCCCGGCGCATCTGTAATTACAGTGCTCTCGGGCCCGCGTTCGCGAACAAGAGCAGGATTTATGTATCAATTTTCTTTTACAACTTCTTAACGGGCCCCATAGTTTGACAGGCGTGTCGCATGCGCTCGATACGATCGCCGGACTGCGGAGAGAAGCAATTATTACACCGCGGCATTAAGTGAAACAAATTCTGACGCGGGCAGCTTATCGCCGCTAGAAAATTGTTCACATTTTATGCGAGAGGAGCACCCCGATCGCTGTCGTATTAATTAACGCTCCTCGAATGTTCATACAAAATTCTATGGCATTATATGTTTAATGCGCGAGTGCGCCGCGACATGAATACTGGAAAAATTCCATGTTCGGCGAAGAAAGTCTGCCGAGCAGATAAGAGGATATGCATTTTCGCGAACTAATTTCTCATTAGACACGTTTCTGCAAGATCTCATTAAATCTGTTCGAACGCTTGTCCGCGGTCGAAGGATACGAAGGAACATCACTCGTCGAGGAAACATTTTATCATATCAATTAACATTTATCGATACGGTGCGGAGAAACCGACTCGTCGAACGGTAAAATGAAGTCGTCTCTGTTGTATCAGAACGACGACGGCGTGGACGAGATCGATCTGGCAAGGAACACGGCCGGCAAAACCGGGCGGCGAGCACGGATCGGTCTGTAGATCGAAACGCGGTTGAAGCGTCGACGCTCGAGTTTTCATCAGTTCCAGCCGGTGCGCAGGGGCGTGCAGGTGAGCGGTGCACGGGTTGGGACAGCAAGAATATCGAAAGAAAAAAGGGTTCCGCGTGGAAAAGGGGAGGACGGTGAAAGGGGGAGGGAAAAAGCGGGGGAACGATCGTCGTGCACGAGGGGCCACGATCAAGATCGCGAGATCTAACCCTCCGGCTGGCCGCTCTTTCGACGCGCTATATTTATCGGTGATCTTGCCGAGTTTTCCGACCTCGGTGCGCGGGGATCTACACGGCTCGGCATGGAACTCGATAACGCGGTCGATCCTCCCCGTGCGTGGCTGCCATCGCAGCTTGGTTGCGTCGCGTTGGATCGCGCCGTGGCGAGGCTAGGCGAGGCGAGGCGAGGCGAGGCGAGGCGAGGCGGTGCAACGTGGCGCGTGTGCGTGCCATCTTCGAAGGAACACAATGCACAGGTAAGAGCAGAACGCGCGCGCTCGACGGCACCGGGCAGACGTCGTGCGTGAGCAAGCGCGGCCGCATGATTCAGATGATGCGGCCTGCATGCACGGGAGCGCTCATTAACGCTTATCAATAATTACGTTTCTACATTTATCGCGTAACAAGCGAGCCGGTCTCGTCATTAAACGGCGTTCCTCGGTAGGGATACGGTCTACTTGCCTCGACCTCGGCAGATTCGCGTCTTCGCGGTTGCGCACACGATCCACGGGATCCTGTACGAGGCATCGCGATCGAGGAATCGTGGAACCGCGCGACGCTCAGCGACGCAACGGGGGTAACGACGCACACCGATCCTCCTCCAGACTATCTCGCGCATCTATCTCCCGCCCGGCGCTACTCGCGGCCTAGATCGAATCGCTGGAATCGATCGAAATCCACCGACTCGAAAAAACCTCTCGACTTCGCGAAACCATTTCCGAATCGTTCTCGAACGATCTGCGAGCGACAAAGAAATTATGGAAGTTCAGCACTGCTATAATTGATTGAAATTGAACCACGCAAGTCGGAAGACCTAACTTTTCCGAGAAGGCTTGTTGATTTATTCTGAAATGACTTGTAAAATCAGAAATTGCTGGAGCGTTGTGTGTTATTAAAAGTGGAATATTGCGAGCAAATTTAGATGATCATTTGTGATAATAGTAATATATTTATGCTTTCAAATTGATGCAGGACCAATAATGCTCATCCGTGTGTCTGTAATTCTACGCAATATAGATTGCAAAAATATCGAAAGAATGTTTTTTTTCTCTGGGAACAAGAAGCTCGGAATGTTCCGAAATCGGCGTGAATATAATAGATCTTATAATTGGAAAATATATACGGTATAAATAATATATCGTGTCGGTAATTTCGTTCTCCGCTGCTGCTTTATATGTGTGTAAGAGGATATGCAGAATACTAAAACGCGTGGATTGGCAATAGCGGGGAGAGGTATCCAAGTAGAACGGGATAGATTTATCTTTTATTAGAGCGTGTACCCATTGTGGAAGGAAGATCGAGGAGCAGAACTGAAGAATAGCTCTCGCCCAATTATGGCCGATATTGAGAAGCATGGAAGCAGTCAGCGATAAAATTCTCGAACGGCCACGGAATTAATTAGACCGATTCAATGCGAGATATAACTAACGATTTTCGTGGTTACTGCATTTCTGAATCGTTGAAGCCGGCGATAATGCCAGCCGATTAGTCGGGCTTGAACAAAAGCGGCAGGAATTACGTATCTGCTTATGGAAGCCGGATGTTGCTTTCCTTAATAATTCTGTCTTCTACACGCCGTTTCTTTCGCGAAAACAGCAAATAACCGGGAAGCGGTTGCTATTTCCTATCACGCCGATCAACGATACGCCGAATGGGCGTTCAATGGAAAACTAAATCGTCGTAAGAAACGGCTCCGAGTTCCTGTCAGCGTTCGAGCTGTTCCTCGGAAACGCTCCGCGCAATTATCATTCCCGTTAATGCCCTCCCACATCAACAATCTGTCAGCACGGTGCCGTATCTCATAGCGAACACGCATTTTTAATACAGACCCTCCGGGAGTCGTCCAAAAGATCGAGGTTACGTTCTGAATAAAAAAATGACATTTTCACCTGCAAGGATAATTAAACAGGGGCAGAAATATTTTCCCTCTTCTTGAACCGCAGTCTATAAAATTACGTTTCTAATATCGACGATTGAAATGGCTGAAAATACATAGTCCGCTGCAAAAACAATATTTCCACCTGCAAGAAGAATTGAAAGACGCAATGGCAAAGATCTGCGTTCTTTAAATAATATTTTTATCGAGGAACATAAGGCCGACCGAGTGTACATAAGCGAGGTCCATAAAAATGATTGAAACAGAACCGCGCCGGCTATCTTTTATGTACTGGCATACTATAAAACAGAAGATTAATTGAAATTTAACAGTCTAGAGAGCTCAGAGGGGTATAAAATTTTACTCGAGTTTTGTTTCCCCGTCTATAAAAATCCGAATCTAGGATAAGTTAAGGCAAAACGGAATCGGTCTAATAACTAGTGTATGTACATATCTATATATATATAAATATATAAATGAACGACGCGAAATAATCTCCTCGATGGCTTGCGCGGCCGTTCCGCACTGCAGAGCCGTGGAAAAGAATGGAATCGTTACGGGAACGAATGTTGTAGTTTTATCTCTGTGATTGTTAGCTCTGTCAAAATGAAAACTCGAGCGAGCGCGAGGGGACGGACGGCGAGCGCGCGATTTCCGATGCACCCCTGTGTGCGCTCGGGTGCATCAAGTCTCTTCAAGATGCAGGCCTCGATAAGATCGAATAGAAAGAGAGAGGGAGAGAAAGAGAGTGAGTGAGAGAGAAGAAAAAAAATGGGTCGGCTAATAAGTTCCACGGGCTCGCGCATGAAATGCCATGTACACGCGATTAATATCGCTATCGTCCCCCACGGTTACCTGGAAAAAAGTTTCTCTATCCGTTTCTCGGCGACGGCTGTTTAAGCAGTCGGTTGTCTTACATTGCCGGCCATACAATGTATATCATATCGCGCCTACCGTGATCATTATGTGTCCGCAACAAAAGCTCGCGTGATTCATTATAGACACGCGTTGAATTATTACGAATGTCTACGATCGGCGATTAGCGATACACCCGAGCACCACGGATCGACGTTGCGAAACGCGAGCCAGCGAATCGTTATCGTCCGAGGCGATCAACGGAATGAATTAGTGTTAAAAGTTTTTCATGGTCGCCGGCCACAGCGACGCGACTTGTCCGATCGGCTAATGCGTCTCGCCGCGAAACTTTCTGCAAGAAGTATTTATTCTTCAACCATCCGTTCTATCCCCGACCTGTTTCGTTCGTCGACGATTTTTCTATGTTTTGTAGTGGAAAAATCGCTGGATGCTTGGTTCGAGTATTCCATATCGATATCTGCTTTGCTCCGGGAAAATTGTTGTGAGAGAAACAGTCAAGCGCGGTCAAACGAGGTCAAACAAGGTCAAGGTTTAATATGTGCTTGATATCTCAGGTCTCTCTTTCAACTAAAAAATATTGTATTGAGGGTATTAATAAAATAGAGAAATTCCAAGAGGAGTAGTACAGTGAATTCACGATATATGTCAGTCTTGCCAAGTATCGTTCAGGAGCCGTGTTATGTTTACACTCCTCGGCGTCCTCGACCTCTCGAGTTTCACGGGGTATATCGCGTGATAGTGGGGATAATCCCGCGACGTTTATCATCCAGACCTTGGCGACATGTATTGAGAAATCTCTGTATGTAGTCTGTACAAGATTAAGACAGCATACACAATTAAAACTTAACAATATTTATTAAGTTCAAACAATTACTGCTAGGTAGTTTAAAATTCAGTTCTGTCTGCTGTAACACGAAGTTCAGTCTAACCAAGCCACTGTTTGTGCGCAAAATAAGACGAGAATTTCAAGAATGTATGGGTTAAAATTGCAAAAATGTCTGACCACGTTAAAACAGTGGAACATCGAACTTACACGTCAGACCCGACATACCACATTTCCGGCGAGCTCAATCGTATTATATCTTCGTTCCTACTAATTCGTGATGGCTTCGCCGATACGAGACGTGTCAATTATCGTCCGGAGAGTCAGATCTATCTTCCATTAACCGTACACAAACCTACCATACACAGTGCATGTAAAAAGTAAAATGTAAAAAGACTGAACAGTGATGAACCCTTTGAGAAAATATTGCAACAGCCAAGAGAATTAGCGAGGGAACGTAAAGTCCGAGCGATCTTCAATCGGGACTGTTAATGGAATCGGTGGTTGACAGAGGCGACTCAGGGTTTAGCATTCCGGCGAAGGGACGTCGGAATATTCCGGTCCCGAGGAAACCGTCGGTTGAATCATCCGGGCCCGGGCAGACCGCGGGAATAATTAAATGGCACGAAAAGATCGCTGTGAGAACCAGTCGCTCGGTGATCTCGAAACGACGCGACGCGACGACTGCGACGACTGCGACTGTTCTCGCTCGGTTTTTCGGTAGAAGGGGCTCGCGGGGTGGTGCGAGGTGGAACCAAGGTATGTCCGGCGACGATCGTTCGCTAAACCGGTAAGCAAATTTATTCCCCTGTTGTTGAGCGACGCCTCTCGACCGCGTCCGGCCGTGTCATTACTCCCTTTCACGATCCTCGTTAGCAAAGACTCGCGCGCGCGTAAAGCACGGATCCTGTAATAAGACGCGCGCGTAGCCGAGCGTGTCGACGACGACATCGACTTTATGGTTCGATCGTTACCGTTACCTTTTGCCGCGCGGGCGAAATCTCTCTTTGTTACCTTTTTACGCACTGTAAAAGGAATCGCGAGCTCCCCGGGGAAATTCTAAGCGGCCGCGCGCCGCTGGAATTCGGCGGACGAGCTGCAGTTTTTGCGTTTTACCGGCCCGCGTATGCCTTCTCCGAGGATGCACTCTTATACTGTCCCTTATTCTGCGCTTTTAAACTTCCCCCCTGTTCCGAAAAACTGTGTCTATTACGTACGTGTTATATTCATCGTTTTGTTACATACAGCGCGTAGAACGGCCATTCTACCGGTGGAGGAAAGTGGTATATGCAATAATGATTTCTGTCCATCTATCGTAGCCTGCAAAGAGAAACGTATGCGTGCTTCCAATCAATGCAAACAATTTTTAGTCAACACGACGGGTTCTGATATTTTTAATTTAAAATTATTAATACTTTGGGTACGTATTGTTTTAAAGATATTGCTATAAATGTGGTCAGCGCGTCCTTGTCATTTTCATAAAGTATCTCAAAATAGTCGGTTTTAGTGCTCCGTAAACCTATTATTAAATTGTTGACTGGTTGACTTCACGGTTTCGAATTGCAACCACTCTTTTCATAAATGCATAAAACCCTCGGTCCACTATTTCTGTGTTCCACTACCTGCATCTGCTTTTAGAAACGACAGAACATTTGTTTTCTCGTTGCCTGTTAGAAATTGATGCGTTCGTTAGAAATGGGAAAACTGCGAGCGAGACACTGTCTGATACGACGATACGTGAAAAATTTAACGCTAGGATGTAGGTAGAATCGCGTCTAGATCTATTTTTGAGCGTGCAGGAGAACGGCAAATAATGTCGATTTCTGCTTGGTTTAGCGACCTAATGTGACAGAGAATTAGCAGAGAAATGTACTTGCACGGTGTACAGATAACCGTTCATATAATTTTAGATGTCAAACATTTTTAGAACGCGGTACAATGTCTCCCAGCCTTTTCCCGTTTTCAGGAGAGCACCTAGCAAACAAATAAAAATAAAAATCGGTACAATGTACTCCACGAAAAAAAGTAGGAATCGGGAAACAAATTGTATGCAAATTCAAGAGTGAAATACGAGAATAGTGAGCGAATAGGACAGGCTGGTCTGTTAAATATCGCGAAACGCATCGCATACGAGAAGAACGTGTCGAACAGCTAGAATGACGAGGCCGGATTACCATTAATTCCGGAAACGGCGTGACGCAGAAGACGAAGTATTTATCAGCATCTGGAAAAAACATGGGTGGTGGAACGTGTAGAGGGAAGAGAGAGAGAGAGAGAGATAGAGAGTGGGGAGGAAAGGGGAGGGGCAATTAACGTCGAATCCACGTGGCCAGTGCGGAGGGAACGCGGTTGCCGATCGCAGGCGACATTGCATTACGTTCAATTCTTGTAATTCAAACTGGTCGATCCGCACGGAGGAAGAGGATTACGTGTCGCGAATAGCCATGCAACGAACACGTATGAAACGCACGGACGCACGGGCGCCATGGCAGCGGCTGGCAAGTGTGTAATAAGATATCCGCGGATACTCGAAGCCCTCAATTGGCTAATTTACCGGCAGTTAGCGGCTATCCGACCGCTTAGGTCATCCCAACGTGGCCGGGCATTCGGCCTGAATAATTTATAACTGCCTGTTTACGAGAATTGAGAATAATGAATTTCAGTGGCACTTCGCACTCCGACGCATCATTGACGAACTACAGCTGGCCATATCGGGCCCGGACGGCTCGGATGTTCGTTATTAGGTGATACGATGACACGTCCACGTAACGTGAATAACATCCTTCGCCGTTGGAACGGACGCGGCGCGTTACCGATCTTGATTAGCCGCACGAAATGCCAATGCCTCGGCCGAAAACCATCCTTTTCCTAACATCCGTCACAATTCTGATCGCGCAACTTCTATTTCATTCATTTTTGCTTTTTTGGCTCGCAAAACCTGTACCATCATGACACAGCGAAACCTGTCAGAAGTTCGAGATTTAAGAATACAAATCGCGAAATAATCGGCATTAAAATTGCGTCCGCCATCTTGTTGCACCGGTGTACAATAACTTGTATAGTAATTAATTTCTCCCCACTGTTCGTATGCATAAATAGACGTAAATTAAGAAAGTGTGTGCATCAATTGGACCAACAGGAATCAGCCAGGAATTTACTTCTGTCTTCAACAATATAATTAAGATGCGAATAAATGCATAAAACCCGCAAGACCGATCGCAATTAATTGTCATTAGGTAGGAGAACCGAGCAATTCACCGCCATGTTTTTCCGGCAAGTGTAGATGGAAATCGATTTTTTTCGCCCCGGGAATAGATCGAGTGTCCGATTGTTTTTTCTCGGGACGACGTTTCAGGCGGGGCCCCAAAAAAAAAAAAGAACGCGGGTTTACCGTCCGCCGCGTTTATATCGAGCTGCTTACGACGGCGAGGTTGCATTTTATGGAAGAAATCAGTGCAAGATATCCCCTGATTGCCGGACGATTGTAATACCGATTTTTCCACCGGCGCGCGGCGCGGCGATGCATTCCTTAGTTAGGCATTTAGGCTCGTAAGGGGCGCCGATATAAAATCCCGCAACATGTTTTTCAGTGCGGGACGCCCTGAACGGGGACTTAAAATTGTCCCCTTTCCGGCTGATTCGTGGTAGCTCTCTCTCTCTCTCCCTTTCTCTCTCTCTCTCTAGAGAGAGAGAGAGAGGTAGGTTGCAATTTTATTCGATCGAAATGGTATGCCACGAGTCGAAGCGATCGTTAAATTGTATCTCCGCGTGTGAAATCCGTCCAGAGGTGGAGGCAGGACAGCGAAAGGCTGTCCAGGATGCTGGTTAAGGACAGAAAAAGGCAAGGGGAGTAAGACAGACCGTGTGCATACAATGGCGCAGGAACGATCGTTCAGCCAAGGATGCGTTTTATAGGTCCGATGCCTTTTATAGTCCACGGGACCGCTGCCGGCTCTAAAGAGACTGCTACGATGAGGAATCCCGTGCAATTAAACGCTTATTGCTTGCATATCTCCGAATCGATCCACCACTAAAGTGAGTATTGGCGCTGGCTGTAAAAGCTCCTAGATAACCGAAGGCACTGACCACCGACCGCGTTCTGATGCTTCGATTTCGTGGCGCCCAGCGGCGGCTACGAAGACGTCGCGAGCATGATTCAACCGTTACTCGACGCACCCCCGTACCTTCCATTACCCACGCTTCTCCTCCTCTCGATAGCAAACATATTTTCTAGATCTCATTCACTCGACGAACCAGATCCTGATCGAGGTTCTGTGTTTAATTGCCATTTCTCTGGCAATTACCAACCAGAAGTGGGCTGTATCAGTCTTATTAGATCTCTGAATGCTCTATCTTGTACACTGTGCCGCATACAATTGGTGTTCTTCAGGTTTAAAGCAGATTTTATAGGCATGGTAACGATTTCAGATTTAATTATTACGTCGGAATAATTTCTTGAACAGGGTTCAAGGTGGTTGGATTGAAAATAGTGAGAGGTTCCAGTTCGGGAGGGGATGATTTTTCGAAGAACATCAAGTGAAACAAAAACGAGCATCCCGACCGAAATTGTAAAACATAAATGTACTTGAACAATTATTTATCGAATTGGTAACGATTTCAGATTTAATTATTATTTCGGAATACTTCCTTGAACAGCGTTCAGAGTGGTTGAATTGAAAACAGTGAGAGGTTCCAGTTTGTGAGGGGATGATTTTTCGAAGAACATCAAATGAAACGAAAACGAGCATCCCGACCGAAATTGTACAACATAAATGTACTCGAACAATTATTTATCGAATTTAACAATATTTCCATGAGAAATTATCCTAATATGTACAGGTTATCAACAGCTTCCGCTTCGGAATGAACGTGTTACCAAATCAAATCTCGAGCTGCAGATTTGATGGTTTCTTCGAGTTTAAATCCAGACAAAAATTGGGTCAGTGACCGGTACCGATTTCTGGTTCGAGTTCCGAGAGATGCGGATCGAACATGGCGGCGGGCCGAACCACCGAAAACTCGAGCGTGGTTCCTAGCCCTCGCTGGTCGCCGAGCGGCCTCAGGAACGAGAGCGGCCAAAAAGGACTGTAAATATTTTCCTGGCGGGCTATCCCCCGGCCGAGTGGTTGATTTTATGATTTTATGGGTTCAATTTTATGAAGCTGTCGATTAGATTCGCGGTGCCGCTTTTTATGTTCGTTTCGCTTTTTACGTGGCCAACGGGCGAGAGGAATGTTATACCTGTTAGTGATTTTAGACGTGGCGAACGTTGGAGAATCGATTCTTAATAAAACTGCGCCCTTAAGGGCCGATTGTGTCGCGTCTGAATCAAACGATTCTCCTGTCTCGTAAAATTCATGAAAACCCGGCTGAATCGAAAAACGGAGACAGGCATTGACAGTCGTTCTTTCGAGCAATCTTCACCGACAATCGATCACTATCGATTCACCGACGCGGCTCAACAATGTTTTCATCGACACGTATAATCATCGGTATTCTTTGTTTGGTTTACTAGGTTTTCTTTATAAAAATATAATGCGACGGTGTCTGTCCAAATTTTTAGCCATTTTTACCCGAAGAAATAAATCTCTAGAATCTCAATAATCGTAAATTATGATTGAGTAAACATTGTCAGTGAGTAAATATCGAAGTAGCCGACGAAATCGTGTCACTGAAATGATTATCAACAAGGTAAAGGTGACCTCTCTCGTTGCCCCCTCTTCTGCAACCTCGCTAAGCACAATGGTGATCGTGCTATTACTAATTTCCGATTAAGGAACATTTCGGATCGAAGAAAGGAGAATATCGATGAGAACAGCGGGCTCGAACGAATCGATAGTGATTCGTGGCGGCCAGCAGAGGCCTGATCTTATCCGACGAAACAGCGACGAGCACCGGGCCCCTCGCAGCCCCCCGTTGCAGCCGCAGCACTCGACAGCTTTACTCAGCGCGGTGCTCATTGCTCCATTACTAATTTCCGCCCTCGGCCATGCACACTGCTGTAACACGGTCCATCGTGGATGCTCGCGAGCGCGCTCACTCACGCGCACGCACACCCTCAGCCAGATAATGCGTCCACCTACAAACCAATCTATTAGGCGCCATCTCTTTGACTGCTCACTTACATCGCGCTCTGTCCTCCCGCGTGCCCCCTTCGTCTACGAGATCCTGCCTGGCCACCGGAAGCACGCCGATGCCGGACACCTACACGCAAAGAGCCTGTATCTCGGACCCGACATGGCGAAACGTGGATCGATCGTTGACGAACACCACCTTTTGTCTCGCAGTCGGCTCGTGTGACTCGATCTCCACCATAGAAATTGTTCTCATCGTTCGGCGAGCACGAGTCTTCGATTTTGTCACTGTTTGTAAACTGCTGGGCCCCATGGGTTCATCTTTGCAAATACTGCTAAACGTTTACGTACAATTCATGATTTTTTTATTTCATTTTTGCTGCATGGAATTCTTTGATCAGCGGAGTTCAATGAAAATAATTATGAACGTAGGAACCTGCAGGAGGATTGTATGATCGTGCGATTGTTCTTATTTTAGAGAGACAAAACACTCGTATGGACCACACGATTCTTGGTCCACCTTGGAAAATTAATTTCGAGGAGAAATTAGAAATTGAATTGAATCGCTTTGATAAAGTGGGAATTTGGTGTCGAATCGACAGCGAACACGTCAACGTTTCGAAGCTCGATGACCGATGAAAATCGTCGAATGTCAGAGAACATGGTCGAGGCCAGCTGGTCGGGGAATTGTAGTTCCCCGAAGCTGGTAATCGATGGAAGATTGCGGCGGCGGCGTCGCGACGGAAAGATGGTAATTCGTAAAATTAATAGCGATCTAGATTTCTAGATTGCGGGAAATGCGAGCAATTGCGAATCGTGGGAGTGCGGGAGAGGCGATGCATGAAATTTAATACGTTCGACGTGAAGACGCCTCGGGTGCGGCTGAAACGAAGGGAAAAGAGGAGGAAACGGAGACACATAACGAATGCCATTCCTGACCCGCGTGGCTATGCGAGCATCGCATTATTGTTTGGTTTCAATTAAACTTCCATTTTGCGCTACGTCTCGGCCGACGACTGCTTCCTCCGGGGAGGAGAATCGTCGACCTCTCTTCTATCCGAACTGAACCGAATCGACTCGCTTGTCTGGCAATTATTGCTATATCTTTCACGGCAAAATTTCATCCAAACGTTATAGTTTTCTGATACATTATAGTTGCGTCTTCTGAGAAATTTAATTCCACACACCTTGCGAAACGCGCTTGTAATTAGAAACTTGATTCCAGAAAAATTCCTTGACGTATAACGGTACACAATTTCTTTTTTTCTCGAACGCTTTTTACGCCCAAGTTCTTAGTACTCCTAAAGTTGATGTTTCTAAGTAGGCGTGTCACGGTTATCTTAACCGCAGTCCAAACCTCATTGCCGGAAGTGTTCCGATTGCAGCCGCGCAATCGAACAATCGTCGTGCTTATCGACGATTCGCAGGAAACCATTGAAAATCGTTTATCTAATCAACTTCCTTCCGAATACGCGTCCCCACGAAACGGATCGAGTATTTCTGAACCGATATTCTGTCTGGCCGAACGCAAATATATTTTTCGGGAAATGTTGGACAATTTCGCGATGAAGACTCGGCCCAACGAGAGCGCAAATTACGAGCACTCCGACGACGACCAGGGAGGAACGCACGTATTTGCTTAATCGGACGGCGCGCTGATGCCCGCAAAGAAGCTGAACAGTAAGATGTTCCATTAATTAAGACTCTCCAGATGTTTGAAATTACTTGGTCCCAGCCCGCTCGGACGTCCCCATCGATTTCTTAGAGTTTCCCGAGGAAACGATCCCGCTCCAACTTTTCCTCGAAATTTTCTGCCCGGGATTTCTTATTGGGTTCGGCGGTACTTCCCGTTGTTCTTCTTTGATTGCGGTGAGCGAGTACTTCACTCGACTCTGAAATTATTTGATTCTGCAGATCTGTCCATTGGACCTCGCGAAGGTCCTTGGTATTCGCAAAAGGGTGTAAAACAATGTAATAGAGAGGACCTATGGGAGTCTTGGCGTATCTTTTAAAATTGTTAGTATTCTCTAACAAAAAAATGACACGAGTTACTCGAGAATACGTCTTTTCGTATGCGAAAATTCCCATTGCAATAACTTTACAGGTTTTTCAAGAAAAAATTCCCAAAAATCACCTTGCCTCTTCATGATTCGCTCAAAAATAGATCTCCAAAAATGGACCTTTAGTGGTCCATCTATAACTTCATCAATTGTTTCTATTTTCCAATGAAAAAATTACACGAGTTACTCAAAAATATGTTCTTTGAGGTGCATAAGGTCTCGTTACAATAGCTCTACAGGTTTCTCAACCAAAAATTCCCAAATATCACCTTTTCATCTCCTCACGATTCACTTCTCAAAAATAGTTCTACAAAAAGGACTTCTGGGAGTCTGTCTATACCTTTGCCAGTTGTTAATATTCTCTAATAAAAAAATTACACATATTACTCGAAAATATTTCGTTTCTTGCGCGGAAGGTTCCATTACGATAACTTAAAAGGCTTCTTAAAAACAAATTGCCAAATACCAACACTTTGCAGTTTCTCAATTTTGGTAATAGGAATGAGATCATCGTCGAGGTGATACTGTATTCAATTGAGGCAGGATCCATATTCGAAAATTGAGAAATGGCCGACAGAGGGAGCGGACGGGGATCGGGCAGAGTCGGAGGTCGGTTCTCGTGACGAGGCAACTGGCGCAGATGAATTTACATGCACGGCGTAAACCGAGTGAGCTGTTTCTCCAGTTTGTCCGACGGAGAATAGTGGAAAAAGGGGCGTGGAGGGGAGGGGGGCGGGCGGGAGAGAACGAGACGGAGGCCGGAGGGGCAAAGGATAGCGTATTAACGAGCTTAAACGAACGGAAACTAAGTGTCTCGGCTCGGAGTAAAATTAATTAATCGCAATGGTCCGAACTGCGGCGACGATCGCGCGCTCTCGTTTCTGGAAATCGTTTATTTTCTCGCCGGCTTCGCGAGAAACTACTTCAGCGGCGTGTTTCCTAGAACACTGGAAGATCTCTAGCATCGGTCCCGCGTCCTCCAACACCGATACCAAAATCCAAACTTTCGACACAAAAAGGAGAACCCTCGTAAAACCACTCCGCAGCGACAAGGTCTGACTCGCACGAACTACTTCGGAAACCACAAAAGAGTACAACCGAGAGATGTGTAAAAAGACACGGTGCATATGAGAAGCTCCGGAAGAATACATTTATCAACTGGTAACTAGTTTGCGGACTAAAAGAGTTTAAGAATGTTGATATATTGTTACCTGTTCATGTTATTCATGGAAAGAATATGTGTTAAAGATTACTTTGAAAGAATTGTACCGGATTTCATTTCAAACGCTGGTTCATCTTAAACAACATGGCTACCGTATCTTGCAATTGATGCAGACAATTTTTAGTTTACACAAAGATACGTAGTAAGTCCAGAACAAAGGAAATAAGTCGCTACAGTTTAGGTAAAATAATATGGAGGAATCAGATTTGTGTAGAGATCGTCTTGAAGTGTATTTTGTTCACGAAATTCGGTGGTTTGAGTGATTCATGGCCGAAGGGGCGAGCTCGTTAGGCATCCTCGAATTTTTCACAGGAGCCGCGCTGGTTGAGACACTTTTCGGTTTCACCTGGAGGACCGGGCTAATAAAATTAGTGGCGAGGTGTCTCTCGGTGTCGTGGGAAGTCGCTCCACGGGTCAAGCCGACGACGTTGACCGTGTGTGCACTTACAACGAAACCGTTTCACCTTCTTCCGTCCTCCCTTCTCCTCTCCCCTCGCCACGGAATCCCTCGTAAAAGTTCGCCGGTGCTCTCCGCGTGCGTACCTACGCGATGATAATTGCTGAGATTAGGCGAACTCGGGGACCCGATGCTCCCGAGAAGCTAGTTAAAAGTAATGACACGTTGAACAGAGGATTGGGGGAGGGGGACTCTCTCTCTCTCTCTTTCTCTCGGCCCCTGGGCTCTTGAGCGCGGCGCGATTCGAAATCTCTCTCCGAGCGGGGTTTTTGCCGGGGACACACGATGCTGAAGACAGAGGTGAAGACATCGACGCCCGACCTGTTTCAACGACGAATCAGGTACCCCGGTACCGAGCTTCCGACGCGAGACATGCTCGTTAGCCAGGCATCCTCGATCGATCGTGGGATCTCGCCGAGTTTCGTCCGCCGACTTGTCCGAGGCTACTGGAATCAGGGCTTCTTCTGCTCCCGGTTGGGTATGCCGGGATTGGGAAACTGTTCCCTTTGTTCCTGCGATCGCAATGATTGTATACTAATCCTATAACTTGCCCCAGCGACGTGGCTCCCCGGGATCTTGATCTTTGTGTTAGATATTTTTGTTCAGTGTGTTGCAAATTGTTTTCTCGATTTCATGATGCACCGAATGCAAGCTGTAACCGTTTCACGAACCCTGTTATTATTGTTAAAATAATGTTAACGCTGGAGATATTCAAAATGTTTCAAATAACGTTTTAAACTCTGTTTACCACAGAAGATACAGAAAAGAACGTCATACCTAACGAGTTGAAAATAAAAATTGAAGGGGCTGCTGAAGAAATGTTTAATAAAAATTTACAAATTGTGGAATGGCTATTTTCGACGAGGAGCCATTAAAATGATCCGAAATAAAATGAAGTATCGTGCGATTGAAGTTTGAACGTCGCAACTGTTTTGGGGACTTTTTCAGAGAAAAATGTGTCAGAGCGTTTCGAATATTCGTTGGAATTTTGAGGAACGGCTCCAGAAATTGCAGACAGCCGGTGGAATTGCCGGCTCCGCGGAAAACATCACGGGGCAAGGAGAGAAGCCCGCGCCTGGGGAAAGAATGCGCGATGGCCGGCTCGTTACGCCGCGACCTCTCGCGATCTCGTCTCTTTGTCTCCGGAGGCCAGCAGTACGCACCAGGTGACCGTAATCGTTCACAAATTAACGTCGTCGGGGCAGTTTCTTCTCTCCTTCCACGGATCCACCAGTGCCTCCGTATAAGGCCAATATACCAGGCCGTGTTTCAATCATTTTGTTCCGTGGTGTTTGCTAGCTATTCGCGGCCATCGCCATCCGATCCGTGCTTTTTTCCTGCGTCACGAAAAACCACGTAACGTTCTTCTGAGACCTCTAACGCTCGCATTTTTCTGGCAATCTGCAGAATTCAGACGCGAGTCCGCCGGCCTCTTCGAGAAACCCAATGTTAAATCTTAAGTTATGTCCGCGCAGAAGCAACATCGAGCAACTTTTTGCGGCCTTTCGTCGCTTTCTTCTTCTTCTTCCTTTGGTCGGTGGAAAAAAGAAGAGAGCGACCAGGGGGACACAAAAAGGTACAGACATATTCTTAGAGACCTAAAGAGAGAGTAATTCTAATTATTGGAAATTAAATTAAAAATAGAAATACAAAATTGTGAGGCAAATCAACTTTTCGACTTATAAAAGTTAGTGGAAGGAGCAATACATTTTCATTTTATTTTGCATAAAGATCCGCAGTCTACTAACTATCAATGAATGAATATATAACGTCGGTATATTTCTGACTATATTTCCCAAATGTTCAAAGGGGCCTGGAATACATTTGCTGTGTTTTCTGATGACAAGACGAAAATTCTGAGAGTATAAAAATAGCTGTCAGATTGTCAGGGATTATCCCAACGAGGTATAAAAAAATCCGTCAATTAGAAAAAATCCCAGCAGCCCGGCCAATTAAACATGCGAAGCGATCAGCCCGGGCGGAACGTAGTCTCCAGGCGATTACCTCGCCGAAAGTGGGCAACCGAATAAACGGAGTGTCCTCTCATCGGGTTACGGTCCCGGCAGGTGAGTCAGCGGGTTCGTTCACGGTTGACCCATTAAATCACGGGTATCAGGACGGGATCAATTAACAGAGCGGCGGTGATTCCGCGTCCGAATCGACTTTCGGCCGCGAGGATTGCCGGTCGGCGAGCAGTCGGCTCCGTGAGGTCAACCTGGAAACGACTTCCAAGAGTCCGAAACACAGAGCGCAGGATGGACGTGAAGCCGCGGAGAGCGTCGCACGTATCCGTCGCGTTTTATTACACGTGTCCAGGGCCTGTCCGGGGAACGGCTCACGGGAGCGGGCAATATCCATAAATCAGAAGTATCGTTGAACGAGCCCGAGAGAGTCCTCGGCCTCCGCGGAGTTCTCGTCACCGTGTTATCGCGTTGAGCAATGAACTCCGGATCTTTATGTAGATCGTATCGGGGGCCCGCCGTGACACGTGGAGAGTGTGAGAACTGCCGCGAGCGACGCTGATGGACACGGATTTACAAGCCCCGCGGATAGACCGGCTTCTTGGACTTCGGCGACCGGCTGATGAATTCTTACCTGCCTCCGACCAGCCCCGATTCCCTTCAATCTCGTCCTCGCTGCCAGAAATAGGCCCGTTTACCAGCCGAACGCTGTCGAAAGCCCTTACAAATCAGCGGCTTAGGTGCCGGAGGGCTGTCTGCGAATCCTGCGCACGATACCGAAGGGCTGGCTTCGATATTCTACACGATACTCTTCCTTCTGCCAGGATTCTCTGTTAACAGAAAAATTACAGCACGCATCGCGCCTGTCGATATTTCTATAAAAGTTTCTTCATTTATCAAAGTAGCAATTGTGAGAATGTTTATACCACCGTTTAGATGACTGAGTGTTTCATATGTTTGTCTGTTATGTATAATTTTATTGTGTCCAGATTATTGTAGAACAACGGAAAATCAACAATTGCCAGACTTCCTCATCTCAGCGGTTTAGCCAGGATCTCTCCGCACTCGTCTTTCTTCTTTCTGCGTCTGAATCTTCTCCTCTTCCTCTTCTTCATGAATGTTTATACCACCGTTTAGATAACTGTGTGTTTCATATGTTTGTCTGTTATATACAATTTTATTGATTTATGCGTTGCGTTAAGAAATGTATGTTACGTTTAGATTTTGTTAAATAAACAGCTCCCTGCGAGCAAGCAACAAATTACGACGTGTCGTGTCGAGCTTATTTGTAAAATATTTCTCAGATTTGATGCCAGTTGATCGTCTCCTTACCCTCGGAGTAACTGCATTAACTAAACAATCAAAATTGTGGATATTCGCGCAAATTCAACCTTGTGTGCACTGATTCACAGGAATTGAAAGGAAATTCTTTATCTTCGCGAAAATATAAATTCCAACAAAATCCCCCATTTCACAGATTTCCAAATATTCGAAACGCACGTGGATCCACCAAGCGACGAGTTCCGGTTGCGTCGCATTCGTCCGATCAGCAGAACCGATTAATCGATTAATGGAAAAACTGCGGATCGGTCTGGCAGTAATTCGCTTTCGGTGGACCGATGGAAATGAATTCGAGCGTCATTGAATTACGGGCGAAACGGAGCGCGCGCGGGTGCGACGACGCGGGATACAGACGACAACGAGTGTCTTTCCATTAAGCTTCATCTGATCCGCGCGAAATACCGATTACACGGAGGGTCGTTGGTCCGATCCGCGGCAGGATACGCGTAAACGCGAGCGACTCGTAAATTTTCCCTTCCCCAGGCCCGCTGGGAGGGTGGGCCCTTCGGTTGATTTAGCATTCAGCACTTAAATCAATTCTAACAAGTTCGGTACTTAAGAGCTCCCGAGTTTGTACAGAGAGCGCGTTGCTCGTTCGTTCGTTCGTTCGTTCGTTCATTCCTTCGTTCTTAAAGTGAAAGAGAGAAAGAGGCGCGTGTAGGGTGGTTTCGGGGGTGGTGGAACGTGGGCGCAGATGGGCTCGCGGAATCTCGAGGCGTTCATTACAATTATCATAGCAGCCCCACAACCGTAACATCGCGAACATTAAGATGCCTCTGGAAAACGTTTCTTATGCAGCATTGGTTTACGGGGTTCGTTGGTCTACCAAATTTTCAATGGCTCTCCCCCATTTATCGTTAACGTTCCTCCGCCTCCGCGTCTTTCTATTGCAACCTTCTAATAGGTGGCTGCGATATCCCCTAACCGCAACTCTCCTTCTCCCAAGCCTTTTTTATCCAACTCGTTACTCTAGGATTTTATTTGCCTGATTACAACTTCTCCATGACAAAGAAACTGCTTTATACCAAAAGAATATTTCCAGAAAATCAAATTGATCCTTCCAATATTTGTTAATTAGATTTTACTTAACCTTTACGCAAAATAAAAGATGTTTCCATCGATTGCAAGACGCAGAAGGCAAATGAAAGTTTCTTTCTCCTTTCAATTATCTTATTAAGCTGAAACTGATACACTGATGTCCTTGAATCATTTTAATACGTCCACTGCTTTGAATTGTTCGTACTCAGTTTCCCCAGAAATGCATAATCTAGTGATAACGCATGTCCCAAAGAGATCACCCAGCTTTATATCGGTATTGTTAAATTTTTGCGATTACGGTGAAGGGAGGATCGATCGTCGCAGGGGTTAATTTCCGGCGGGCAGGAACGATTACTATGGTTTCGGCCGGACAACATTGACCAGAAGCAAAGTGTCTTCGACCAGGAACCTTCTAACGACCAAAGGACCCTCGTTTGCCATCAGAATGCTTCGGGGGGTAATGTTTTCCTTCCCGACTCGCCGGCTTGATTTATTTTATTGCTCCCGGCCTAACGTTCAGCGTTTATTTCGTCGAATTACAAGAAAGGGGTTGCTCGCGCCACTCGCTAAAAGGCGACCCACCCTCGTGGCCCCCATACCCCTTTCTTCAGCAATTTCTCAACCCCCGGCATTTGAAACCTTATGCTTCCTTCGATTGTAGGGAATTAAACTACGGAAAAAATGGGTATAACTAATGCCCACCGCAACGAGAAACCCGACCCTCGTACTCGGCCTCGTTAATTAACAAACCCGAATCGATAAAGTGGACCGGAAAATAAAGGCCCGGGGGACAACTGCCAAGAAGCGAACAGTATTAAAAATATTTTTGCGAATCCTACAGACTACGTGGGGAAACTTATATGACTCTTTACGCAGACTCCAATTTTTACCAGTTTTGAAAACCAAATAACTTCTTTCTCCTATTTGGAAATTCTTCGTAAGATAAAAGTGCCAATGATTTCTCGCATGCCACAAGCGCATAAAGATAGTGCTGTACTCCATGCTAATTTTTACAGTCCCCTTCACAGAATCCGGCGCGAGCGAAGAGCACGCTTCATCAATTAACATCGACATGAAAAGGCAGCCATTTCGATCGAACATAAGTGTACGGTGTTTTCCATAAATCGATAGCAGTTTGCATGAAATTTGGCCAGCTTGCCAACGGCGTCGAATTGACAATGTATATATTTAGACGTCATTCGATGGTAACTTACGAGTCGAACTGTTCTTACATGTTTTTCTTATCTCGGTTCGGTTTCGAGGCTCGTCGATCGTTAATGACCCCCATGAACCTACAAATTGAGATGTCGAACATAAATTTCACATGTTCCCCGGTCGCGACGGTGAACGTGTTCAAGACGTTCGGTTCACGGGAGTGGACGACGCGTCACGCCGCGAATGTCCAAGCTGATTATTAGCGATCATAAAATATTGATTGATTCCGACACCTGTCTCTAACTACCCCGTATTACACTTTCGTTGGATGTCGACCACCAGCCGGAGGCTATTATCTTAATCATACGGTCTCGAGTTGCCGTAATTATAAGCAGGCATATAACAAACATGTACACCGGTACCGCTCATAACCGAGCGAACTACTCTCGGCCGCGGGAGAACAAAGTGTTACACCTCGGAAACTGCTCGACACTCCCTCAGAAAATCTCTGACCCATCCTTCCATTGGTCCATTGTTGCCTGAAATGATTTTTTATACCGAGCTGCAGCCATTTTCCAATCATACTTTCCTGGATTTCGACACCGTTCGAAAATTCTTCCACGTACTTTCCAATTACAGTGAATTCTCGACATATGTGAACAACACGGGTCTTTCCAGCGTCTAGTATCGATAACTCCGCGACGTTTATCATCCAGGCCTTGGCGACATACACGGAGAAATCACTGTATCTTCTGATGATGCTGTTTCTATTCTAGCTTCTTGGGGATTCAAATGAATTTTTTTATCATATTTTAAACGCGTCTAGCTATTCGGAGAAGACGTCTTGTAATTTTTATTAGGTCCACAGAGGATGGAAAATATAAATAATAATTCTCAGTTGACAGACTCTGCGAAAATAAATTCAGCCATGTTCAACCACGTTCATGTTACAGTACTAATATCAATCTATCACAATAATAAATACTTTGCTCGCTCTTCGAGGAAATATTTTCTACATTTTCCACGCTACAAAGAAAAGTCCTGGCATCCGGTAGATTGATAGCGAGCAGACTTGAGGCTTCCAGCAAGCTGGAAATGCTTTTCGGCCAGCAGGAGGAAGGGCTCCGGTAATAAAAAGCATCTTCGGCGGCACCGGTCCGATAAATCAGATGCAGCGGGTTAAAAGGCTGCTCGATCTACGAAAACTCGCGGAGCCACCCTTTCGAGAACGCCACTCGCAGCCTCTTTCATCGCCCTCAGCGGAGATAAGGATCGACGGTTCTGCGAGGAGCAATCGGAAAGGAGAGGAGGCCCTGGAGATCTCCGAGGAATCGGGAATCAGGGAGTCGGATTTAAAGGCGAGCCTCCGCGATAGGGGGCAGAGGGAGGGGGGGTTGAGAAGCTCCGAAGAGTTCGAAAGATGGGGGTGGTTCCGTGGGGGATAAATACGGCGCCGACGGAGAGAAACACAAACAGTAATTACGAATATCTCGGCTCGGGATCGAAAAGACATCGCAAATCTTTAACTGGTTTTAGCCATCCGGCTTCCTTCTCGGAGGGTGATCTTCCGCTCCCTCTCTCTCTCTCTCTCTTACCCCCTTCCTCAACCCGCTTTTCGCCCACCCTCATGGCACCCTCATTGCCCCCACGGGTCCTCCGTCTGCCGAGTATCAAGACTTCGAACCCCTTTCGGTCGTACTTTCGGATTAACCCTCTCCCTTTTCCTCACCTCATTTCGTGTCGAAAACTTATTAGTAATTACGCCCCGGTATCAGCGCCGGGATCAAAAAGAGACGAGCTCCGCCGCTTTCCGGATCCGATCGCTTTTCCTCTTAGAACGATGCTGAAGCGCTACGCCTCCCTCTCGGTTTGCCTCGTTCCTGGTTTCTTTAATTCCCGAACTCGATCCGATGATTCTCCGGTAAATATCGAAGGAGATGAGAAAAGTTTCCGCCGGGACTGCTAATGGTACTGCCGAGCTTGCTACGGGATTCGCAATATGCCGATCCGAGGTGAACGGAACGGCCTCGGTGCCTGCAAAAATTAGCTCCGCTTCTCTAACGTCTCACTACGATTTGTTACTGTTTTTTTTTAATTCTTCCCCTACCGGTTTACACTCCACTGGAATCTCAAATAAAAATTTATATATTCGCATTTACCGTTTCCGTAATGATTTATATCACAATGCTCTCAGAAATCTGACTAAATCGTAGCAATTTAATAATTATATGATTTGTTCGATGGTGCATAATTTATGTAGGAATCGTGTGCGACTGATTTTTACGGTTGTCTGGCATATGCTGGAGTGGTCTGTGCTTTTAGATTCAAAGAGTTTCCACGAGGTACGTCCGGGGAACGCGTTCGGGTAAAGGTGATTATTATTAAAATCGATAAAGCTGCGCGACGGGGATAGTTTCACTCCGGTTGAAAATGCAAACGTGAAAAGTATCTTTGAAGGGCTATTACTGTTACCGTTCTCTTGATCTCTCTCAAGAGCACGGGATGAGGGGTTCAGCATTACCCAATGAATGGAGAGTGCTAGCAGTTGGAACGGCAGTATTATACGGAAAAGAGTGGCGATGTCTATTTGAAGGAAGATAACGGGAGGCAAAGAGGCGGAAAGAAAGGATAGACAAAGTAAACAGGACGACCTTCGCAAAAATGCCAGACGAAGGATCAATACAGACGGGAGCATTCGCTGTAACAATGCCTTTAATTAATACGCCTTTCGTTAACTCGGCGAAAACATCGCTACGCGCGAATTATTACGGCAAGAAAGAAACTCGATATTTCTGTCGCAAATATTCGAGGGGAATGAATAGTGATTGTTCTAAATTTAAGATCTTTCATTGGTCGGTCGGTGGTTTCGGGTTCACGCCCCCTCGCAAACGATCCTGCTCATTTTCTTTTGCTATTAGTTTCCACTCGAGCCTTACCAACAATTGTTTCCTCAGACGTGTATTGCGCTTCAAAGGGACGGTCCCTGTTCAAACGATTCCGGTCAACTGATGTTTGCTTCGGTTAGCCGACTGCTTGTCCCTTCCGGCACCCCGGCGCACCCTTCTGTCCGGTCCTCTCCCGACAATAATCATAGGGTCTCCCTTAATTCCGTGGCAACCCCATTACATGGACTCTCTCCTTACTTAAATAGGTATCACCTCTACTTCTCTACAAAGGCAATTCTGATTGAAAAAATCTCTCCGTACACAGTATAAAATCAGGAAAAATTGATTCTTTCACTGAAAAAACTACTTTGTACATGCATATACTTTTAATTTACAGTTTCTGAAATAAATGAAGAGAAAATCATTGAAGAAAATAATAAAGGTTAACACTTGTTTTTGTGTCAAGGGTGGCTCTACAAAATGTGCACACGTTAAAACTGAAACGAATAAATTCTGATAAATCTCAAATTTTACATTTCCATCTGAAATATTACAAACTGGATTTAAATGGCCGAAGAGTGGTGGAAGTCCTGAACTCCGAGGCGACAATAGTAATTCGAGTGGACAGTGTTTCCGATCGTGTCTCGATTCCGTCCATTGAGGTCCACTCGGCCCGTGGCCACCCCCGTTCGTCCGGGGCTCACGTTTATGTCCGCGTCGCCCCAAACACGCCATAAAATCAGCCCCAGTGAACGTCCCACGTGAACATGGGGGCGAGAACACCATATTCTCCCCCACCAGAACGGCGTAGAGAGTGGGTGCGAAAAAAGGAAGCGGGAAAAAAAGGATAGGTCCCGTTCGCAGACCGGTGCAAAATCACCCTTCGCCCCCTTTCACCAGGCTCAACAAGTGTATCCGCGTAAAAAAAAAGCGAAGAAGAAGGGAGAGAGAGAGAGAGAGAGAGCGGGGGGGATAGGAGAAAAAGAAAAAACGCCCCCACGACCATTATCGGTGAAATTGGGAATCAATAGGCCATGAAAGGATGGGGTCGAGTACACTTCTGCTGCCGCGCGAGCGGCACACGATCCTCGACGCTCTCGCTCGTGCATCGATGGCGTATGCGCCTCTTCCTATCATCCTCCCGGCCTTCGTGCGCGATAATTCGATTGTCGCCTCTGGTGTGTTAAAAGAAAAATGCGGTGAAATCACCGGGTGCATCGATTCCGCCCCCGGTGAAACGCCTGGAAAACGCGCTGCAGCTACTCGGCGTCCCGCTGCGACTTTATAAATAGAAGTCCGTCGAACGAAATTTTAATTCCCCGGAATATTTCACATCTCCGGCTACCGATCCGCATTTTTAACGGATTTCTGCTGAATTAGCAGCAAACATATTTTTCTTATTATTGTTTCTCTGTGTGGAAGAGTTCGGGGACTGCAGAATATGGATTTTTCTGCGAATGTAAATATTCATAGATTAAAAATATTTATCAAGCGGTCTTTCCTCTGAGAGCAATAAAATAGAGAGTTTTTTGGCTGTGTAAATTTTTCAATTTTATTCGGAGCTGAGACTGTCGGGGATGCGCAAAATGCATAAGAAGATGCACCAGTGAAAACTGTGAGCTACGAATTTAATCTGATTTCATGTGGACCGAATATATGTGAATATGTGTATCTTGCTTAGAGTAGCAGAAATAGATCTCAGTTGAGATTTGAAATAAAAAGAAAAGATGTAATTAACGTGTAAGAATTTGTGTGCTTGTTGCGGACCGTGGTGACTCTCAACGGTCAAGAATCGTTTGTGAATCGCGATCGAATCGATAGTTTCCGCGGAAGCAGAGTTATCAGAGCTATCTCACCTGCTCGCAATCAGAGTTATCTCGAAGCAGGTGAGAGGACCCGTGGCGAACGTCGATTTACGGGCTCGCGGGCGCGCCGGCAGGGACGTATAATAAAATTACGTTTGCTGGGAATCACCGGTCGCGCACAATGCTTGTCAGGCTCGTAAAACTCACGCCTTCTTTCGACGATTCTCGGCCCCGCTGTTCCCCGGCTTTATTGCGACGCGGCCGTGCAGTTTACAGAGTTTCGTTTGTGCTGTACGCGACGTCGGCGACGTGGACGTTGCGTCGGTGCAAAGAGAGAGAGAGAGAGAGAGAGAGAGAGAGAGAGAGACCGGGGCCCCAGATCTTTTTTCGAGAGAGGGCAAAGACAATGTTTCTATTGTGATCCGAGCCAAGTAACCACAGGTTCGGCCGCGCCAGGTGTTTTTCCGGAAACTGATAAGTCCTCTTAATTTCTTTATTGCCGCCATACGGTCCTACGTAAATAGCGGGCCCCGAACACAGAAGTATTGTTCGGACGCCGAAGAAGCGAGAAGAGCAGCGAGCCGGTGCAACGGATGTTCCTTTTTTAAAGCTGCACCAGTATTATTGGTTCTACGGAATCGGGCGGACGCACAACGGAAACCTTTTCTCCGGGGTATCACTCGGCCCGCGATTATTTGATAGTTTGCCAACGCTTTCGGGCGTTGGTGCCTCTAGTCCGGATACTAAGCTCGAATATGGTTGCGTTTATTGCAGCTCTCGATGCGAACCGTACACGAGAATAGCTACTTTTAGGGAATAGCTATTTTCTACGATGTCCGAACAATTTATTTTCATTCCTGCAATTAATATTTTAACCCTTCGGCACTTCAAAGATTTTAATTACAATTTTTACCGTGCATGTATCAGTAGAGAATGAAATTTCTAACAATGCCAGTCCAGTCTTGCTGAAGAGAATTTTCTCAGGGCCTGCAAATTTCCTAACAATCGAACGAAATCATTTTCAATATTACGGTCGGTCTTTGAACCCTTATGCGCGTCAGAGATTTTATTTAATCTCGCTACTCGCGGCGCAGAAATAATTCGTAATTGGATATGTGCCTGCCTAATACAATTCTTGATAAAGGATATGCACTTCGGAAGTTAATTTCTATATACACACTTTTACGACAGAGAATGTGCTAGATTAAATATATCTTGAGAATATATATTGAGAATAAACGTATTTAATCGAATAGGATTCGTGGCAGGATACAAGTTTCGAAATGTACTCTTCTGAATGTAGTTTTAGAACAGAGAAGTGGATCGACATTTTGGAATATTGTTCATCGCAAGGAGAGGATAATGGCGCGCGGTTGCTCCTCAAGTATTATGCAGTCTTCAGCGCAAGTTTCCCGATCCGAATTTTTCCCGATCCCACAATCACCATCATTGTTCGCGGAGCAGCACGCGAAACAGTCCCAAACATTCGAATGCTTTATTCCGACAGGAAGCAGAACATTCGCGGCACCCTCGCTCTCCTTTTCAAGCGTAGTCGAGCGCAGGAAATGCGCGGTCGATTGACGCGTCCTTTATGCGCGCGACGATGCCGGAATATACCCAAAGAATTACCATATTGAAAGGACAAGCTCTCCCCATAGAATTCGCTCTTATCTCGCTTAATAAATAGTTAAAATCCGATATTTGTCTCCGTTGTCCCATCGTTCCCTGACGCAAGCGTCCGAGTCCGAACCGTCCCTGAGAACACAAGCACCAAAATGTATCGGAAACGCCAAAAACAATATGTACAACACCAAAATATATTTTTGCCAACATGTTAGACAACAAAGTCTATTTCACCCCCTCTAAATAATAAGGAGATCACTTTTGAATTACTTCCTTTTCAATATTAATTTTTCCCTATTAAAGCTTCAAACATTTTACGTTCGAAAAATAATATATATACAAAGAGAGACTCCAATACGTACTTCCGAATTTTTTTAGACTTTCTAAAAGCCTAGAACAGTAAAAAATTTAGGCTTGCATAAAGATAAGTTTGGGGACGGAGGGAGGGTGAAATCGATCAGGGTGTATCTGTGCGAATAATAATTGCCTGCTTTCTTTCCTAGGATACGGTAAACAGTAAAGAAGTTTTCCGACTGTTGTGTACGCGAAGAAGATGGCGGTGCGAGGGGTTAATAATTTTTTCAAGACGACATCAAAGGGGCCGGAAACCACGGGCGCGCGCCCGAGACTCGTTCGTCCCCGGGGGGTGTTGTGGGTGAAGGATCGAGAGGGTTGAAAGTTGCGCAGAATGAGGGTGGTGTGCGGCGGGGGGGGGGGTGGCACGTATTTAAAATATCCTGCCCGCGAAATGCCGATACGGATGGGCTCTCGACGTAAGGGGCCGACTTAAGGTACGAGAAGAGGGAAGCGGTCTGGCCTCTCAGGGCGGCGAGATGCTTGGGGGTTCGTACGCGAGAATTTGCTACCCCGCCAACCCTTCTCGTGAGCGAGGTATGCCTTTGGCCTTTGTCATTTAATATCGGTGTCGGTATGCAAGGACTCGGGGTAAGGAAGCCTCGGGTGATCGCTTTGATGGCTGGGCGGCCCATTCGTGAATTTATGGCAAGTTCGAGCCACCACCCCCGCGAACCCCGAACCACCCCCAAGCTCTTTCTACCTGTCTAGGCGGCTTTCCTTGCGGCCGGTCAAATCGCTGGCGAACGCGAAACCCCCGCGCAATTTCGGCCGAGACATCATCTCATTGTCTTCGGATTGGTCTGATTAGCTGCGTGCACTATGGAGGATTTTTTGATAGCGAGCATCGTCGGTGACTTTGTTCCAGTTCGAGAGAAAAATTTGTTTATGTGGAGGACAGGTTTAGGCTCCCTTTAATTTTTTGGAACAATGTGATTTTCAGAACAAGTTACTATCCAGTCTCCAACTCCTATTGGCTGCTCTGAAATGCTTGCTATAATTTTCCGTGTTCTCATAGGGACCATTCGAGTGCAAACAGCTAACGATAAGTCACTGCGACTACCTGAGGTGTGTTTCCCGTGAAACCTGAAACGTCCACAAAGCTCCGTGCTCTATTCGATTATTACAATTACCGGTGAAATCCTGTTCGGTGACCGGCACAATACGTTTCTTGAGGAAACAGCGAAGCGTGTTTTCTGTTGGTGTTTAACGGGAGGAAGTGGGAATATTACGGTGACCAATTGGTCGAGTAAAATTTCGAGAACAGGGCTTCATTAACGTCGGGGCAGTGCGTGAACGGGTTGTATAGCGTACATCCCAGCATTCCTGCGGACGTGACGAGTGACCATGGGGCACGCGTTATTGGAGAACGCCTGAACCGTAACGACCATAGCCAAACCGCATACGGTTATGGTGTACGAAAGAACGTGTATCGTGTGCACCGTCATATCGGGCCTGGCCAGGCAAGGCCGCGTCGCGACGGTGCTTGCACCGCTGGCCACGGTCACGCAGGGTATATTCACGCGTGTATGCGTTCTACATGCCTGTATATATGTACGCGCAGCGTACGCGTGCAGTGTGCACGCGGCTTGCGCTGGATATATTCCCAGCGTTAATTTATGTACAAGTACCGGCCGCATTGTGCGCAGCTGTATGTGTTGCCCGTGGACTGGGCTATGATCCGAGACCATAGATCGTGACTTCTGTGGGAAACCCGAAGGAAAGTAATAACTGCCGGCGCTACCGACGCACATCCGTCACTTTTTCCCTTTTTTTTTATCTTTCATCCTTCTTCTTCTTCGTTATTTTTATCCCCTGTTCAGTCTTGATGTCCGTGACTGTGCGTGCGATCGACGCTGAAAGGGAAGCGGTAATCGGTAACGCAACGGAGACTATCCGAGAGGGTCGGGCTGATTAATCGAAACTGATTTCACGAACCACCGTTCATTATCCCGTGAATTGTATTTCAATATCATTACCTGATTACTGGGCTCATGTCCCTCAAGGCCTCGCTGGATGTGCCAGCTGGATGTTATAATTTTGGAAGTGGTGCAATTCCTGCGTGAAATGATCAGACATGTATGGGGGAAACATGTGCAACCTCAACGAGCACGATTTTACCAGAAAATGGATATTTTAATTTTTGGAAACACCCACTCTTTGCAGCAAGACATTTTTAATTTCTCTGTCCAAGAATCTGTAGCGTTACACGGAAAGCGATGATATCATTGGGCTTAATGAGGATCCAGTGATTCTATTGAATGGTCTATTTTTAATGCAGTCTTTGTGGAAAATTTTGTACAACCTCAACGAGCACGATTTTACCAGAAAATGGATATTTTAATTTTTTAACATACCCACTCTTTGCTGCAAGATATTTTTAATTTCTCTGTCAAAGAATTTTGTAGCGATTTTATTGTTCTATTAAATGGTGTCAGTGTCTCCGATCGGGAGCAGAGAAAAAGTGAAGGAAAATGTTTCCGATCAAGCGACGCATGGAAAAATTGCTAGTGAGATTGAAAGCGAAATGGGGCTCGAGCACCGAAGGTAGCAGCTTCCCAGCGAGCATGAGTATAGTGTGCGAGGTAAAGAGAGCCACGGGGCTGCGGTGAATCGAAACGAATCTCATCCTCGCGGGTCGGTCCTCGCGATACGGAACGAGTTTTCTCTGGGTTCGCCTCGATCCGTCACACCGCCCCCGCGAGACGCGGTCACATGCCAGCCACGGCGATAAATTACAACGTTATGGTTTCCCCTGACATTTCTGTACAGTTCGCTAACCCGACCTGGCCTAACCTCCGAGTCCTTAGCTCTGCGTGCATGCGCGGCTCGTCGCGTTCGTCGATTCGTGAAAAAAGAGCGCGTCGCGTCGGTGTGTCGTTCGAGGGAGGAGGACGCGAACGAAAGAAGACGAAGAAGACGACGACGACGACGAAGAAGAAGAAGAAGGCGAAGAAGACGCTGCTCAGCCGGTACTTATCTTGAGCCGGGGGCCAACAATGCAACCGAGCTTCGCTCACGCAACTGTCCCTCCGCATCCGCTCTCATCGAATGTCTCTTTCCTCTAGCAAGGGGGACAGTTGGCTCGAGTCTTTATGAAAATGCAAAGCAAACCGGAGCGAGAGGACACCGAAAGGATAAAGCAAGACAGAGAAACGTAGGGGAGGGGAGTCGGGGGAAAAGAAAGGCGACGCGGCGCCTGACAATGCCACGGAGACGCGCCTACGTGTATTAATAATTACTGTTATTCCGTAATGACCGATGTGGAGCATGGGAAGACTCGATAATCCTATGCATTAGACCACCGATCCTTCATTATACCCGGTTCGCCCTTATTTATGGAATTAAAGCTAGACACGGAGATGGATCTGCCGCCGTTTTCTATGCTTTTTTAACGGTGGTGCGCCTCTCCCCCTCTCCTCTTCTCTTCGTACCGCGTGTTCCTCCCCCGCGTCGTGCGTTCTCTTAATACGCGAACGCTCTACGCGGCCACTTCCGGCGACGGTGAGAAAGCCGGCGAACGATCGTGTGCCCTCCCGCCGTTGATAGACAATCCTGGAACGTCGCTGCCTGAATTATACGATTTAATCCGCACCGGAGGAGAAAACCTTCGTCGCAATTACTGTACTCGTTAATGGAACCAGGTAGACTAATAGCGGCGGCGAGGACAACGGCTGAGAGATTCTTTTCCTATTCCAGGTCGTTGAATCGGACAACACGCTTCCTACCATTCACCGGTTCTTAAACTGCCTGCCTGCGTCCGAGACTATCGTCGAATCAAAATACCCCTTCTTTATCAAGAATCCATGGCAAACTGGAATGATCGAAAATCTGGAAACCGAGGAAACTGAGCTCAGATTTAGAAAAATTAATTTTGTCGAATACCGATTTCAATAAGTAATTTTTATCACTGTTCGGAGCTCTCGAGAAATCTAAAAAAATTCTGGGAGACGTATCACAGTCCATATTTTAATACATAAATAAATATCGAAAAGAAAGAAATCATGGAGGGTTAATTAAAATTGAATAGAAGATAGTCTGACGAACGGGCGCGTGTTCGATTGGCTACGAAAATAAAGGTAGCACGTTTCTTGAAATTCGATGCAGCTCTTGTAGTGCACACACGAATTAAGGGAATTATTTCAAATCTATGAAACCGTCCCGCTCTCCATCGCTTCAATAAAATTGTTCACCGACCATCGAGTGCTAGCAGAGGTCCTCGACAATAGAAGTATGGACGAGGGGGTAGTTAATGTATCCGGGTGTCGCAACGTAAGGTTTCGATTTAACGAACAAGCAGGAAATATCGGGGCCATGAATCATTTAGCCCGTTCCGGACGCATCGGGGTTCCGAATGACGATATCCACCGAGGAATATCACCCTTCCCGAGACGTCAGAACGATTCCGCGACTGGACCCGCATATCGGCCGAGGTTCCTAGTCAGTCAGGCTGACAAATGTCCGGCAACACCCTTCGCCCCTTCCGATTCCGCCGCCTTGAATCTGAATCTTTCTGCGGGAGGGCGATGGAGTGGATACTTCTCCCTCCTCCCGATACTTTATTACCCCAGGAAACGGCGTGGCCCGGCTAATGTTTTCATTCGATCTATCCCCCGGTTTTCTATTCGACTCTCCTGGACCGTCTTAAGTGGTCTCATCTCGGCTCGAGGCCATCGGGGGCGTCATTTTCAAAGCAAATTCTGCCGCATAGTCGTTCATTCTACCGTCTCGCACTGGCACCTGAGAAATCGATTTTTGCGTCGCTTCGGCGAGGGTCGGTTCATTTACAAACTCTTTTGCGAAACGAGAATTCTGTTGGCTCGGGGTAAACTGGAAATTCGCGTTTGTGGTGAAATTTAGTAGCCGCAACCGAAAGAATTTAACAGCTACAACGTACGATTCCAGCTTATTAAAATTATCGAAGGAATAATAAAATTTCTATTTGGAACCTGCTGAGTGTGCGGACAATTTTGCATGAACATCTGCAGTCTAGGAACGAGTCTTGTTTGATTATTTTTGCTGAAGAGCCTTACCCTGTTTAACTATTTTCGCCATTGCTGTGTTTAAAACTCTGTACAATACTGTCGGGTGATGAAGAATTATTTTTGACTAATTCCTTATGCATTTTACTATCTCATCATGTCTCTATACACTCGACAGAAGACCCAAGCCTTACGTCAGAAGGGCCCATTATTTTAGTATTATAATTATTGGTGGACATTCGTGCGTTCATGAGAAAATTTGTAAAATTCTGAAAAAGAAAGACACATGGTCCATGGAAGGCGCTTTTATTTCGCAGGATACTATTGGGGAAGCTTGTACGTTGTTGATTCTCTTATGTGTTCGTCTTGCAACAATAGCGAACGAGTTAATAAATTTCCAGGAGTGAATAAAGAAGATCCAACGCAAGAAATATTGTCGTGGAGGCAGGATCCAGCGTTTCGGTGGAGAATCGGCGAGCCGTAGAGGCGATTAACAACGTTAATATAGAAATACAGCTCCTGGGAGTGAGATCTCTCCGAGGTGAAAGTTAGACGGGTGTAAAAGGAGTCGGTGGCACAAAGGCGGGAAAAAGAGAGAAAATAATTCCTTCGGATGGGTTTATTTACGGTTCACCTACCATGTTACGCCCCGTACGTGTCGGCTGCCGATTCGTTCTTGCTCTCCATCGGAGTGCCAAAACCCCTGCTATCCTCACAATACGCGGGGGGAGAAAAACAACGATCGTGATCGTGGAATAAAGTAGATGGCACGGCACGGGGATGATGTATGGCGAAATATACAAAGACACGTTGTCTCCCGTTATTTACGTTATTGTGCGCCGACACCTCTCAACTTTAATAAGAATGGCTCCCTGAAATTCCGCGCTGAATGCGACGCGCAAAGCGAATTGCCATTGGTGACACTCTCCGCTATACAAACGCGGTATCAACAGACGTTCAACAACCCAAACTTTTCCTCGCCCACGCCCGCCCCATTCTTTCTCGCTTCCTTTCGATTTTAATTACCTGCCAAATTGGAAAACAACCGAGTCGCTGTCGTACCGAACAATTCTAAAATGTACGTGCGAAATATTCTTTATCTAACGGCTTGCCTGCAAATAACAGTTACTAGAAGGGACAGCGAGCTTCTATATATTGTTTAAAAAATGGTAACAGCGCCACGAACACCGGTACACCAAAACAATTGCGAGGAAAGTGAGTGTACATTTAGAATAATTCTAAAATAATTATTTAACTCTAGCAGACTCTTTTTATTCAACAACAAATCATTTAAAGAACCGGAATACACAGAATGAAATGATTTTATGTAACAGCGAACGCGCTGATGGAAACATTTGTTTCGTCAATTCGCAACGCAAGGTTCGAACGTTCGCGAAAGGATAATTACCCAGATTCTGGTTGATTTTTGGTTCTAATCTCTGAAATTAATTTAGCGTTGACGTTTCCCCGGGTAGATGTGACTCGCGCGTACACCGGAGACGAGGTATGGCGCAAGTTCTCCGTGCAGGATCAATTCAAGTTAAACAGAGCTAATCTCATAACCTGAGATTCTCTTCCAAACGGATAGATACAAATCAGAGGAAAGTTCCCGGTGTCCAGACGGTTCTCCAATGTTAATTCGGCCGAAAGTTCAGCCGAACAAATTGGCAAGATCAGCCGGCAGAAGAAGCCGCTGCAAGAAGTTAATCCACGTAAAAGCCAGATCAGGTTAAGTCGGCCAGGTCGAAGGATTTCTGTTGATCGATCGAGGGATCGAGCCGCGTCCCTGCTCTTGGACCTGTCGTGGCTTTCTCTGCGGCATCGCGCTATAATGCTGCCCTTGATCTCCCGGGGAATGACGAATTTTCTTCGCGAACATTCCCGAAACCAAACCATCAACTACACGCTGATTCTCATTTGTCAAACGAGACTGGACTCCGTTGACGACACGGAGACAATTTTTCTGTGACACTGAGACCATAAAGTGGCAATATCGGGGTATAAAATTAGTTAAAATATTGAACACGTCCATAATATTAAAATTAGGAACTTGACAGCTGATGGTTTAACAGCAGTAAAAGAAATTGTGTTTAATGTGAAACATCTAAAATCCGGGGTTGATAGATTTGTAAAATGATCATGGATTTATTTTCATAGATTCATTTGCAAGCATATATTCTCCATCAATTTTAGAAGCGAATCTGTTCTATGAATTTTCTCTTAAACGAAGCAACATAAATTGGATACTGTATTAAACTCGTATTAAACAGGGGTGCTTGGAAAATATTTGTGTCTGCTCCCGATGGGATAAATTTGTCTGACAAAGTGATCGGTACGAATATGTTTCAGAGTATTGCAATAAAAAGGGAAAATTGTGGTAAGAGTGTTGAAAATATTGTAGAATGTACTTGCTGCGTTTTAGAACAGCGCGATGGAAAAAGAGTTGATTGGTGGATCTCTATGGGAGTATCGCGAGCGTCGGGGAGAAGGATTGCGAGACGAAATCGAGGTAAGAAAACAAAGTGTTCGCGGCTTTCTATGGTCACAGTGGTTGCCCGTGTGAACGTCCAGCGGTGCTGTGGACGGACACGATTGGTCGAAGAAGAGTGTCAGCTCCGAACGTTGTTGTTCCATCCGACGCAGCGTCCGAAGCCGTAATAATGGAAGAGCAACGCGCCTAATTACCGCCGATACACATGTGACCGCTCGCCGGGTACTGGCCGAACGCCGGTTTATTCTTAAAGGCATATCCACACGCCTAGAAGTGTCGCCCGAGCGAGCGTCGGCCCGCGATTGCTCGTTAGCAGAGCCACGGCCCCGTGTCTGTCACGAAATCGCTGATTATCATCGTTCAAGGAAACCACCGACGACTACGTCGCCCCTTAACTCTCGTATACCAGCCATCGCGGCCATTACTTACTTATGCCACGGACTGGTAGGCTTAGAAAAGCTTTGTCCACCGGCGCAGACCGCGAGAATTAACTAGAAACTTCGTTTCGAATTTTTTTACCATTCATTTTTACTCGCCCGAGTTCACCTGAATTTCTAGCCGGAATTTCATCTGGATTATTCCGGGCATTTCGGTTCAGAATGAATCGAAACTATATTCAGTTTTTGCCCTAAACTTCCGTCAGATTATTCTAGGATTTTGCTGTAGAATTAATCTGAATTATTTCTTTAATTTGAATTCTTTGTATCTTCGTTTCAAAATTGATGAACACCTTTTTAATCGCCTGAGAATAAAAACGGACTCGTTCCCACTCGATAGAAATGTTTATTGCATCTCGTTCCTAGCGGTGATTAAATTTTAGGGTTTCCATCCCCAGGAACAATGCTTTATTGTTTCGTCTCGATGATTCCGATCTCGCCAACCTGATGTCGTTGCAAAGGGTTAATGCATGAGACACAAAGGGTGCCTCAGGAAGATTAGCAGCGGATAAAATAGTGTAAGACAATGTTTATTCATATTGCTGAACATAAATTCTATGGTTCGTTAGTATATTTCCAGGAACGTGAAAATCCCACTAAAATGCGGAAAGTGATTCTTGATGGATCACCATGTTCATAGAGCATGCTTCGGGGAACGGTTGAAGAAGGTTTGTTGATAAGAACTATGTTCATAATGACGTGATCTTAATGACTCATCTGTAATACACGTAGATATTAAGCTACCGGCGAGCATAATCTAATGTCTTGAAAAATGCTGATGATTCTGCCTCGGCGATAAGCTTCTTGTCTCTCTGGCGTGGAACTGTCCTCCGAACAGACTAAAAACTACTCTACCCAGTAAATAAACAAATTCACTCGAGTCTCCGGTGGTCAAAACAGTTCCCGATCTCTCGGAGTCAATCATTTGGTGAATTCAACCATCAGTTTCCACACAAAGGGACATTAACAACAGCCGCATAGAATCATCAAGGATCGCTAACACTCGGGATCGTTAACTAGGAAACTTATGCGATCCTAACAAGACGCGTAAAAATGATCCGGCTAACGACGAACGTTGCCGTGATCCATTGTAAACCAAGGCCGATAGAAATCTGTTCGGTATCTGACCAGAGATTAGGAGAAACGGATATTCGAGGTGCGAGCATAATTTTTTAGGAAATCGTTGTGGTCGAAGAGTCTCCGGTTGGAACGACGAATGCCGGAAGCTGGCGTTCAACAATGAGAAATGAAAAACCGCTTCTACGCTGCTGGTTCGCTGGCTAGGCTGGCGTGTTCACACATCGGTTGTCACTGGTGCACGTGTGAACACGGCGACACAACCCGGAATTAGGGAAGACGCTTATTATTTCAAGGTTCGGTTCGCCTGTGCATCAAATAATCAGCCGCGATGCGTTACACTAGATAAGTCCGTGAAAAAGTAGGCGATTAGACGTTCCGGGCGGAGGAGGTCGGGAGACAGGAAGCAACTCGGATTAATTTGCCGAAGTATGGCATTGTCGCCGACGCTCTTTGTTCTCGTTCTGCGACGGGGAATTTGTTACCACCGGAGAATTACCGACTTGCACGCCGCCGTGAATGAGATTACACGAAACTGAATTCTTCGCCGGGGGGACCACAGTGCCCGATTGATTCGGCGAACCATGGGAATTAGTATGAACGAGCCTCGAATGCCCAAAAATCATTTCATGATCTTTCTATTATTTTCGTACCTGAAGCTGGACAGAAATAAAGAATGAACAATCTTCCACTGTCTGCAAATGTCCATCAAAAGTATATGTCGCCAAGGCCTGAATGATAAAAGTCGCGAAATTATCCCCACTACCTCGGACTCCGAGGAGCGTAAACACGGCTCGAGGTATGCCGATACAAAATACTGACAAGACCCGTGTTGTTGACATATATCGTGAATTCAGCGCATCGATCGCGCTTTTGCGAATCGTATTTTATGGCCGACGAGGAAGGTTAGGGTTGCATTTAATTCGCCGTTTGGTGGATCGTTCGGGAATCGAGAGTGGTCTCGTTCGCCTGTAATTGTTAAGAGCACCGACTTTCAATTTCGGGGGGAAAAAAAGATGATACGAAGAACGTAGAAAGGGTTTCGAAGTACGGTTTTAACTGCTCGACAAGGTTTCCGATAGTTCAGAAATCACGGCGCCCAACGCCAAAAGTAGCGGGCACTATCTTCACCGCTAATTAAGCGCGTTCCATCGTGCCGCGGACGCACGTTTATTAACCAATTCTCGAAACAGTTTAGAACTTTGTAATCGCGATCGCCTACCGGAGGCTACCCGGCTGATGCCGCAACGACATTACTTCGATCCTCGTTAATATCGCATGGGATTTTATTCGCTACCTGCCCTCGAATTGCCAAAAAAGCGATCCGTTCGGGAACACGTGCATGTACTCGGTGGCACCATCCGCAGGGACTCGAATTCTTCCCCTGTCAGCATCATTTCCGGAATATACAATCTTCGTACAACATAGTCGTGAAATGACGTTTAACACTTTCTAGGAAATTTAAAGAATCACAAAAATTTTATCTAATCGAGTTGAGGAATTAATTTGCCTCAGTAACAGCGTCCTCAATGAACATTGTAAGCCAGGATAGTTCTCCCCACTCCTTCTGCAACGTTCCCAGAGCGATCAGAGTGGGGCGACCGTCTAGTCCAACCATAACGCCTCACCGTCCGAAGCCTACATCTGTTTACAGTAGCAAGCAGGGTCGACAGATTCAGACTCGTCCCCCCACTCAATCTTCCCCTTCCACGACGCTGTTCCCCCACGCTTCCGCCGCGGCACCGTCGCGTGACGCGTTTCGTCTCTCGTCACAGTGTCACGTGACTAATCCTTTACTGGCACAGAGAGGGTCAATGAATGTATCAATTTCTGTCGTTGGCAACCTGTTTCGCAGCGGCACGGTTCTCGGGAGCTGCGTGTCGAACGGTCCACCCGGTACAATCCGGTCCGCTCGTAATCGCAGGGGAACTCGGTCCTTGAACGAGGGTTTTACGAGTGCCGGGGCATAACCGTGAGTACAAATTAAAATCTTGCACGCTCGAAACTATCGGCGACGGCGGTCGAGAGAGAAAGAAAGAGGGAGGGAAAGAGGGAGAGAGAGAGAGAGAGGCCGTGGCCGTTGCTCGTGTCGCGTCTAAACTCGTATCGGCGGATTGGACCGCGGCAGGAAGATAAGGAAGCTGATCCTCTCTTGTCCGTCGTAAATTCACCGGGAGCCACGAAAGAACGCTGGAAGAAGCCGAGAAGAAAGGGGCGCAGGGAAAACAGCGGAGCAGCATAGGCTTGGTGGAAAAGGAGGGATCCGGGAGCGAGGGAGGAGGGGAGGCGAATGGTTGGTTCGGCTGATACGGACGATCGCTTCGTCTGCGAGCGGACTGATCACTCTGCCGTCGCTCTTATAATTATTATTCGTATTTTAATGGCCGTGGAAAGGCTCGTACGCCTTTGAGGCCGGACGGAGCGACGACTCCTCGAGACCCACCTCCTCCAGCGAGGAGCTCGCTGAGCCGCCCCTGTGCTTTTAAAAATATTGGGGATTTCAGATATCAAATGCCGCGCGCTCTCGCGCTCTCGGCAGCGCGTTCTCTCTTCCTCTTGCGCTCTCTCTCTCTCTCTCTCTCTCTCTCTCCTTCTCTGTTCGATGGTTGCCGAGAAAAGGGACGTGAGATCCTCTCCCTCTCCTTTCTTCGCAGTTCTTTTCTGCTTCCCCGTCGAGCGCCTCCGGCGCAGCCATTCAATCAGAAGCCGGGGCCGAGGATAAGTTGCGAGCTTTCATTTCGAACCCGCTTCTTCACGGGGAACGGACGCACCCGATACCGATAGGTGAAGCTTTTCCTAACTTAGCCCCTACCCGCCCCAGGGGTTCTCAGTCGATGAAACACCTGCGAGACGCTGGACTTAGTTTCGCCTGGGTCTTCCCTGACCCAAGTTATCCGGCCTCTGGTGCTTCTGAGCATTGAATTGGAAGTCATCTGAACTGGAAGAAGAAGCTCTCTGTTGTGACTGGGGATCGTGAGAGATGTCATGTGTTTTTAAAAGGTGACAGCAAGTGGTACAGTCTCAAAATTGATGGGCTCACTGTGCACATATTGTAGAAGGTGTAAACTATTACGCTTTGTTTATGTCTTCTTCAAATCATTTTTGGTCGCCCATTTTGCAAACTTTTAGTCAGTCTCTTGGGGTTCACTGACATACACTTGATTCAGCACTTCTAACTTCGAACAGAAATTGCTCGGTAAAAGATTTGTTAAGAAATCCTCAGTTAGGATCTTTATCTCTAGAGAACACCTTCGATTGTCGTCGCTAAACCTACCACGGTGAAACCTACCGGTTTTATATTTTCCAATTATCGAAACTATAAAAATTGTAAATACTGGAATAAATTTTCTTGTCCAAAATTGCACAAGGTAACGTTCACCATGTTCTTTTAATACCTGGTAGGTTTAGCTTGTGCTGCTTCCCCAAGGAAATCGCGAAGACATACACAACAAGAACATCGTCCACATAACAATCATACCACTACGAAGGTAGTCGAAATGTCGTCAACTAATGCCCGCATGTCTCCCAAGTTGCAAACACAATCTCCCGTCCAAAATTGAGAAATTAATCCGATCGAGATCCAGCCGAAGATCCGGTCTAGAACCTCGAGCCACCCAGCTCGAATGCCGAAGCGTCGCGGGAGGAAGAGGTAATCAGCAACGAAGGAAGGAAAGTATCTTCTGATCAATGAAAAAAACGCGGACAGAGAATCCACACCGATGAAGGAAAAGAGACAGCCATAGAATGAGACATCAATCAATTTACAACCCTTTGGCCGATTAAGCCGAATCAGCCGGCCGAAGACGATTCGTTTCTCGGTGGCCCTACTCCCGAGTTAATATGAATTAATAGATAAACATACAATTAGAAGTAATCTATATTAATTAAGGGAGGGTCTTGGCTTCGCGGTGGCTCGCCTCCTTTGTGTCGGTACCGTGAATATCCGGCGATTCATTCATTAACCCTCACCTTCGACCCTGCGGCTCGGTAAGGCCGCCAAGACTCGAATCATGTTTCGAACAATAACCGAACGAGAAAATCTACTTACGGATCGATCGACTCTTTCGAACCCCGGAGATCATGCCGGGTCTCCCGTTCCCATCATAGTTCGCCCGTCTTTGTCTACAAGCCCCTACTTCAACATTTTCTTTAACTATACTCTTCCTCCTTCTTCGACTACATTTTTCTCTACACGGCTCTGAATTGCATTGAATATTATTGCACGGTCTCGATAAAAATAAATTCATCTTTGACAACAATATTCAAGGCCTAATGATCGCAAATTTCTGATCATCCCTCTCCATTATTGCGCTGCGCCCTTATTTTATCATTTCTTATTATTTTCCTATTTGATCCAGATCGGAAAAATGTCCGACATCTAAACTGTAGTAATTTCTTAAGAAATGATCGTACGACAATGAATCTAGTCTAGTTTCAAAGATGTAAGCTTCTAATTTCATGGCCCATCGGTCGTTTTGTACTAAGAATATTTTTCTCGATGTAGCAGGTGAGAAATCGAAGACACTTTTCTGCTCGACTCTGTTATCTCCCTGTTTGGTCTAAATCGCGAATCGGGACGCCCCCCCGATCGAATCTCGAAGGTGGGTGGCAAACTCGCGATTCCGGGGTTGAACGGATTTTTATCGCCGCTGTCGCTCCAATTCCGCAGATTACGTCTAGCGAAAGAATCTTCCCCGGGAACGAGCGTTTTCCGCGATCGTAAAGCGAGAAAAAGAGCGGGGACAGTCACCTGGCAGCCCCGGCCTTAATCCTAAGATTTGCCTGTACCCTTATACTTTGGGATTGCTATAAACAAAAAGCAGTGGGTGACTCTGTTTCCGCCGGCTCGGCAATGGGAATAGGTTATACAGGGAGAGGAGAGAACGGGGAATCGTTATTAATACAAAGGGACGATGGCAAGCAAATCCCAATCTGAAATACGACAGGGAATAATCCGGTTAAAATAAAACGAGCAGCATCCGCGGGGGCCGCGTTAAGATTAAGCCTGGCCAGTTATAGTCAGTTGCATTCAACCGTTTCCTCCCGTGTAGCTTCCGCGGTGGTAGCCCTGGCTCCTCCGGTAGAGAGAGAGAAAAAGGAAAAACAACGGTGACGGCGCTCTGGTAAAACGTAAGTGAAATAATTAACCGGCTCGCACCGGTCCACCTGTGCACAAAATCATCCTCGCGTTCCGCCGGACTTTATGGCACCCGGGAAGAACGCACGCATCGAAAAGGAAGATTTGCACGGTAGAAGGCGGTAATTGATGCGAGCCACGGCTTTTTTTAATTCCGCTTTGCTGGATGCTCCGTACAGCGAAACGCCATACTCTCCTCTCCTATAAAAAAATATTTAATTCATTTAATTCGTTTAATTCATTTAATTCGTTTAATTCGTTTAATTCTGTTAATGAATAAATTTTTCTGCCTATTTTGATCAAAATTAATGCGCACGATTTCTGTTAAGCTCCCAGAGTATGCGAAAGACAGTCATTTCGATGACCAGGATAGAGTGCCAAAGAAATTCACATTATTTTTATCCGGAATATCTTTTTATAAAAATCGAGTATTCGTAGCATAATTTTTTACAATACTTTTAGAGAGTGAGGAACGCGAAGAATAGTCCGAGCAAGTGATGTAACATGTGCAAAGCCTTAGAGAGAAACTTTTTAAACATTCATGTATACACGATAAATGAAAATTAGAAAATTGCTTTCTAGTATTCTACGCGTGATGTCATATTAATTCAGTCTGTTTTCCGCACGTTTTACACTTTACAGAAATGCTGTAAAAAATTACGGACCGTTGCCGGACACCATAACCCGGCAAGAAACTATTTAATTCCAGTCAAAAGAATATTCCAGAGTAACACACGTTGAAACTCTAATGAGGGAACGAGTTCGTAACCGAGCGCATGCTTTATCTCCTGACGGGAACAGCAGATAAAGACGATGTTATCGGTGGTATTACACGAGCCCTGTCTGTAATTCCGAATAATATTATAATAATTACAATTGCTGATACCGGGCCGTTCTATTTCTTAAAGAGTGGAGACATCGATGCGTCAGGATGCAATTTTCGACGACATTAGAGGGCATCCGGTAAGTGCCACGGCGAGGGGACATTAGTCACGTGAGAATGTCATTAGCAAATTGCTTAATTCGCCGGGGCTCCCGATACGAGCCCGCCTTTTCGGCGGGCGCACCTTTGTAATTATTGGACGGTCGATGTCCATCAGAATTTTGCGGTCTGTCACGAAGGGCGCTTTATTGGCAGGTGCTCGATCGCCGAAGGGTGAAGTACCGTGCGCATCAAGATTGAATCAAGGCCTCTCGGCCGATCGCTCGAATTACCCGGCAGCCTCTGACGGATCTGCTGATATCCTGATCATTATTGATTCAAGCGGGAATTAATGGTAATTACGTTCAATGGGTTACGATTAATGTTGATCGGCGAAAGTCCTGTCGTTTATCTCGCCCGATCGACCACCAGATTAAATCGTCCGTTGATCCTCGATTAGAAATTTCGCGAAATTTCATTCCGCTGGGTGCTAAACATCGCAAAACGAACGAGAATATAAATCACCCCCTTAATACATTCCGGTATTTACAAAAAAAGGTAACAATCCATGAAAGTTTTCTATCTAACCGAACTAATGTATGGTGATATATAATGCATTAACATACGGTTCTGTTTAATGAAATATTAGTAATCGGTATCAGATCGCATTTTAATGATAACGATCTCTGCCGGTTCGCACGAGAACAACTATACAAATGTTATACAATTTAATCGTGCTAATCAGATGCGCTGATACACCGATTTCAAATCACTAACGATTCTCCTTACATCCCGATTAACATTACATTGTTACAAATTATCAGAAACACTCGATATCGCGAGATTAAAATTAATATCAACGCTACCTCGGACATTGCGCTATCTGACCAATTAAAACGTACTGTCAAGCGTGCATGCACAGAGCAATTGGGTTGTAGAAAATAATAATTACCAGACATTGAGATATTCTTTACGGGGATTGTATTTATTTTAGATTCGAAGAGTGAAGCTTCCTCATCGCGACGAGCCGTTAAAACTTGATCTACGATTTTTTCTAGTGGTTTGATAAGATAAAAATGACGAACAAGGTCTTTTTCAGATTACGGAAAAGTTGGCGACACACCTCTCATTCAAAGTTCGATAAAACGGCTGAAAGAAATCGCAGATCAATTTCGGATGCGTCATTTTAAAGAGGAAACTTTAATGTTGAAGCCCGCGTTAGCCTGATTCAGCAAAAAAATTGAGTAATGTTTTCACAGACGTTTGAATGTACAGGATTTTCGAGACGACACGAGTCTCCATTTTCAGCAGGTTTCCATGGAGAAGCTAGGCGGTTCCGCGAATGACTTATGCGAGTATCTCTCGTCGGCAGTTACTCTGTCATCGGGCGTGCGATCGTAAGAGGCGATCGGGCCGCAGAAAAGGATGATTAGGACGAAAAATGAAAAGGGGAACACACAGGTCGCGCACGGTTCCCGGGCGAACAGAAAGATGGAGGACGGTTCCTTCGAATCGAGGCCCCGGTTTCTGCCGGCCATATATAACCCGGGACATTAAGTGGAGATCTCCACGGTGCCGTGGGCTCAGTCCGTTTTATCACCACGCTCATACCGTTTCAATATGCCATCAATAATAACTTCTTTTCTGATAGTCGGCGGACGCGCGTGCACCGTTGCAACCGCGCCGCGTTACATTTAATGCCCTGGGCCCGGGGTTCTACGGGCCCTCTCCCGCTTTGTCAGGGCCCAACGGACACATTGTTGCGGATCGACTGAAAGATGGCCACAATTAAAACCGACGAAATTTCTTCGAATCGACTTTCGAACAATCGCGGACCCCCCGCTCGCCCGCCATTGTCGCGGCGATATTTATGCGCGACGTCGCACGGTAATTTCTGCTCGCCGATGAACGAGCTACGGGAACACCGTGCTCGCCGGATCGGAATTAGTAGACTGCGGATGTTTATGCGTGCGTATTAAACGCCGGAGGAACGCGGCGATGTTTAAGGCACGATTAAATTGTTATCCACTAAAATCAATGGGAAATCACGTTTCAGCCGGGCCGGACTTAATAAAAAATTTTATGCCCGCCATTCCGCCTGGCCAGACTTAACGAAATCAATAGAAAATTTTGTTTTACTTGTACAAGAAGATTTTACTATTAAACGATCCCCGAAAATCTGGCCAAACCCAGTACACTGGGTCCAGGAAGCATCCCAACACTAAATACCAGATTCTCGAAAAATTGTACATCTTTAAACCGTTATAACTTTATGGAAAATTATATTATGACAATGAATCTGGACTCATTTTAAAATTCGAAGTCTCTACTTTCATAATCCATCAGTCATTTTATTCTAAGAACTTTTTTCATGATATAACTTATGAGAAACTTAAGACGCCTTTTTCTCCCGAAAATGCTATAAATTCAAGTATTCGTCGAAACTTTGAAAAATTTTTCTCGCGATCGGGACTAACGTAGATTTAAAGATTGAAGCTTCCCCTTTAAAACGATGGTATTTTAATAATGCCGTACGGTTTTTCCAGCAAACGCGCCGCGATAAAAATTGTTTTCTGCAAGAATTTACCCGTGTATAGGAACGAGGAATTAGATTCTGCGGCGAGCAACGATTTACTATCCGCATTTAATTGATTACCATGCGTGTGCGTTTGAACACACGAATGCAGAGGCTACACGGCAGCCGAGGAGAAAGCTAACGATAGACGATGCCGCTGTAAACGATCCTGATTTACGATGCTATAATTACTAATTAGGAGGTAATTGTAATATAGTAGACGGTTCTGGTATAAATATGGATTGATACCGGCGGTATACTTTGTGAACCATTCGTTTTCTTATTTGCCCGCTTTATGTAGGAAAGATATCGTTTCATTCGGAGATTGTCGAGCGGCTAACCAGATTTATGCGAATCTTCCTATTATATCAGGAATAGTTCGCTAAATAACGTAGTCGGAGAATTAGGTAATTATTCCGCTGCGAAGAATTCGAGGAACAATTTTCTTTGTTACCTGTGAAAGCATATTAGCGACAATAGCGAAATGACACCGCGAAATCGAATGGTCGCTGATTCACGGACCGGATCGATCCGGTTTATTCGGAATAGGAAGTAAAATGGGGCCCGTTAGGTTTGTTTCCGGCCAATCGTGCACCACGGAGAAAGCACACACAGTTTCGGAATTGATTTCATCGCCAGCAAAGCGTGCCCTCGATAAACTATAACACAGCTGCGCTCGCGGCGAGGCGCGGCGCGGCGCGGCGCAACAGCGAAGCGAAGCCGCATGAAAATGAATTTTTATGTGATCGAAAAATCGATGTTCAGGATGCCGTGAAACTCCCTCGGAAACTCTTGGCAAATAGGAATAATACTTCACCGGGTAATAGATGCTCCGATAGCGGGCCAGTGAACCCCTTTTGAACGCTTCAGCGATCGGGCCTTTGACGGCGATGGCAATTAGAGTAGTCCGATTTCAATTATTTACGCCGCTAATTATTACAATGGAACCGCCGTGCGCGTTCCCCGAATTCCCCGGAAAATCACTCCGAAAATTCCCCACCGATGGGAAATCATCCGCTCGCCGAAAAGGTTCATGGCAAAGTCAACCCGGAAAATGATCTCGAAGTGGACATTTTTATAAAATTGCGATCCTTAAAATTTGCTCAGCAAGACGATTTTATGTTTCTTGAACGACTGAAGGAGGGCGTTTGTTAAATTGTCGAGTGGCTCAACAAATAGCTCCATCAATCTTCCTCTCAAAAATAATTACCGCTCGGCGAGCCCTTAATTAAATCGCCACTTGGACCGGTACAATCGCACTCGTGACTCGAAAAAGTGCCATAAACCGGGAAATTTTCAACGATTGTCAGCCCGCGAAGATGTGCAGGCTGAGCGACCCAGGGTTCGATGGCCCCCGTAGCGGGGACAAGAAAAACAACAGTAGACGAAGAAAAGACCGCTGTCCGATACGATCTTTTCGTGCTAATAATTATTGTATTAATTACGGCGAGGGAAGCGTGCGCATCTACGACGTTTCGAAGATACAAACGCGAGCGTACGCGCGGAAAGAAGAACGAACCTAGAAGAAGAGGAAGAAGAAGAATAGGGAAGACGAGTAAAAAGAAGAATAAAAGAAGAGAAGCAGAAGAAGAAGTATAGTGTTGCGAGCGTACAAGTGGTTCGCACAAGAACGCTGTACGCGACGAGGAGGACAGAACGAGCAACTAGGCAGCAACGTTAGACATTAGCGGAGCCGCATGGGTGAGACTGACTTATGTGCCAGATTTCCTGTGATACCAATAGTGAGGACACGCAGTGAAACGCGTGGGACTCGCTGCCAAGACACGCAATGTCTGATCGAGTGATCTCCATGCAATTAGGATTTGCGCGGATTATTTTTGCGCACTACGCCGCCGATCCGTGCCGGCGACGACTGTGGCAGATTATCAAGCACGCCGCCGCCGGCCTTGAGGAATCTTCATATTCCACCGGTTTGAAATTCATGATATTGTTAACAGGCATCCTCGCAATGCTACTTACAGTCGGTTCTATTTTATCAAATATTCAGCACTCTTCCGTGGCAATAACTTTTAAAAACGAAAGGGACTAAAAGGGAATAAAATAAATTATCTCGAACAAACACCGCATCCTAATGTCTAAGTTAAACGATTGAATTATCGACTGAAGCGAGTGAATGAACAATTCTGCAAGAATTGCAAGAGTGTAAAAATTCCCAGAGTGCGATAAGGTATACTTGAAGATCGAGCGTCACGGTGAAGAAGCGAGATGACGCGTTCGTGCAGTTGTCTCGTGCGATGTCGCCTGTGGTCGTGCATCAAAAGTTGCGTTTTCCCTGTGCCCGGCAATTTGTCTGCGAGCATTCCCGATTCCCATAAAGATACATGCCCGATTATTTTGGCCGCGGCCGGTCCAACAATACGGAGAATGTTAGGAGCGTTTAGGGGGCTGACAGAAAGCAACGGTGAGGAAGACTAATCTTCGCGAAAATCCGTAATAAGCGGCGGTCTCCGTCGCGGCACATGTCGCGGGTACGCGTGGGACTTGTAACGAGGACATGCAGACTCGACCACGGTCCTCAGAACGTGCCGCGTACGCATCGGTCACGCGTGCCAGCTAAGAATTCGAAGCGGAGGGACGCGCGCGCAGAGCACGCAGCCGGTGCGACGAAAGCTCACTGCCAAATTCCAAGCGTTCTCAGTCAATCTTCGGCCCCGACCTTCGACCGTGATCGCATTGATAGCGTCGATCGCACCGCGCGCGAGCTTTTGCACCGGGAAGGTCACCAACCCCGAATAGACACGGAGATGCCTCTCCGTCTCCTGGCCGGATTAAAATTAGACACCCCCGACACATTCGGACCTGTCGTTCGATAGACATGAAAATCTTATGGGATCTTGTCGCCAAACAACGTGATCGCCGTAAATTCTATCCACCCCCGCCAGCTGTGTTTTTATTGTTTTATTGCGCTGGTAAAAACGGACGGTCCGCTATTCTCGACTGGCTGCAGCTCGGTAAAAATAATATCGAGAATCGCGTGTTTAATCGGTTTTAATACGCGGTGGGTTTCGACAATTTTTTCGCAAAATTTACTTCCGATTTTTGAAGCTCGAAACCTCCATGTTAACTTTGCAGTAACATAATATTCGGCCTTTGCACGACCGACCTTGTGCTTCAAAATAAAATTGTACATCAATTTTTCAAACGTCATTTTATAGCAGAAGCTTCAATCTTTAAACACAAATTTATCTCAATCGAGAAAAAATTTTTTTAAAGATTTTACATGTGTTTGAATGTACAGCACTTACAAGAGAAATCTTACCTTCAGTTTCTCACTCACTGCATCGTAAACAAAATTTTTGGGATAAAATGATTAATGGATCATGAAAGTAGAGACTTGAAGGTTTAACATGAGCTCAGATTCATTTTCGTACGATAATTTTGTACGAAATTATAACAGCTCAAACATGGACGATTTAAAGTCGAAGAATTACTCTGCTATTGTATGCATATTTGGCGATCGATTATTGGCAGGCTCGATAATTAAAGAATTTTGTACCGAAGAAGATTTAATAATGCATAACCATGTATTCGAAGTAACAACGTTCGGAGAATTAATTCGGCACACGTACAGCTGCAAGGAAAAGTGTTGGTACACTCGCGCATGGCATAAAGGCTGTTTGTATTCACCCAGATGCAGATTTGATGCGTTATTCATAAAACTGCATCTATTTAGAAACTATGTAGATCCATGAATAACTTACACGAGTATCTTTTGTTAACACTTACTCGTGGCTTATGTGGAGTGCACGAATATTTTTGCTGCCTATTGTATGTATGCGGTGGATCGTTGAAAGCCGACGCGTTAATTCATTCATATTTATTACATAAGTCTATTAAATAATACAACGTTGGTTACAAACAATTCGGGAATTTTCTGATATTTATTGCCTCAATTAAAAGTCATGAAGGAACTTACATAAAATGTTTAGAATTCCTATGAATTTTTATGAGTTCTATAGGCTTCATTGTTAACTACGTTTACCGGAGCCTTTTTCATTTTCCATTATCCTGCTCGAAATATCCACAAACCTGACCCTTGATGCATAGATAAAATTGTACTGCAATAAAAATTGATTTGAATCTTCGCGCGAGTATAAATTTCTGCGGATTAATTTATGAAGAACGAGATTCCACAAAATCTCAAATTCATTGCATTTTATTAATTATCTTATATTTCATTAGTATCCCGTGCATTTTTATCTTATTAGCCGACTGTGCATATGTATGCAAGCTAAACTCTGCATATATGAATTGGAATCAGCCAGAAAGATCTTAAATTATTTAATAATTTTAATTTCGTGTACAGAATTCTTTATAAATTTAAAAAATCTCCAGGCTACTTTTCGCGCGGCGATTCTCAAGAGATCAAAAGTGCAGCGAGCGCATAGACCGCGCCGGCCAGAAATAGTAAAGACTCGGTTGATAAATTGAAATCAACTGCGTTGAATCTCCGCGAGGGAAATAATCCGAGTGTCGCTCGTGGCCGATGCGCGTCGCGTCATAATTAAGCAGATCATTAGCGTCATCGCGATGCGACCGGCAGAAAACACCGGCGAATTGCAACGCCCGCTGGCGCATACCGTTACGCGATGGCTGCGAGCCGATATGGTACCCTGACTAATGCGACCGCGGCGTTGCACCTTGCAAATTGCAGCAGACCGCGGGATGCACTGGTGCACCTATAGACGAAGAAAAACTAGCCGGGCCCGATTTAAGACCGGAGGAGCTCTTCTGTTCCTCGGTGACGACTTCCGACGATCCTCGTGGCCGATCCCTCGACACCTGTCGCTCGTAAACGCGACGACGTGTCTGGTTATTTATTCCGAAATGTTTTGACACCACCCGGTTTTATTAATACGCCTCGGTCGCTCGCTCTCGCTTTGCAGAAATCGCTTTGCACGTTTCCGGATCGCATTCGACGCGGCTGCGAAATTTACGAACGCTAATTCTGCTCGAGAATCCGCTCGATTCTTCGTCAAATGGAAGGACGGATCCGTAGATTATTAGCAAATTTATTCGGTCCGGTCAGTGTTCGCTGTGAACCCGCTTCGCGATGTCTTGCGAGGAATTAGATTGGGGAAGGAATGTCTCGATCTAGAAAATAATTCTTCAAATATGTTCGGATAAGAATTGCACACAGGGCGAAAACGACTTTGAAGAAAACGAGAAGGTCCCAATACATTTATAATATTTCTCATGATAAAACTGCGAATTTTTATGCGGAATAAAAATCCCAAATAATTTGAAACAGTTGATAATAACACTATATTCTGAAATCGAATGTTCTGATCGTCTCGCACTTGATCCACTTATTTCTAGATTCATAAAATGCACGGACCACATAAATAGATTGTAGATCCTGCCGAAAAGATAGACGACGTACAAAACAATGAACAAAAGGAAAGTCTGAGGGCACGAAAAGTTTCCCATGGAAGGTGTGCTATCTGTAACGTGTGTTTGTCAGCGAATCCTTTCATCGGCGAACAGTTCCATCTCGAAGGGGCCCGATGCGGGCTCGGAGGTGGTCCTGCACGGGCAGGTTCGTACGGAGGGCTTAGCAAAACGAAAAACAAACCGCTTAATAGAACGGCGAATTCCAGTCATTACTATTGCCCTGAACGCGGCTCCGGTGTCACGGAAAATTTCAATTTTCCGCTCGAGGTAATAGATAATAACGCGAATATTTTTCCGTGTGACGGAAGTCCTCCCGTGGACAAAGGATTCTTTCTCTTCTGGCCGTGTCCATGCCCGCCCTCTCATCATCCCTCAGGTCCCCTCTCGTTCGTTCGTTCGTCGTCCGGCTCTCTTTTGCCGAGAGACAGAAACGCACCGACGTCGAGCCAGAGAGGCCAGAAGGAAAAAAAGGAGACGGACAGAGTAAGAACGGAGGCGGAACAAAGTGGTGACGGCGGCAGAGAGCTCGAAACAAACAAACACTGAACTCGCAACCGGAGAGAGACAGAGAGCGAGGAGAGAGAGAGAGGGGGGAAGAGAGAGATAGCACACACCGGCACACCGGGCGGCTACGTTCACTACGTTGACCCTCTATAAATATGTATAGCCAATATCCGCTTACGTATTCGCTCGCAGCGACCAGCAATATCGTCATGCAGATCCGCGACGGGATTGGATCGCGGCCGCCAGCGGCCCGGGGGATCGACGTGTGTGATTTACAGAACCTGTGGATCCTTCCAGGATGGCCTGCACGAAAAGATCCAATCTGCATGCGTTTGACTATGGCCTCTATTCGGGTATAAAATCATTTTAGAGGACACTGAATTCGTACAATCGTTTCTAGAATTTTGTGTGCTTTTTGCTCAATGCACAGGGAAACACAGGAAACACAGGGATCACAGGAAATAAAAGAACAGAGGTACAGAGCGAAGACATAGATCAGAGTCTTCAATTAACACGGGGGAGAAAGTGTTCGAAAAGGGGGAATAAATTTCGATTAGACTCGATCGTGGCGGCGACGGTTCCCGGTATAGATTCTTGATATCCCGTAAAAATCGGCGGGCGAGGAATGCGCGGAAGAAGCGCGAGTACGAAGAATCAATATCCGGTGGTAAGAAAGGACAGAGTGTCGCCCGTGAAAGATTCGCCCGGGAGCGACGGTCCCGGGGACAGAGCGGCAAAACAGGACGAACGGATGTCGAAACGTAGAAAGAAGTCCGCGGTGTGTGGTAGGCGTGCGTTCACGCCTACTAATTACGATTCTAGACGCCGGTCGCCCCCCGTCCCTGGCCGCGGTGCTCTGGGTGCGGTGACTGCTAACGAGAAAAACCCACACGGTATAGCCAATCGAAGCGGCACGCCAGGGTTGTGAGTGGTGCGACCGATGCGAGAAGGGGTGGAGACGGTCCCCCGAGGTGAATCTTCAAGGTCCGTCGCGAAGAAACTGGCCCCCGGTTCTCCTCTCCTCCTGGGGCCCGCGTTCTAACGTGTCCGGATACCAGCCGTCTGCCGCTCCGAAGGTAATTACGACAGGGTTCTCTTCTCTCCCGCTGACGCTCGCCTTTGCTACCTCGGCTGCGTTCGCCTCGCTGCCACCTTGGGATCCTGTGTAGCTGCTTCGAGAACAGAGTGACAAAAAGCCGCGTCTTAATGCAAACGCGCCGGCTCGGCCGTAACTCGTTAATTATAGGCCGTCCCTGATTGATCCGCGGCCACTTCGCCTCGGTATCCGCGGACGGACACCGCAGGCTGGTCTGCCCCGACACCCTGTCGATATTCGTGGCGGCACGCGCGACCAAAAGCTCCCCAACAGATCTGCCGGGGAAAAAATTAATTGAAAAATACCTAAGAACCCGGCTGGACCGCCTACGTGCGTGACGACCAACAGCCATGCTCGAACTAGACTTGTTTACTAGGTACGCGGTCGACCATGCTTGTACCTTATTCAGGGCACGAACACTCGCTCGTTTTTAATTCCCCGATTTTTGGGTGATCGAGCCGGTGATCTATCATCGCTGTCGTCGGATATAACGATCAGGAGAGAGCTGGGGAGCTTGTATTCGGTGTGATTAGGATACCAGGATTTCCTGAAGTCTGCAGGCTCATTCAGAATCTGAATACTAGATTAGAAACGATGAAAATGATTTTTCTTTCGCATTGGAAAGCAATTACTCGTTTATGTTTCTCCATGATGTTAATGTACTTCAGTATTGCCCGTATGTGTTTTAAGCAGATCTCTAAAATCATTGAACAATGAACCCTGAATCGATCCATTTTCCGCAGTGGCCTGAAAGTAGCAAGGAAGAGCGTGTTATCCAGGGCACCGAAGAAGGAAAACCGAGAGCTCGATTCTCCCATGATCTCGAAGATCCCTCGGCCTGATGCGTCTACAGGGAAGACCTATGGACGTCAATTACAGGACGGTAGACAAAGCGTGAACACAGTCCGGGAAAATGTTGTTGATTCGACTTGCCGGTACATTGTTTCTGGGGTTCTCCGGTGAAAACCCCGCGTTCCGTCAGCGATATCCGCAGCGTTCGTTTCCTGGTGTCGGTCAGGCTTTCGTCGCCTATCATGCTGATCTACGTTCCGCGGCAAGAAAACAGATGGGTCGGCTGACGCGCGCGCGCGTTGCTCGGCGTACAACGTACTCTTCATTAATTTTCCGTTAGCCGCGGTTCGGTTACGGCGAAACGATCTCTCGTAGCGAAAATACGTTTCACTTCGGTTGGCTCGGTGCGAGCGAGGCGGAGACCGGTCACCGGTACGACGGAGAGAGATCATTATCGATACGAAACGAAACGAAGCTCGCCGCGGTACCCTTCCCCGGTTAGAGTGCCTGCGCCTCTCCTTCGGCCCTGTGTTCCTTATGCCTTATAATACCCGCGCTGATGTCGTCGCGATTGTGACAAAAAATGACGCGTATCCGCCGGAAGCGGTCTTCCTCCCTTCGGTGGCCGTCCATTACTTCGTACTTAGGCTCTCTTTTTCCCCCCGGGGCCTCCGCCGGGAGATGATTCGTCGTTTCGTGGACGGCCGAGCCGCGAATCGACGCATCTGCCACCGCCGTGACGAATTCGACGGCGAATTAATTGATCGCGATCTGACGCGACTTCGGCTCCCAGTCGTCGTCGTCGTCGTTGTCGTAATCGCTCCGACCGGCCTCGAATACTATACCCAGAGACGTCTACCTGTCGTCCCGACCACGTGTAATGGACGGCCGGAATTTTTTAGCAGGACCAAGGCTGTCTCGCACGCCAACTTCGACGGCGAATCGAGCGCGGAACATTTCATGATCTTGTTTTCTTTTGCCGGACCAACACAGCTCGTTCACTAGACCGCGTTATCGATCGCTAGAACCTACATCTTGGAAATCTCTGATTTTGTAAAATGCTTCAGCAGGACCAACGCTGTCTCGGACACCAACTTCAACTCACGAATTTTTTAGACGGACCAACACACCTAGTTTAGTAGATCGCTTGAACCTGCGTCTTGGAAATCTCTGATTTTGTAAAATGTTTCACGGAAGCCACAATGTGAGCATATTTCTCTCCACTCGTTCGAGTGGATCCTTCATTGCCCGCAAATTCGTGCGATCTAGAGGTCAGCAATCTTCCGAGCGAATTGGCTCGCAGTTTTCGCAGGCGCGCGTATCGTCTTCGGGCGACTCGGGACACGCAGACAACAGTTGCGACGATCCCCTCGGCCCATAAATAACTCGTTAGCCCAGTAAATTTTCAGTTAGCAAACGTACAATTACTTCACGCGGGTGTGTTTCATCAAGCGATCCGGATCGGCGGGCACCGCTGAATAATTCAACGGGAGCGCTGGCCCGTTCGATCAATATTCGCTAATTCGTAGGTAAAAAAAAAACTGTGTGTGTGCGGGGATAAAAAGAAAATCGCGAACCGTTGCTGTCTGTATGGAGTGGTAGCGCCGTTTTGCCGTTGGTGCTCGCCCAGGCCAATTATACACGTGCCGAACCGGGACGGATGAGTCGAACGTTACCGGGGTCGTGGCGTTCGAGAGGGTAACAGGTGGTCGAGCAGGAAACATAGGCTATATAAGAGCAGATACTGGCCGACTGGTTAGCATAACAATTGCACCAGCTACTGTGCTTCCAGCGAGCGTGGAATGATTTATGCGTAGGAACGCGCATCGCGTTCACACGCGCAACAGACGCGGCCACCGACAGCCAAAGGCTTTTCACCATTTCTTGCGCGCACGTCGATGCCCGCGAAAACCCGGGGAAAAGTATTGAGCGAAAACCGCTGCCGATCGATCGGACCACCGTCTGGGAAAGCGGGGATGCATCTTTGCTGCCACGAGCTCTTTTTTCTGAGAGCACATAAATATCTTCGAAGACTAATTCAAGATGCCCGGGGTTAAGCATTTTCTTCGGGACAGGAGCTAGGAGACGGATAATAAAGTATAATGTAGCTTGATTTTGTTCTTAAAATTGCTCAAGATCAAGGAAAATGACGAAGAGCGGAATATTAAAAAGCTATGTGTGCCGGTGTGAACAGCAGCTTTCTGCAAATTGAAGGTGTCCGCGAGGGAACTAATGATGCCCCTAAACCGGACGAGTACTTCAAATTAGAAGGTGATATAGGTGAGTATCTTGGAGCGGAATCGACGCCCAGGTTGCCGAAATTCTCACCGGGATAAGAATAATGGACCGTGTTAGGGTGTTTCCCGATGGCAATCTTAATAACTATCCATTCCGCGGGTAATGCGTGAATTACGTATGGTAAACTACCGCGCGGGTTTTAGAAAGAGGAGGAAGAGGTGGGTGGCAGAAGCGGCAGAAGAGGACGATGCTATCGATATTATGGATGTTATCAGATCATTATGCGGCGAGAGTACAAGACGGAGGCACCGAGGCTCTCTAGTCCGCTGAATTATGCATAATGATGCGCTCGCGCTCGAACAATGACTGGCCCCCACCGCCGAGTATTGTTCGGTCCCTGGACACACGGGGGAACCTACGACTATATAAAAGTGCCACGGAAGATGCGCCGTCAAGATCGTCAGGGAAACAAATGACGCTGGCGGGCCTTTTAATTGCAGCACCTGCTTCGGTTTGCGCGCACTGGTCTTCTTCTTCGCCGCTGCCCTACCCGTCCTCGTCGTTGCGCTGCGTTCAGCCCCGGCGAAAACGCGGAGGTGATAATTTTTCTTCTACAGCTGGTCGATTTCGTTTCGAGGCACCGAGTCATTGACGAGCCTGCTCGTAAAAACCGGCTTCCTTGTAAGGTAGACGCGAAACGTAAATGACCCGCCGCTCTTAAGACCAGTTTTTGCGCTCATCTTCATTATTAAACCGCTATAGTGCGCCCTCGTTAGAAAATACACACCGCGGGCAGCCCGGGGGACAGGTAACGAGGGTAGAACCCCGCTTCTACGCTTAACGCCGATCTTTCCACGCTACACAACTAAATGATACCGATCCCACTCGATACCATATTTGCCCGAACCGTTGTTCCCAAATCTGGCCTCGATTTTGCTGAAAGCTATTTCTATTCGACCCTTTGATTACGACTGTGCGCTCTTTCGCATTAGTTCATTTTACATAAGTCCATAAAAATGAGACTAGAGAGAAGAAAAATTTCTAAACGGAAACAGGATTATTTAGTGTCGAAGGGTTCAGGATAGGTTAGACGATAAAAGAGAAAATACTTTACCCCGACGAAGTATGAGGAGACCGAAGTATAAGCACACCCGGAAAAAGTAATAGAAATAAGAAAACCACAGTACAGTGGCTACTCCATACATGTCGTCAAGGCCTGGACGATACACGACGCTGGCAAGACCCGTGTTGTTGACACATATCGAGAGCTCACTGTATAGGGAATAAGAAAAGTGTGCAAACGCAGAAAAATACAGATAAAGGATCTGATCGAACGTTAATCGATGAGAAAATAAATGATAACCTCATTAATCGAGTTAATTGGCTCGATGCTTCGAATTCCGGGCGATCGATTACTGTTTTTCAGGGCAGATGCATCAAAGGGGGGCGTCACGAATGATCTCCCGAGCGATCACGAACGGCCAATCATCGACGAGATATTTATTTTCCATTATTTCGTGGGAATCGAGGCAACGCGCAGCTTGTTCCCGAATTAGGAGCCCCCGGCCGATGGCGGATTTTTATTTTCTGCGCTGCCTTTCCATCAAGCAACCCCTCACGCACCTTTCCTCCTCCGGAGGGTGAATCTTCCAGGCTGTCATGTGTCTATTAACGGCACCGGGTTCGGAAAGCTTGCGTGACATCGAGCCGGGCTCGGTTGTTCTGGAATCGGTTATCATTCGACAGGTCCCGTTTATTAACCTATTTAGATACACCTCGATTCTGCGCCGCGTTCGGAAATCGGCAGATGGACGTGTGTCCGCAATCTAGCATAGCTGCGGGCAATCGCGATCAAATTGCTTCGGCTGATGATGCTCGTGTATCGGGATTGTCGGCGCAGAATCATTCGGGCTAATGACACTATTCGACAGAACACTGTGATCGGCCCGCGGGGCTCTTGCCTGGTTCCGATCGACGCGATTTCTAACAGCTCCTCCATCGTTATGTCGTGGGACATGCGTCTGTTGGGACATTATTTTTGGTTCCATTTTTTTAGAACAGAGAAGAAACCGATCTTATCGAAGAATTAGGAAATTCTAGGCACTCGTAAAATCTGAATTTCATGGGACTCGACAAACAGCTCTGACGATCAAGAAATTCTAGCCAGTTTAATATTATGCAAGTGCTATGTCGATGTCGAGTCATTTTTTATTTTTGCTACACGTTTCGAGTTCGTAAGGGATGCTTTCACACTGAGATATACAAACAAAATAATTGAATAACGACTTTACAATTTGATTTACTTCTCCCGTGTACTTACAAAAATTTTGAAAAGAACAGTGACATTCGAGACGACTTTAAAGTGACGTCATCAGATTAAAGAATACAATGACGGTACATAAAGAATTATTCGATACTACTAACGATATTCCGACAAGCCTAGAATATTTCCTGCAAATCCCGGGATATTTGTATCAATTTTGAAAAATGTTTGCATTCCAAGAAACAGAACAGTGTTAAAAGGAGATTTATTACAAGCTTCTAATATGTTTGAGAAATTTCATTTCCTGTTTACGGTTTGCTCTCAAAGCACTATGGGTTGTCTCTTCAGTCCTCTGTATTTTTCCATTATTTTTAGATGCCCATCTCGCCGGCCTGATCATTGACAAGACACGGGAGCGTGTCGGGCGATAACGATCTTATTTTCAGCGAATCAGGACAATGTTGCGAAGTCACGGGTCTTCGCATTAAGAAACCGGAAGTCGATTTCTAAACGATCCCGTCGGAATCATTAAATGGTGCCAATTAAAAAAGATAATGAGCGGGATTCATTACTCCGGCGAACAAAGATTCCATGCCCGTTCGGAGAACGGCTCTGTGCCGAGACGCGGACGCCGCGTCGCGACGCGAAACGAACGCAGGAAAACCGCGCCGTCGCGCGGTGACTCTGACGCAACGAAATCCAGTCGAATAGCATCCACAATGGACGCAGATCGAGAACATCGCTATTAAAGATAATAGAATGTGTAGAGCAATTTTCCCACAGTCACAGCGGCGAAAACGCGGCGGCTTTCCTACCTTTCACCTAATGCCACATTTCGCGTGTTCTGCGTTCGGTCGCGAAATCTACAATTGAATTCCGCGGAATCATTGTCTCCAACGGAGATGGAAATATACGGTCTCGTTTGGATCCGCGGGCACGCCTACTGTGTCCGCAGAGAATCGCATTATACTCTCGGCCGGGTACTGCGGTACACGCGCAGATTTTATCTGGAAAAATGGGTTTCGAATTTGTATTTTCTGCCAATGGACTGTTAAAGTTAATTTCATCTTCCTCGGAAATATTCTGTGCAATCTGCAATGAATATCCGGGATATTCCTGCACACTTTATCGTTTGGCTATCGATGGTGAAATGAGACTATCTAGTATTAAATCTTCCTCCAATAAATTTTTAGTACTATTTTGCTTATTTTAGTCTGAAGAGAAAATTCTGTAGAATTTTTACACAAGGAGTTCAGAATTTATTCTACCTTCGAATTTCACTGCGGTTTAAGAGCGGTTTGGAATTTCAAGGCAACGTTCTTCGGCAGTCGTCTTGAGGATGGTTAGTGAGCGGAAGAGAGTGTTCGTTGCGTAGATTATTCGGTCAGCCGGTTAAATTGGCAAATCTTAACCCCGGGGGAGAGGACGCCCGATTTTCCGTGCCCCGGCAGGCCAAACTTTTTCTCCGCTCGCATTAAACGCCGACACGAACGCCGGCAACTTTTCGCCACGCACGCCATAGTGTCACCGATCGCATGCTAGCGTGCGGTTAGACGACATTTCAACGCAGTAAACAGGGAAACCTTGTGGTCTTTAGCTGAAACTGGAGTTCAGTAAATAACGTCTTTTCATTCCTGCGCTGGGAGGTTCGAATTAACCGAATGCTTCTGATTTCGGAGTTCCTTCCTCTTTAAAACACATTCTTCTAGAAAAAAGAATTACGTATCCATAGGTTAACTAAATTAGAATCCTTTTCTTTCCGAATTTTCGGGAGCTTCGGAACCATTTTGGTTTCCTCGTTTTTGGAGCTGACGCGCTAAGCTCGAAGTGAACAGCGAAAAGAATTTTTCGAACGGCTGATTAATTCCGGAACGAGAGGGGGGGAACACTCGTGTACATCGCCGAGAACACGACGCCTCGCAGTGAAACACGGTTTTAATTACTTTTCATACTTCCGTGCGATAAACGAGGCGTTGACTACCCGTTCGCCGATGTCAGGGGGCGGAAAGGGGGGGGGCAGCACTATGCACGCGCCGCAGCTTTTAAATAAACGGCTGTCTTCTCCTTTGACTTCGCGGTAATGAGTTTGTTTGCATTCCAATTTGAAGAAGTTTAACGACGTTCGTTAGCCGAAGAGCGAGCCGGCCTCGTCGTCGAACCGAATTCGCTTTCACCGATTCCCGGAACACAGAAGTCATTACACTTTCTTCGAATTGATCAGGGAACCGTGATAGATCCCCCCGGGGATTATCTGGATTTCAAAACTTGACGGGTCCCCTTTCGGAGCCGCCGTTCGAAAACAATAAAACGCTCGATGCGGAAACTCGAACGGTCCGTTGCATTCATATTTTTATAAATTATAGAAGCGGAGCAATTTGCGCGATGCGATGTCAGATCGGCAGCCAGATTCGGCACGTACTCATAACGAAACGAAAGGAAAGGAAATGGAAAGTATCAATGCACGATCGCTAATCAATACAGAAAAATCGTTGGATGATTTTACGGACCTCGCAAGCCCATGCAGGTACAACGATTTCATGTCAGTTTATGCGAACCACGGTATTATAGCTTTACTTTTGTGTTATATTTAAGTTTATTTGTACGTTCACTGCTGACGAATATATTCTTCTGCCGGAGACTTTTAATTTAGAAGAACAGCCGACAAGGGCAGATTCGAGCGCCGTCATTTTTAATGCGGCCATCGGACGGTGTCATCTTGGAGGACGGGTTCGAAGTTCGTCCGGGGTCGCGTTATACTTAACAGGGGGCCTCTCGCAGACAGCATAACTGGCCCGAAGGGAGCCGGTCTCGCGCGGAGGGTATTTCAAAAGGGAATAATTCGGTGCCTTTTATTTCACGGTCTAATTGCGGCCTCGGCGGCGTTCCCGAAGTCGTCCAGAAATCCACGAATGCCTCGATGTTACGGAATCGTAATAACGCGCCGCTTTCCGAAACTTTCCCCGAAACGTGCGTCCTGATTAAACACAATGAACACAGCGCAACACAATGGAGTAATAATATCCCGGGACGGCGCGAAATTCGCGTGTTGAATGAAAAAGTTATCAACAAGCGAAATTCCCGTGAATTCCGACAAAAGCATCGAGTTAGGCTAGAGCGCCAGGGGAACCGGGGGAACCGGGGAAGGGTTTGAGAGAGAGAGAGAGAGAGAGAGAGAGAGAGAAAGAAAAAGAGAGAGAGAGAGAGGAACCAGAGGGTGAGGGCGAGATTGAAGAATGAAAAGTACCGAACACACGCCGTGTGTGCTCGGAACAAGTCGCCGTGCCGCGCCGGCCAGGTTTCTATCGTAGCCGGCTCATTATCGTTGTAATTATCAGGCAAAGAATATAATGTGAGACGGTGGCGTGTCAGAATGCATTCAATATCGGGCCTCCCTTATACGAAGTTGATCCCCGTGTCTGCGTGGAAGTCGTACGAGCAACTCGGGGAAGGAAAACAGGCTCCCGTTTCAAATAAAAACCTGGATTTTCGAGGGAGAAAAGTTACGCCGGTTCTTTTCCTACCCGCTCCTATCGCCACACATGGTCTGGCGATGTCGGGGCCTGCGGACGCCATTTTGACTCGTTGGCCACGGTCATTTCATTCGCCAGCAGTTCCAACACCAATCGAATATTTCAACAATCTGACACGAACGATGCGGAACACAACATTTTCTTGATTATATAATCAAAGCATCATATCATTTTATTCACTCATAAAGAATGATATTGAATTTTTGGAACTCTATCGGTTCGAGAAGATACTTTAAAATTGATTACATTTGTCACTGAAACATTGAAAGATTATTAACCCCTTGCCCTACGATATCGTGTCAGACTCGTGATGATAATTCAGAACAGAGTTGAATAAATATGTGTTATTAATTTCCTTTAAACCGAAATAAAATTCTATTTTGGTTTTGTTAATGTTCAGCTGTTGGAGAACGTACAGGCATGCAATAGACGTACAATTTCCCCTCTTTTAGGAAATTACAAAGGGTTAAAAATGTTTTTCTACAATTCTATAGTCTCCTGAAGCTGTCTATTTTAAAAATTACACTGCAGTCCCAGATTCAGTCATTTTCCCAATTCGCTGACGATAAAATTCTATACAAGACGTTTATGGAATCAGAAGTAGACATTGGTACAACAAGAAATGATTTTCACCATAAGCACGAATAAGAAAATAGCGGCAACATCTCTTTAGAAAGAACGTGGAAATGTTTCCAGCCAGCAGCAATGTCAGCCATTCAAAAAATTGTTTATTGCACGCGCTTATCAAAGTCACCGAGAGTTCCACTGCAATTGAATCGTCGGTAAACATGCAACAGACAGTGTACGAACCCTCGGACAATGGGTAGGCAACACCACTACACGCAGGCCGGATTCCGGGTCAGTTCTGACAGGTAGCGAAGTTTCTTTTGCACAAGTTTCCAGCGTAAAGTTTTCCACGAGATTTTTGCACCACTTGTTTCTTATCTGGCTGACGGGAAACGATACTCCCACACAATAACCTCACCAGACAGGCATTCGCTGTCTGAAATAGATTTGCAATAGCACACACAGGTCGCCTGTTAACGGGGCTCTGGCCTGCACTCTGCCGTTTCCGCGATACAACTTTGTCTTATATCGAACAGTCCCTGGCCTTCCTGGATCGATTTTCCAATGGGGGACTTTCTAAACAACTTTACAAATTTAGTGGAATATTCAACAATTGGAAAACTTGCTGAAGTAATTCCGTTCTTGCGGCGCTCAGGCATCTTTGCAAAAATATCTATTTCGAATAACCCTAGATTTTGTGGTTTTATTTTTCGGTGGAGGACTTTCCAAACAGTGTTTATAAGATTATTGAAATTTTCACTATCTTCTGTTCTCTTTTGATCGCCCATAACAGATTTTTCAGTCCACGCCGTCTTTTCAAACTGTTCTAAAGAGATTTTTCGAATGGGGTTTTACGAATAAACCGTGGAGCTCGGTTGATTTTTTGATTCATTGATCAACGTGAAACGGAGGGTTGGCTCCTTCTCGGATCGATCGTAAGCTGCGTCTCCGCCGCGAGGAATCGCTCGGAAACGCGAGATATATTGACCGGACCGTTGTATCACGGAATCCGTGCATTAATAACCCAGCCGGTCTTTAACCCGTAAACTTTGAAACTCGGACGGGGTGCGATTAAGAGGCTTCTAGGGTCGTTTCGTGCTGGCCACCCCCTTCGCCCACCCTCTGAACCACCCACCAACCCGGGCTCGAGTCGACCGAACGGAGGAAGTTATAGATACTTTGGATCGAAGAGTTCGCGTGAGACGTCGGGGGAACGATCGTTTTGACGATTGCGATTTCGCTCAAGGCGCACCGAGCTATCCAGTCAACGAGACAATTAGAGTGCTTTATAATATCGAGGCTGATATCGGGCAATCTAATTGCGGCTGCTAATTGCGCTGCTGCGAGTCCGCTCGCGGATCCATCGATTCGAGGGGTTCCCTAGCCACTTTTGCAAATTGTTTCCATGCGCGCACATCAACGTGCTGAACGTTCTGCTCTCATTTCCCTTCGCGTCGTTCATTACCATTCAATTCAGCATTTTCATTATCATCCGGAACTCGGAAGAATATATTATAGCCACAATCACTCAGAGTAAATCAGTACTATTCGAGTTGTGATGCGTAGCGTCAATAATTTCTGACGTAGTATCGGAGAGTAAACTCCTGATATTTATTTCCAAAACATTCTGAATAAATCAGATTATTCACTACAGCGTTCCCATGTAGATGAAAATATTTTCTAGTAGAGCATCGAGGAATAAAATACGAAAAATCATCTTCGGCTTCTCGACGCATTTCCAGAGTCTGATCTGCGCACAAAAGATTCTTCATCTGCACAGAAACGTGGTTTTCCATAGAAATTGAGAATTGACGAAGTGCACGTCCGCGGAGTACGCGGCATCAATTTGACAATGACGCAAGATCAAGCACAATCTCGTCGTCCCGTTTCAAATTTGCCACGCGTCTCGCGTCGTCTCGAAAAGCGAAAAAGCAACGTCGCCTGCCTGAAACGCGACCGAGGCCGGGCAATTTCAGAATCCATCGCGCCTCAAAGGACGAACGCACTTTTCCACGTGATATTCCCGCGTCCTCTGTTCGCGCCCTAAATGCAGCCGAGGCGTCACGCCCGTTCCGCTCCTCTCTTATTGCGAAATTCTTCTTTTCCGCGCTCGCTCGCCAACACACCTGGGACAAGATGTTTCCTCGCGGGAAAAAACCAGGGTCCTGCTCGCTTCCTTATTCCCATGCATAGCTCTCGATGTCGCTAGAGGACCCTGTTTAGCGTGCCGGCTCGGCGTTCGAGGCGGATAATATTCAATTTCACGCGCCTCTGCGGCAATTTACGCGCCGCCCTGAAAACCGTAGCTCTTGCGCCGCTGTTAGGCTGCGGTTATACTGGATCCGATCTCCGATCCGCGGGACACGCACACGACATAACAGTAGGTACCTCTCGGCCTTCAAACTGAGCACCACCAGGATTTTCTATGATTTTTTGTACACGAACTTCTAAGGGTTCAATGTTGAACAATTTATCTCAGTCGTGATTTACAAGATAGTTTTTGAGACTCTGAAAATATTTTTCTTGAGGGTAGCGGGTCATTATGCAGTCTTAGACAGTGGTTTGGAATTATTAAAATATCTACTGGGCCTTTGAGATTGGAATAATTAAATTATTTGTGGCTTCAGTGGTCATGGGCCCTCGAAGGGTTGGTTTTCTGGGGTAGGGGATTTTTGTGGTACTGTATAATTTCGTCCTGTGCATGCAGCCGAGTATAATTAGCTTTCTGGGTGCTGCTTTTTATATATATTTTAATGATCATTTAGCTCGAATGAGATTCTTTATTCGTTTTGAACGCGTTGTTGTAGAACGATTTAGAGAGCGAATTGAAGAGGACCCAGCGTGTGTCAGAGATCGCGTCGAGTGTAACCGCGCCCTTACCGGGAAGAGGATCTCGGCGAAAAGTAAAAAAGGAAGCGGCTCGAGCCGGGTTCGAGCGGTTTGAACGTGCTCGTTTCCGGCGTTCCCCTTGTCTCCTTCGATCCTCGCGGAGCTTTACTGCCTTCCGAGGCCGCGTAAACGGCGATAATTGCGCACGCAGTTGCAGAAAGGACGCTGGGAATCGCGTGCATTCCCCGTGAACACGTGCACATAACCGGAGCCGAGAACCAGGGGGCAGAAGTTCGGACTAGGAATAGGCGATGCCGTTTTACAGCCGCGTAAACCGCCTGAAACGCAACGTTGGTTAACTGCGAGCGAGTTCATACGACCAGCACGCCGCCAGATGCGTTACGACTAGCCGGCCCACCGTCTCCTCTCTATCTCTCTACTCTCTTTCTCTCTCCTTAACTCTATCTTTCTCTGTTTCTCTCTTCAACGGCTTGTCAATTATTGAAATGAGCTAATTATCGTTTTCTCGAGCCTCGCGGCGAACAGCTGCACCTTGCGCGTTCTCGAACGTTTAGACCGGGAAGGGGAGAGGCTCCCGCTTGTCTGCAGAGCGCACCGGCGCGGCGTGCTGCAGCGCGTGCTACGCGTCGCGTCATTATCCTTCAGAATGCAACGGCTGCGCTCGGTGCTCCTGCGACCGGCTATTCAAGCTCTTTCGGAAGCGCGAGACCGCTTTCGTCGAGCACCGGCGATCGCCTGTTCGCACTTTCACTGCCTCTTCAACGAGAGATGCGGCCGCCGTTTCTTCCCGGCTTATGGATTCGTTTGTACGGTGATGGGTTTGCGCGTTACCCGTGGTTACTCAACACTTGCACGCCCCGGACCATGTCGACCGGTTTCTGTTAAACAGTCGTTTAACGCTTTCAGTGCCGCGTCACACGTGACCGACACAAAACTCTTGCTAAACTGGAATATCAATTCTTACTACAATCTAATGTTAGCCTACCAAGCACGAAATATATAAAAGTGAAACGTCTTGTAGAAGGGCGAACATTGAATTTACCTCAACTTTCGATTTTACAGAAGTGGATTCAGTGATTTCCTACGAAAACGGTCTTAGAATTTTAATAATTGCCACATAGAAAACCGGTCGTTTTGAACGTGGTAGGTTCAGTGGTAAGCAAACCAAATTTTATTGACAAAAATTGTTAAATCGTTTATTTCGATTTTGCGTGACTTTTATGGACATTGCCGTTCGACATGTTCCCTTCGCTTCAGCGAGATCTCGTTACAAAATTATATAATTCATTTATATTTCAATAGAGAGCTTTAATCACCCATTTGGAACAGATAAAAAGCAATTTTACAGAAGTACCGTGAAATTCCGCAACGTTCAACATTCAGTGTTCACTCCGAAACGACATTCGTCCTGAAAGATTAAAAATCGAGCTGCGTTCTCCGCAATTTCGCGAGTACTTCTACACATTGTGCACAACTTTTCCCTAATACGGCGCGAGGTTTCGCGAACAATGATTTTCCGAAATCGATTCAAATCGTGGAGGAAGATATTCGCAGAACCAGGTCCCCCGGGGTATTGAATTCCGGGTAATCTTCGCAAAGACCAGGTGATCCGAGCGGGTAAGACGTCGCGTAGGAGTCTGCTAGATTTGAGGACGGGCGGGTTTGGGACGGTGGACGGGGAGGGGAGGGGGTCGAAATCATTCGACTAATGGAACAAGAACTGAGGGGTTTGCTGGAAGAACCTTATTTCGCTCGTTTATCCGCGGAGTGCAGATTCTTAATAGAATACTCGATGAATGTATTTCTCTTACGAGACTAAGACCGGTTACGGGGGACATCGGGCCGAAGAGGGAACCCCGAAGAAGAGGACAGGCCAACGGAGGAGGGGGAGGTACGGAGCAGGAGGGAGAGAAAGGGGGAGAGGGTGGGTCTCAACGCGATAATAAATCTGTGCTTAGCTCTGCGACAATGGGCCGGACGGAGAGAACGGAAAGAAGGGTTTAAGCCGCGTCCTACTTACGCGACGGGGATACTCTCAAATGGATCGTACCCGGCGGCCAAATTAATCCGACGGGAAAACGAATTTCGCGAACGATTGGACCGACGACTGCAGACGCCTTCGATTCCCGTTTCATACGAGGAAAGACTCGCGCTGTCTTCGGCTGTTCTCTCACGGAGGTTTCCTGTATTCGTTTTGCCCCTCGACGGCTACGCCAATGCCGACGATCTTAATCGGTAGGCTGTCGAGTCTCTGTTTTCAAATTCCCTCCTAATTTCCTTCGTTTCGGTAAAAGTTATACTGTACAGAATTATTTTATAGCTAGCCTGTTACAGTGAAATCTCGATCTAAGACCAATCGGGTCCGTGCCGTGACGTAGATCGTGTAAGTCTACTACATATGTCGCCAAGGCCTGGATCATAATCTTTGAAGAATTATCCTCACCACCGCGGAGAGGATACTAACTAAGATCGTGCAGCTCCGTTCGGCTTGTTAGATCAAGACTGTGTTTCTGAGTCTTGCCGCAAACCTTCTACTTTTTTAGACGGTGTATTATTTGTGATCCAGTACCGCAGAAATAAAAATGATCAAAGCAAGCGAAGAAAGAGAATTGCATGGACCTTCAGACTGTTGTGTCTCACAGATTCTGTACCGTATAGTTTGGGGCGGGAGGCTAGAACAATAGGGTATTCCAGTTCCGAGAAATTCCGATCGAACGGAGCTTTAATCGCGCATTAAATCGTTCATAGCAAGCTTTAATGCCTTCGAGGAAAAAGCAAGAGAGAGCCTAGGCCGCAGATGCGGCTCAATCAGTGTCGCATACTTGAGGCCGCACGCTCGACCTAGCCAAGGTCGGCCAAGAGCTACCTGCATTCTACGTGTTCTTGTCTACCCTGGTATAAGGCAGGTGATCCCCTGTGTTCAGGTGAGCAGCACGGCTCAAGGAGGGTGACACTGAACCGACGACATTTTCTGGATACGCGGAGAGATTCTCCTGTTTGTTGATCCTCTCCTCTCCCCGGGATCTTCTAACAATTGCGACACGATAATCCGCTAAATTTTCCGGAACACTTTCTGGATCGCGAATTCTGCGAGAGCGGAAGACAATTTTAAAATATTATTTAACGTTCCGTCGAGCTCTAGCTTTTTTTTAAAACTTGTTTAAGAGAACGACGACGAGCGTCGCAAGTAAACAATCCTCTCTCGAGAGAGAGAGAGACCGGGGTTCGGCTCACAAAAGATCGCCGCGCGGCGAGTATGTGTGAAACGAGCAAGGGACACCAGGAAAGCTCATCATTGTGACCGGTTGGAAACCGGTCGATGAGGTACGACGGGTATGTTCGAGAAATGCCGTCAGCCGGCCAGCTGATCCTGGGAACAACGCCCCGCGACCATTTCTTGCGGGAATTAGGCCTCCTTGATTTAAGGCCAGCCGCCGGGTTTCTCACATTCGCGAGGGGGCAGCTCCAATTCCGCAAATTCGATCGGGGCTTCTATTTAAATCGCAGTTCCGCTATTAATTCCAACTCGCGGATACATTAACACCGGCTATCCACTTTCTCTCTCTCTCTCCCTCTCGCTCGCGAACAGAGTTTGAGACTCGCTCTCTACTCTGAAACGCGCATGATTTATCATCCCGGAATTCCTCATTCGTCAAATTTTAATAGGATTTTTTGCCGGGCCCGGATTCCTTCCTCGGATTCCCGAAAAACGACCCAGCGAAACGAAATACGACGTTCTTCTGGCCCGCTTCTGGCCCCGCGGAATGAATTTCGGAATATACTTCTTCGCTTTCTCGAAAATCTTTTTCTCCGATCAATTTTGATTTCGTACAGAAATAATATATTAGAAACTGCTGTATTTCATTCACAGACGGATATTTTTATTTTTGTTATGAATACTACTTTTGATATTTTAAATGTCTAACCAGAGTCTAAAACACTGGATGTAATTTGTAAACGTTGTGTAACTCTACAAATTGCTGTCAGTCCCAGTAGTCAAGTATTTCCGATTTGAATAATCCTCAGGACGCAAGAGATTGATGGCCAATTGCATTTTTGAGCGGCCCGAGCGACGATAGCGGCCGCACTAAGGCGACGACGGCGTCTAAAATAAAGCGACGAACCGCGTCTATAATAAAGCGATGATCGTCCGGTTTCCATTTCGGAAATAATGGGTTTTGATTCGTTTTAATGGCGCAACTTGTCTCGCGGTGGGACACGGGCCCGGCGAGGATCGGGGTTCGGTGCGCCTCGGAAAAGAAATTCGTCGAATTGTTCGGTGTCAGCGTGTACAGGTGAGCGATACCGTCGTTTGAGAGAGGCCGTCGGCCGAGCAGTTCCCAAGACCGTGTGTCGATTGGTCGGGATTGTTTGCGAAATTCCTTCGATAGTATTCGATGAATCTATCGAGGCACGTCGTCCGCGATTCCAAAGGACTCGGTATGCCGGTGCCGGTCGTTAGGCTGGTCGTCTTTGCTATCGAGAGCCCGCGGATAAAACCGTCTTGGGAATCCCCTGGCCGAACCGTCGTCGCTTAGACGCTCGGCCAGCCCTCCTCTTAATTGTTTACGCAATAATTAACCTCTGCGAACCGTGCTCCACCCACTCCGGAGCAATCGGGAATTTTTCCCGTCGCTTATCCATCAACGCGACCACCAGTTGAAAACATAGAAAAGCGTCGAGGCACAATAACGATGCTCGGGACCGAGGGACGAGTCTTGAAGGTATCTCGGGGGGGGGGGGCCGACTCCAAATAATCCTGGAGAGTCCTCCACAGCTTCTGTTTAGCGTGTCGTCGCGAAAAGGATAATCGGTCGAGGATATTTATATTTGCTGGCTGGGGAAAGCGGAGTGCGCTAAACTTTTGAAGCCTCGGGTAAATATCTGCAAACAAATCATTGTTTTAATGAGCTTGCAACGCGCGACATATGTGTCGTATTGAATAAAACAAAATTCAGCAAAATTAAATCAAAGAAGTATTTCTCTCGGCTGTGTTTCGTGCGCGACAAGTTCAACAAAGTGTTCGGAGTTCGGCGCAGCAAAATCGGGCAAGGGGGAAACGGAGAGTACAAAGACCAAAATCAAAGTCGCGATTTAAAAACCAGCCCTTTAATCTCGGAGGCACGGGAACGTCATTGGCGACCGTTGCACGTTGGTCTCTGCGCGAGGACGCCGAAAGAATGTTTCGCTGACGAAAAAAAAAGAAATGAAGGAAGGAAGAAAAAAAGAATTAAGCGACGAGGACAGATCTTCTTGAGAGGAAAATGCACAAAGGCAGCGCGCGTTTCGAGAGGAATTATTTTAATACCAGTCTTTGAACGGGGGTTTTCGAAATAATTGCGACGACAACTGGAAGCGTCCCGCCGATAGACACGCACTGTACTCTTTCCACCCTTTGGCCACGGGGGTGGCGCGAGGGGGGGGGGTGGTATGCGTGGGTGGGGGCACGGGTAACTTCAACGTTCAAACAAATAGGAAGTTTGTTTGCCGGGTGTACAATAGGTGGAAACCGAATGATATGTCTAACTAAATACGTTACCGTACCGGTATCAAAGGGAGAACCGAACCTTTATGATGGTTTCTGGTTGGCCCGCGTCTCCGCAGTTTGCCGCTCGCCCCCTTCTGTGGTCGCACACGCGTACACCCTCACCTGCCCTTGCCTGTTTCTCTCGAAACACACACACCCGCACGCGCGCACATTGATACCCCACGGCTGTCGCTTTCCGGACGATGCATCAATTGCAAAATTGAAATTTCAGCATCAACAATAATTACCATTGTCACCATACCGACGGCTGCTTCGCATTCGTTACCGGATCGAAAGCGGTTCTCACCGGGACCACCCCCGCGCTCACCGATATGTCGTCGACTCTGCTTTATTCGCTTCGGTTCCCATGAATCTGTGCAAATTAGTTCAAACTCCTCTGCCCAATTTTTCTGTGTTCACACTGCGCACGGATTCCCTTCGTTTTTTGATTATCTGACTAGATAGAAAGATATCACCAACGGCTTCGCATACAATTGTGATAGCAAAATAGATTCTGGTACTCTACAAAAATATATTTGGGTGTACACATTAATTGTTGACCGAATAAAAATAAAATTGTTCATGTAGACTGCAGATCCTTATGCGAAATAAAAATTGGAAGATACGGGAGCCAAATTTCTACTGTTTAAAAATTGTATAAAATTTGAAATGATGCATCGATATCCCCAAATTGTTTTAAATGAGTAGCTGGTTATAATTAATTGTGAGGACCGTGAATTAATTTGTACATCTAAGGAAGATGGCCCGACGATACGCTGAAGGGTCTGGGAACGGTTAGGGTGTGTTTGGTCAAAATGTATCTGACGATGAGAACCGCTGAGAATTGAGAGCATCAGGACGTGAAACTTTGCCTAAAGGCTCAGAAACATCGGGAAATACGTAGCTAGTTAGTTGCTTCAGGGCGGGAACGCATCACCGTTTCCCGATGCGTCTCCCCGGCCCCTTGCATCGCGTGTACCAACCATTTCCGGTTTATCTATCGAGCCGCTGAACGGTATGACAGCCAACCTGTCTAAACGCTAATATGTCAAAGGCAGGCGGGAGTACCGAAGACAACCGGAGAGCAGTGATTCTAACGACGACGACGACGACGACGACGACGACGACGAAGACGAAGACGACGACGACGACGGTAACTGCTACCCTCGAAAAGCCCTCGTTTCGCTTATTTGGAAAGTCGTCTGCGACTCTCTCCTGCCAGCTTCCTTCCTTCCTTCCTTCCTTCCGAATGAAAGACTAAACGGAACCCCATGAAACGGGAAGGTGCTTCACCCCCTTCGCTTGTTAACCGTGCACGCGCGAGACTCTTGGCAAATTGATCGCCTTGTTACGGACGAACGATTGTTGCAGTTGTAAGATAGGTGTTGGAACTTTTCACTATTTCAAACCCTCTGTGATCCTTGGTCGACGTATCCGTTTGGCATATTGTTAAAGAACAATCTCACATTTTTCTGAAGATACAAAATTTATCGTCAACAAGATGTGGATTTCAGTAAATCAAAAAGTGAACGTGGAAAGATTCAATGGAGCCAATAAATACAGTAATTAAGAATAAAAGGGTACATTTTACTATTATTAAATATTTTAATTTCGGCTTTTTGTAATTTTCAAGGAAAGGTAATGGAATTTTGGAATTGTGTGTGGTTTAAGAATTTTTCTCGTGGGGTAATGGTTGGTAGTAAAATCATGCGACGGCGGAGACAATTGCTACCACTTGCGTGGGTCTTCAGAATCCTCTTCGGAGGTCGGGGGTGGGGGTGGTTTGAAGGGGTCCTAACTATTTGTTCCCGAGCGGGAATCGATACCGCGATTCGAATTCCGTCGGCCGCCTAAGACGATTATCGCTCGAAGGTAAGCTCTCACAATTAGAATCAACGCATTCATTCGTTGCCGAGTGGCGGAGAGAGCCGTGGCCCGGGCTCGCGAGACAAAAAGAGAGAAAGAGAGAGGGAGAGAGAAAGAGAGAGAGAGAGAGAGAGATGGAGAGTGGGGGCCTCGGGATCGTCTCCCGTGGGAAACCGTTCCTTTCGCGGCAGTAAGGACAGAGAGAAATAAAATAGTGAAAAAAGAGGCATGGCGGTTACGGTGGGTGGGATGGGCAGGGGGAGGATGAAGAAGGATGGGAGGACGAGGTGAGGGGAGCATCGGAGCTGGGAGGACAAAATCAAATAGAAAGAAGAGGGGACAAATAGCCGGAGGAGGTGGAGGAGAGGAATCGGAGGTGGATCGAGGTAAAAAGCTCGGCGACGAACGCGGCCGCGGTGCCTCCTGAAGAGAGATCACCTTTGTCGGCAGCCTTGCTAATTAGTTTACTAACTTATCGACTCGACCGTCCCGTATCTGTACACTACCACGAAATCCCACGGGGTCGGTGCATTGACAGTGGCTGTCACCATATGGTTGAGGTGTTGCGAAGCAAAATAAACCTCGAAATCGTTCGATTCCCTAGCGATGGAAAGAGAAGAAGAAGAAGAAGAAGAAGAAGAGAGAGAGAGACAGTCGAGAGTGAGAGAATGAGAAGCAGAGGCGAAGAGAAGTTCGCTACAACCCATCTGCTCGATTCGGGCCCCGATAGTCGCGTTCCTGGAGACAAATTAAGTTCTTGCTACTCGCGTGTTCCCTCGACGATCGTTCCTACCTGCTTGATATCCGGCAGAGTCTGGATTCGAGCATTATCAGCTTCGGCAAAGTAATTGGCTGATTAAGAATGGAGGCCGATTGACATGGAAACGTCTCCCGGCTTGAAGCATCGACCCGAGTGTGAGCGGTACCATGGGCGCTGAGATTGAACGTGTTCGCCTTATTTAGGAGCGAGAGATCGGTAAAAATAACTATAAAATTGATTTAGTTCACACGAGAAGATTAGGAACGAATGAAATCCACATTGACTAACTATACGAACACGAGGGGCTTCATAGATCCAGGACACGCTAGCGATTTTGTTGCATTCCAAGGGACACAAGAGAATCCCAAATGATCTTTGAGGATTGCTTTGCGATCCAAACTCTAGGCATCCTAAGGAACTCTAGAAGGTCTCAAGGGACTCTAGACGGAACCAACACGATCCTCAGAGGACCCAAAGGAGCTCCTGGAGGATCACAAGAGAAATCTGAAGATTCTAAGGGACCTCAGGGACATGCCAAGGAAACTCTAGTGATATGACCATCTGGGGAATCCCAAAGCAACCGTAGCGATCACAAGGGATCCCAAGGGAACTCTAGAGGTCCTAAATGACCTCAGGGAGATGTCAAGGAAACCCCAATGATCTGACCATCTGGCGGGTCCCAAAACAACCCTAGAGGTCACAAGCTCTCTAGGGGGATCCAAAGAGAGCCCTAAAAGTCCTTGGGACTTCTTGGAGTAGGAGACCCCAGACAACTCCGAGGAGTCCCTGAAGAAACGCTCTAGGTCACCTGGGGGCCATCAAGAGATGGTCCTAGAAATTCTCTAGAGTTCTAGAAATTCTCCCCAGAGTTCCCAGGGACCCAAGGAGGACTGTCAATTTTCTCAGCGCTGTCAGCGCTGTCAATCGGTGAATGTCAACAACTCCTTCTCGTGATTCGGTCATCATTCTGAAGACAGTGAACCCTAGATGACAGTGACAACAATAATTTTAA
>CM052140.1:14183875-14488481 GCA_028454255.1 Halictus ligatus
GAGGAATTCAATGAAGTATTGATATTGTTTTGAAAGAGTTGACATTTTTTGGGAGGAAGATGAGTGCGGCGTAGACTCTGGAGGTTTCCACGAGGTGTGTAGATCGTGTGGGGGATGTTCGAGCAGCGATTAGCACGGTAGGACATCGATGATTTAGCGAAGTAGATCCAGCGATCGAGAAGGTACAGTCGAAGAAAAAGAACGAAAGAGAACCGGGGAACGATCCACGAAGCATTCGGTGCCTGATGCGACGCGACGGTACGAACGAGTATGGTAGTGGTGTGGCCCAGTGATATACAACGCTATCACCCTCGTATTTACTGCAGTGTCAAACCAGGGCGACAACTTGGTTACAAATTAGTGCTTTGCATCTCGCGCCTGGCCACGTCCCGCTCTTACACCGTACACCGTCGCCTATATGTATACATCTACACACGTATATACGTACACTTACATCTGTCCCTGTGTATGCACATCTACGTATACATTGTATATTTGTTACTGTGTCTGTCTGTGTGTGTGTGTGTATCTACATCGGTGGCCCTTCCAGCGGGCTATACGAGTCTCGTATGTTTATGTTCCTGGCAGCTGCGCCACAGAACCTTGCCAATATTGGTTCTCAATTTAATGATCAGCCAGTTGCGTGCGCCCTACCTACCCCCTTCTCGCGAATTCCGAATCGTAAAATTCTTCTTCCGACCAGTCGAATCGGTTCGCAGCCTATACTTGCACCTTAGGCTCATTAAAATCCATAAAACAGTTTTACTGGCCGTATTACCTTCAGCGGCCCCGGCTTTTACAACGAATCAATCAAACGCGCTGTATTCCTGCGGAAACACCTGTTCGAGAACATTAAAAATAATCATCATTCCTTTTTTCGAACTAGTGAACAGGCTCCTCACCCTACAAGTTCCTTTTCGGAAGCGCGAACTATTTCCACGGGGACCGACCAAAGCAAATTTTTCATTCTTAACGTTGCACGGCTGAAATACCGTGTCAAGTATCGTCATAGGGGAATTTAATTTACCGTTAAGGCAAATTTTAATAAAAAGTACAACGCGTACGAGGAACGTGTACATATCACCGAAGATAAGGAACATTTGTCTTTATGAGAAAAATGAGCAATTTAAAACAGTATTAGTGTATTCGTTTGAGCTTAATATTATAACTGAGAGGAGAAGGAAATTTCCTTGCAGTCAATGTATACGTTTTTACAAGTACGGCCGTATGAATATAATTTCCTTAAATTAATTATAATTTTTGTATGAATGTAATTTTAATCTTAACCACATATTTTTTGGGGAATATTGGGGGTGTAGAGACAGGTAAAGGACAAAAGATAAAAATTGTGTACCTGTCGGTTTCAGCTTAGGTCCTCGAACGTTCCGGATGCGACACGTTCAGAAGAGGTTGAGATCGAAGAAAGTTCGTGCGTTCCCCCGTGGATCAAGATATCGGTGCTCAGATTCGTAGACGGAGATCGTGGCATCGATCGGTCGATAGGGTGAACTGAGAACCGCTTGCCGGTAGAAGAGGCGATATATCAGCCGTGGGTCAACAATGTGTAAGCGGTATCGTTCCCGAACCCCCAGGTCGAGCGACCCAAGTTCGCTCTCGGTGACACTTCTGGAGTTTCTGCTCTTTGGACGGTGCACACCGGAGATATATGTTATTGGCTGTCCGTGTGAGTACACGTGTGTACACGATACAGCCGAGACCCCGGTGGACGTGTCCTTGTATGTTCGGTTACCGAAGCTTCCAGAGTTATAGTCAGGAACCTCGAAAGATAGCTCGTGAACGGCCCCGTCTTCGATGCTACTTCACCCCTGCGAGTGGCCCCGAGGAGCCATACATGCTAAATTAACGCCGAAACTTTCTTGTAAATATCCCACTCCTTTCTTGTCGCTCCCCTTCCTACCGAATACTCCTTCCACTATTTTCGCATTGTCCGCCGGCTTCTGTTTTATCGACTGCGTTCTTGCGGTACAAGATTTTCCAAAGAAAAGAATCATTAATTCGTCATGCATTTGTGATGAGAACGAGTAGGTCAAATTAATAAGAAAATCGAAAGAAAAGTAGGTACAGCGATGTCTCTGTATATGTCGCCAAGGCCTAGATGATAAACATAGCGGAATTATTGGGTATGCTCACGATCATTCTGCAAAACGTTCTCGCTATAAACGGCCGCCACTCAATTTGGTTACAAATGCATAATGCGGTCTATTTATGGCGCACGTGGTCTAACTTGTTGCACCCGTTAAAAATCCGCGAGGATCCTTGGAAAAATGGAGAAGTGCAGTTCGAACAGGCATCGAACCTCACGGTGGAGTGAAAGGGGAGCGCATAATCGCGATCTCGTTCAGAATTAATTGCACAAACGTTCGAAAGCGGCGCATACGGCGAGCTGCTCAATAAATAGCATCGATATGAGAGCGCGGCGGGCACAGTTCGAAGCGGGCCAGCGTTAATGAGGAAAAAAAAACACGTATCGCTTCCCGCAGGGGGGTTGCGTGAGGGTTGAACGGGGGTGAAGGGGACGGAGGGCCGGCGGAGTTTTTCACCGGTGAAACGTAGAAAATTGCGGGAGCGGGTATCGAACCGGTCCATCGTGCCGTGAATCGACAAATTACTTTTCATTGCCGCGATGTAATCACAGATTCAGGTGTCGCCCTCATTACTGGCTGCCCCGGCAGCCACCCCCGTTCGACGGGGGGTGGAGGGCCGGTAGGTTGGAAAGAGGGGCGGGTGGTGCGCGGAGGGGTGTACAAGGACGTAACAGGAAAGGGGCGGTTGGGGTGTTCGAGGGTGAACGGTGGAAGCAACAAATTGAGGTTTTGAAAAAAAAAGCACTCGTCCCCGCCGCGCCGCTTTGCCACAGGGAAACCCATTGATTTCCCCCATTCAGCCGGCGCGATAATTAAATGCATTTTATACAGTTCTTGGTGCGGTCCCCGGGCATAACGGCGAGTAATTAATAGACGTTTAAAATTTTTAATAACGACGCTTTTATGCGTGCCGTTTCCCGAGCCTCCCCAGTAATTATAGCCGGTGAATGGATCTGTTGCATTTGACTTTTAATGCCGGTGGATCAAGCGGGTTACACTGTGCCACTCTCGCGAGAGAGAAACTCCGCGCTCGCGCTCGCGCGCGCGCGCGGCAAACTCGCTCGCGTTCGCTCGCTTGCTCGCGCGCGCTACACTTATCTGCCGGTGCTAATGACGGGAAAATTTTTCGTAATATAGCTTTTCTGCGGGCTTGTAACGCTTCTCTTCTCTCTCCCTCTCTCTTTCCTTCTTTTTTCGGCCGGTCGAAGGAAAAGCAAACAGGAAGAAAAAGACGGCCGGAAGTCCCTCCGCGTGCTAACGAGCGGCTTCAACTTGTTCAACGCTTTGCTTCCTCCTCCCTTTATTCCTACGATTTCGCCATTTCTACCGGTTTCTTTTTCTCTCTTTTTTTTCGACGTTTTCCTTTTCGTTGCTTTCTTCTTTTACGCTTGATATATTCAGCCGGCTTCTGTCGTTCGGCTATTATGTTGTAACGCGCCTCGTGTGGATCGCGCTCCACCGACGACGTGTGTGAATCGGCCGAGGCAGCCGCGCGAGAGTCCCGGGGCCGGTTGATAAGGATTAATTGGAGACGCGTTAACGAGCCGGCGTTGACGATATTTCACCGGCGCGCTGATGAAAACCGATCCCATTCGCGGAAGAGTTTACATAAAATCTTCACGCGACCGTTGCGATAAATCAGTGGTTCTTTCTACACTCGAGAAAAACGCCGACCGAGCCGCGCGCGTCATTAAAATTAATGATCGCGTGATCGGCGGACCCGTTCAGGCCTCATCTCGCGACGCGAACCCGGTCAAACTCGTGTCTGCTGAATCAATGGACACCTGTTCCACCGTGACCGCACCACCTACAGTCCCCCGGGATCCTTTAATTAATTAATTAGGACGCGCGCGGGTCGAATTAGAACTCGCGCGGAGTCTTGGCGCAGAGATTGTCGCTGAAGGTCCTAGGACAATACTGGATTCCCTTTGGTTCTATTCTTTAACACTGAACCTACACAGCCTTAAAAGTATCCACTGTACATGTCGTCTTGTCAAAATGATGAGATTGAATTTAATTAGACTTCCTGCGGTTCTTATAATAATATGTCCTCTGCTAAAGACATTTCTCGATAATTGCACAATAACTGGTAGGTTCAGTATTGGGACCATTCAAATCCTGAACTTGATTTTGGCACAAACTCATTGTTTCAGCGGCTCAAAAATATGTTTTCCCTTTTACGTCTTCGCTGTCTTTCGTTCAGCAATTTCATTCGGAGGCTCTAAGTTCCCCGACGATTTTTGTTCGGAGAAATCGAGCCGAATCGTAATCATCTATAACTCCGTGGAACCACGTCTATACCCGTCGAAAATGTTGCAGATCAAATTACTGGCCCGTCGGGGGCCCACGGGGGCCCGGAATCGCGGCGACTATCGAGGAATCGTTTCTACGCCTCTAAACCTCGGCCGGTTTAATTGGCCGTCGATTTATCGTTATGTAGGCAGATGAAACTGGCGATAATACCGGGCGACAACTTGCGGGATCGTCGCGTCGTATGTTAATGCGCGATTAATTATATAACCGCGATTTTATGGGAAACATGATTCCAACGGAATGCTCTCAACGGGAAAACCTAACCACTCCTAGCGATCCCGAGGGGAACGTGGGCGATCGATTCTGCAGTTAATCCGTAGGAATTTTTCGCCAATTAATAACAACGACGTAGTACTGCCGCGAGTGTCTTCGTTACGGTATATTAATAAATGAATTAATAATGAGCGTCCGGCTGATTTAAATTCCATTACGAATATTTAATTTCAGTCTGTAACGCGAAGAGCAATCAAATTCGTAGGCGTAAATTGGGCGTCTCTTTTGCGTCACTATTTCAGCAATTATCCTAATCTCAGAATTGTCCACTATCATGGAATAATAGTATTGCTGTCAAATTGCAGCAATTAATATAAGGCTGATAAATTCGAACCGGTAGAACAGTTTGTTTGGATTACTTTAATCTTCACGGTTCTTTGACCCTTCTTTTTCGACTGTTGTTTAACTCTTTTTCGAAGTCATTTAATTTTCTCGTCTTACGAGTTTTTGTTCGGTGCTTTTTGGCCCGGTATCGTTTTATTCGGTAAAACGGTTTTGGCGAGACCAGGCCGATGATCGGTTCTGTAATAAGAGAAAGGCGAAAGCCCCGGCGGAGTTATTAAGTAAAATATTGAATTACGACAAGGAGGAACAGCGAACGTGGAAAAAGGCGGAGCGCGATATAAGAACGATATGGGGTGCCGGGATGATATCGAGTGGATCTTCTGTCTTGATATAGACCACCATGAGCGAGCTGGGCCCGACCAGTAGACCTTAAATCGTCCTCGCACCGGGAGGGCAAACCAGTGCCCCTCGGTACCACCTAAAATATCCTCGACCTAAGGTATCCCGATCGAACGTGTCCACCATCTCTGCTCGCCGTACCCTACAAAATCGACATTCCCCACCATTAAATCACTCAGAACGCTAGGTGTGGTGTGACAACGATGCTGTGACTTCCGGGAACGGTGTACTTAAATTTACTGTCCTCTGAAGCGATCGTCCAATCCTTTTCGTGGGCGACCCTCGAAATACCTGAAAAATCGTTCGTGAATCCTTACGACTCTTTCTCCAGCAATTATCAGGCCTTCCAACAGGTCCGCAAGTGTGAAACAAGTAATTCGGTCGTAATTTTTACGTTTGCAGATTTTAAGTGACAGTTTTATTAGGTAGAATAAAACAGGTTAATAAGTGGAAAGATGAAGGACAGGTTTTCGTAGATCCTGGTTGATCCCAGCTCTTCATCGTCGACAGCTCGTCCCGAGCGAGACTGACGCGAGTCGTCCGTACTACAGGAAAGATAAACAAATCGGTTTCGCGGAGGCGTGAACGCGATCTCGTCGGGAATCGTCGACTCTTCGCTCGAGTGTCCCCTTCAGCCTTCTGTTTCGAACGGGAGAGCTCCAATTTGTCGGCGACGTGGCCGTTGCATGCTCGGCGAGCCTTTTTCGTTTCTTTTCCGCTGGTTTCCTTCGAGTTCACGCAAGCCGGCCTGACAAATAAGCCCACCATGCAGCCGCGGGAACCGGGCGAACCAACAAATAGCTTCGCGGCCAGGTGTCAGAATCAAGATTATGACAGCGCGTCGGGTATAAATTTGAAATTTAAGAGAATTCTACCTTTGCCCGGGGTGCTACGGTCACCGTACTACCCCCTCGAAACCCCCTGGAACCTCCGAAACCCTCGCTACTTCCCCCCACCCTCCCGGTACCCTAACCGAACGCCGGTTCCACGTAAATCACGGTGATATGCGGGTTCGCCCAAAATTCCCGGCTAATCTCGAAATCAAACAGCAAGGAAAGACATAAAAATGCTTTATCGCCGGCGACCGAGATGCACCTAACTCGCCCACCCCCTACTCCGCACCTCACGGCTCCGATCGCCTTGTTCGGCGACCGGACAACGATCTGGCACCACCATTTTGTCTCGGACCGATGACATCGGACCTCCTTGAGCCGCTTTCGACCCGTAATTCGAAAAGCGATATCGCATTAAATGGTACAGCAATTAAAATTTTTCACTGGGTTCCCTCCGACACGTTTTGCTACCGCTATTTCTTGGACTGGTGACTGTCAGTGATCAAATGATTTATTAAATCAACAAGCAACCGTTAGAAAGTAGATACAAATCGTTCAGTCAAATATTTTCGGAATATTATGCTGTGCAGCATGATTTTGACTCTAAAATAATATATTAAAGTGCACCCCGTTACAATGCACAAATTTGATTTGTATTAATACCGAGTTTCTTACAAATTAATCGCGTTGTAGAAGGGCTGACTGCATCTTGACCGTTCTGCAAATAACAATATTGATATTAAAAGAAACTACTGGAATCCGAGAGAGTTTGCTCGCGCCCCGGATTAGAGGGATCGATGCGCAGCACTGTCTCCGCTAATCCGAGCCAGCATTGTGTCTCACCGGCCACGGGGAAGAGGATTTCGGTGGTCCGCGATGGCTTTTCTTTTTTGTCGGAAACAGTGATCGCCGGGTACGTCTCAGTTTGCATTTAAAGGACTTCATCTATAAATACGTTGATTAATGGCCGCGTCGCCTCTTATTTCATGCGTCCTCTCTCCTCCGTGGGGCTTTGCCACGAGTGAGAATACGGTTGCCAGGCAATTTAAGACGCATCGAAAAACGCAACGGTCAGTTCGGGGGGCAGAATTTATGCTCGTCCGCCAATGCATCGCCACCGCTTCGGTCGGTCGTCAATAACCACCGTCCACCGCCGATACGATACACCTTCGGGGCCCTCTCTCTCTCTCTCACTTTCTCTCTCCCTCTCTTTCTCCTCAGCCTCCGAATATCCGATTGCAATTATTTCTTCTTGTTTGCATACTTCCCTCGAATCCATCCCAACTACCCGTTCGTTCCCAGAAGTCATTGATATTCGCGCAAATCGGCGAAACGGTGATACCGAGATCGTATCGATTCACGAAACCGGCGTAAAACACTTCGTCACGATGCCATTCTACATCCGCTAGCTATTCCACATCCGCTCGTCATTCTACTGTTTCGAGCACGTCTGGCACTCTTCCACTTAACCCTCAACGGCCCGGGATGGTCACGTGACTTTTTAATTAATAAATTCCATTTACAGCCTTCGGACACAGACTTAAGATCCGTCTTGGTCTTGATCCGACGGGTATTAAGTCTGTGACTAAACTTGTCACATTTTTTGCTCCGTATTATCGATATTATGAACTCTGAAGCCAGAAACTTGCTTCAGGATTTTAGCTTTATGTCGCAGAGAGTCGAGACGAAACATAGCTCAATTTCCGGCTGGAGATATTTTATAGTGCGCGCTGCTCTCGATTTCATCCATGAAACTCATCCAATGGCATGAAAATGCTTGGATTCCACGACTATCACATCGGCAATTTTTCGCATAATTCTAACGCTTATGTTACCAAATGTCTGCATAATCTCTGCAGCTCCTGATCAACGCTCAATTTCTGGCTGGAGATATTTTATAGTGCGCGCTGCTCTCGATTTTATCCAGAAAACTGATCCAATGGCATCAAAATGGCATGCACATCGTCAATTGTTGGCCTACTTCTAACGCGTATTTTACCAAATATCTGTATAATATGTTATATAATCCTGTATTATATATTTCTCTTTCGAATGAGCCGTTTACCAGCGACAAAATATTCTTATATAAGGAAGAAAACTTGAAGCACGTGGAACCATTTTTTGTCGGTAATGTAGTCACTTTACCTTATCGGGAATCTACGAAGACCGGGCCCTTAAACTGCGAGGGGGGGGGGGGGGTTCAAATTTATTTGTCAAAATAGTGAATCTCAATTTACAATTTTTGCAAGAACCATTAACCGCTAAGCACAGCGTCAGACATGGAAGAGCCACCGATACAGTTTGATTCAGCACCGAATATCCGAACGTTTGACACCCGAAGATCTCTGCTCCAAATCCCTGGCTGGATCCACGCGTACAAATTCGTGCGTCGATGGACGGGCGCGGGTCGCGACAACCCTTTTTATCTCGAAAATTTGATGGGTCATTTGTCTGTGGAAAAAGGTGTGGGGAGGGGAGGGGGCACGGTCAGCTGCAGTTCAGGTGGCCGGGGTCCGGGCGATCGGGGTCCGTTGAAAATTTCGAAAACGCGGTGATCGATACGCCGCGTCGTAGGGCCGTGCATAGACAGCGAAACAAATGCCGCCGCCTCGCATTTAATTACAGGAGTATTTTATCGGGAACAGAGCCATTGGTCGCCCATTCATCCGTCGTTGTTCACGTCCGGGTGCGTCTGGTATTTCGAGGGCAGCACAAACGTTCGCCGGTTATCTCTCTCTCTCTCTCTCTCCCTCCCTCTCTGCCATGCCGATGTGTGTCGGTGTGTATGCTGCCGAGCCCCGGCATAGGGCCGACGGTCCTCGAATATTTATGGGGGCCAAAGTCAAATTAGTGGCGTACGGCGTGCACCTTTTGATTAAGTATCTGTTAACTAAAGGTAATACTTAATAAAGTAACGCTGATTTAGTGTGGGCCAGGGACGCGCGGCATCGGCCGATCGTTCGTTTTCCCATTCAAAATAAAAATTCGATATTTATGGGCACCGTTCGGGACCCATATGACCGTTCGGCCCGCAACCAAGCCGATCTGCCGATGGGATTCGAAGGGTTCGCCGCGTGAGCGAAATGCGTGTGTTCCGCTCGCCTTGAGCATCGAATCTGTCGCCTTCGGTCCCGCGTTCCTCGAATTCCGTTCTCCCGCGCCGCCGCTCGTCGATACTCGATTCGATCGGGCACGGAACGAGCCTCGCGTTTCAATGAAATCCACGGTTTTATCATTTTCACTTGCGTCGGCGACGCCGGTGTCGTTCCCGGCATTCCCTGCCCGAATATCTCTGATCTCGTTCGACGCTCGACCACTTAGATATCGTAATGATGCGCGGCGCGATCGATCTGGAACCTGCTCGACGATTCATGGCCGACACGCTGCTCTCACGCTAAACCTACCGAGCCTTGAAAGCAAACTATCGAATTCATTTAGAGTTCTTGTGATAATAGTCATTATTGTAAAATAAAAGATCTGGATCCCGTCGATTTGACCGATGCGGATCTTTCAGATTCGAGGTATTACTATTATTGTAATTGTTGCATTATTGATGCAACCAGGAATCGAACCTAATGATGATTGTAACGCGACGTAACCGTTGGCCATTTTGTAATGAAAGTTCGAGCAATTTCTCGGCGGGATCGCGGTGGAATAATCGCGAAAAACGAATTCTAAGCGTTCACCCCCCGGGGGTGACAGGCGCTAAAAAGGGGATCTTGTTTGAGAATAATTATTTTGCAGGTCCGCCGACTAATTGTATTGCGGCCCGGGTGACGTTCCTTAGAGCGTGATCCGGTTATTAAAAATGTTCACGCGCAGAGAAACAGCCCCTCGCGGATCGAAAATAAACGATGTTTCAAGGCGGTTCCGGAGACGGTCCCACTCGGCCCGGTTATTGTGTACTCGGCCACGGAAATTATGGCCGAAGCAAAGGCGGTCGGCTCGCGGTTCGGTAAACACTAAACACTCGTTAGCGTATAGATTGAAACGCAATCTGTATGTTCGCGCGCGCACCGGGCTACCTTGACTGCGGTAAAGAGAGGGAAACGGTTGGAAAGGCCACGGTAACTCGTTACGCCACCCGGAGAAGAAGGGAGATTCCGGGGTTTGCGCGACCGAGAAAGGGTAGTCCTGCTCTGCCCGAACAGCCCCGAGGCCCCCCACTAATTGATTTGTGCTACGGCAGCCCCTGCTGCCATAACGTTTCGCTGTGCCCTTTACTTTCCCGACCGCTAACCCTTTCCTTGGTCATCTTAAGACACCGCACGCATCCAACCATTTTTTACATAATTTAGTTTTAATTCAATTCAACCGTTAACAGTCCAAAGCAGGGCTGTGAGTTTCTGTGATATTTTCTTGCCTGGCACTGTTTTAACAGCGCGTTAACAAGTGCGTTAACTGATGTTAAAAATAATGATTTAGAAAGACTAAAGGAATGATTTAATAAAATACGATCGCCTATAAAATATCGAAACTATCTTGTTGCAATTGTTCAAAATATTTGAAAACAGTCATTCACTTGCACTGATGCGTTCGAGAGAGATTTCAATGCGGAAACAAATTTTTCAGTTCGCAGATGTGATTATTTCTCGAAAGTCCGTTTTAGGATCAATTAAAAGTTCGTCTTGGCGGCCGGTGCTCGTAATCGCTTTAAATTTATATTTTTCAGAAACTCGTCCGTCGTTTGACGTGTGGGTGTTAAGAACAGCAATTAAAATCCAAGACAGACCGAAGCGAACGGAGCGAGGAGCGTTAACGATTCCTCGAAAATGGTCGCAGCATGGAAGGTTATGGTTCACAGGCAGCGCACGCGAGGAAAAGGCCAAGTTCATTGAATAAGGAACGTTTACAACGTATCTGGCGGCAATAATGTAGCGTATAGTATAAGCTCATGCGAGATATTTAGTCGGATATCGTGGCGCCACACCACCCAGGGGACCCTCTCATTATTTGCTGCCAGGATGAGCCTTTATTAGCAGTTATCCTGTTCGGTCTCGAATCTATACGTTCGCATATCCATAAATTCGTGTTTACGGTGACCGTATCTTATGCAAATGAGACGATTTAATCCGTCGGATATTTCAGAGCATTTTTAATAACCCTCCCACCCCCGGCTTTGCTCGCCTACTACTCCCGGCCCTTCTCGGCCCGATCAATTAATGACGATTCATCGTCTCGCATCTTCGGCATCCGAGAATTCTCTGCTCCCTGCGGGTCCTATCGAAATGTGCGGATACCTGACGTTTTATCCTCAACACGTTATTAACACTAGGTTTACGGAGCACTAAAAATTACTATTTTACATTACTTTATGAAAATAACATGAATGTATCTATAAAAGTTTGTAGCCATTTTTTTTTATAATATATACCCCAAGAAATCAATTTTTACAATGTCAATATTCGCAATTTGAAAACATTAGAATCCGTCATTTTGACCGGTCTCGTGAATCTAGTGTTAAGCACGCGGAAATTTATTTTATTAAATATTACACTGAGTATGTAGTTTGTGTTGTTAGTCCATACATTTTGTGGGTAGTGTGAATGAAGAAGTCAGTTCCTAGCAAAGGGCAATCTTTTTAATCGTTGTAACTGTGTAAAAGCGTATTGAAATAAATTTTAGAAGAAACTTTCATGAAGCTTGCAAATTATGTCCAACATTCGGACCATTGAAAATTGGGCGATACAAAATTATAGAAACATTTACAGAGCGTATAAGACACACAGTGAGCAATTGAAAAAATTATACAAGAATCACTAAGTTGGAGACACAAAGGCAAATAATAGAAATGGGTAAAGGTATAAATTCCTTGATCTGTACACTTATTTAGAAATGAATAAGAACTCGTCTTAGACAGGAACTGTAGCAGCTATTAAATTTTTGCTAAATTGTTTTGGTTTGTTTTTGAAGGAACACAAAAGGGAGACAACGCTTCGTCACCTGACTGGGGGACCGGGGTAGCAAAGCGGTGGTAAAGATTAGGCGTCGCTACTGGAAATCGCGGCAGGAATCATTGCGTAGGGGAAAATCGGCCCGGATAGAGCAGCAATTTCGCTGGATGTTTCGAGCCGGCAAAGTGCGATAATAAGCCCGCGGGCAGTCGGTGAGAATTTGCAATTCGCTCCGCTCAAATTGAATACTCCGTAGGCGGAATCTGGACTCTCCGCCGAGGGTTAACCTAAGATCAGCGATCCGTGATATAGTTGGACTTTGTAGCCGTCCGTATAAACGGTCGTTTACTTCGTTCTACGATGAATGTCGTTTCTGGCCGTCTCAGACAATGGAACGTCGAACGGCGAATTCGACGAACCCTCGCCACCAGAATCTAATTAACGTTTCATTCGCAAGGCCCGATGCCAATCACAATTTCCTTTGGGAGAAGTATCGCCACATAATTTCACATTCAACCAACAATTTAAAGATTACGTAAAGTCTAAATAAATTTAATCTTCTCTCTTGAGAACATACCAGCTACTTCCAGTACTCGGTGAGCTTCGATAAAGTATGAAAAATAAATTATTAAAAAATTATATAGAGGTACACCGAGGGTTCCAGAGACTGTGCGAAAGCAAAAAACGAGTTATGAATTAAAAATACGCGAGGGGTGAAGAACGAAGGGTACGAGTTAAAAATGATTCGGAGGGGTGATTAGTCGCGGTTTAAGCAGTGCAAATTCACTCAGAGCGGCGAACGATTTGCCCTCTATTTCCCGCGAGATAAATTTCCGGCGCTGATATAGGATCCCGCGATCAAACAGTTAGAGTTGCCGGGCGCTTACAGAAAAGCTCGTTAAACGCTGAATACTTAACCGTTCGCGTCGTCCGCGCGCTTAAGCTCCGCACACAGGCGTTGCAACATCCTCGGACGAGCCGCGTTAACTGAAGATATGACCGCGTTCCCTATCAGGAAATCTTCGGTAGCCTTTTTTACGCCGGCATTCCTCCGCCGGCACGTGCTCGGACGCCCCTCGCGCGGTATGAAACACGACGCGGGAAACTCGTGGCGGCGGATTTTGTAACGCGCCGCGCGGAAATAATTAAGGGATTATTTCAAGTGCCCGCTGACAGGCCGGGCCGACTCCGAGTACACGCGAATCGCGAACCCCCTGGACGATAAATTTCCACCGGTGGAAACGTGACGAAATCGACTGCAGCTGCCGAGCAGAGCTGCCGCAATTTGGCAGCTGATCAGTGACCAAGATTTAATGCTGACACCGTGCGCTGGCATTCACAAAAATAAGAATCTGCATTTTCTACAAGCACCCCTTTCTTTTGGGAAGCCCCCTGAAATTAATATTAAATTGGATAAATGAGTGATCCCGGAGCAACCGCCCACCGTATCTCCGCAAAATGATCAAAAAGGCCAATAATCGGCCGAAAGGGCCGCGGTGAAAAGAGGGAAACGGTAAAAATAAAGGCCATACGTGTAAACGATGGCGCGACGATAAATTAATCCGGCCACCGTTCTCCGTGCCCGCGGTACACCAAATTCGCAAGCTGCTCTCGCAGCTCCACACCCGCGCACCCTCCCCCGCGGCAGCCGTGCAACCACTTATCCATGATTTATTGAAATTACATCTCGACACGCGAAAAAAGGAACGTTTTCCCGTGGCATTATCTTCCGTTCTCCCCGTCTGAGCACGAACGACACTCCTCCGTATCCGTGACAGGACAATATAACTATCATCTCGTCGAAGATTAACGATCTTTTCAGGTGTGCCGAAGAGGGCTGCTGTACAGATCGGCTCTCTCGTACGTCTCTCTTTACCCTCGCGCCTTTTGTGCACGCGTTATTTCACGATTAGAGACGGCTGTTAGCCTAGCCGGAAACGTTCGACGTCTTTTGTTTCCTATCGCCGGCCCCGATGATCTCTCTGTTACCGACAAATTGAACTCTGACCGGCCATTACGGCGCTCGATTGCCTGCGAATAATCTGCCATTAATTACATCGTCTTGGCCCCGGAACATTTTTCTCAGCCGTCGATTTTACTCCTCTTTGTTTCTGTTTTCGTACACGTCTCCTCTGAATTCTTAAATAATTGCGCCTTTATGAGGCTTGATTGCGCGCAATTGTTTCTGTCCATTGATCTTATTCGTCCTTGCATCTACCTTCGAATGTGGCGTCTCTCTTCAGGGATTTGCACTTTCTTCTATCATTTGTCTGTATGCTAATTTAATATCCCCGTTAATGTCTCTCGGATATGTTTAGGCAAAATAAAATTGTTCTGCGCTGATCACAAGATACGAGTGACCACATAAGAATTCTTCCTTCAATAATTTTAAGACGTTGACGATGATGTATCGACGCTTTCAAATTTCATAAAATCAAAGAGAAATATGTTATTACCTGAATTCTCACTTGCATACCTCCCATTTGTTTTTCGCCTAATCTTCTCAAAGCGTTACGAAGAGGAAAGAGAATTTCAGGAAGTGTATCTCGGCAGGGATTAATTAATGAGCATTTCTGAGTCGGATAGGATCGGTAATACGAAGAAACGGGTACGTTGGATCATTTTGAAGGAATAACAAGAGGGGGGTGTCGTGCACGAGAGCCCGGTTGGTTAACCCGGCGCCAATTAGATCCCGAGAACATCAGCTCGCGTCGGTTTTGTCGTCGATGGAACGATATGTAAACAACTTCTCGGTAAAAATCCAGGCTCGATCGCGATATTGGAATTCCCGGGGTTTAACGCTGTCTGGAATTAACACACGATAGCGGCTCGTTAACGTTCGTGATCACGGCAGGCACGCCGACGCGTCGCCTCGCGTCGCGACGACGTTTCTACACACACACACAAACGTACGCACACAGGCGGGTTGCCAGTACCCGATATCCCGACGAAGAAAACTGGTAATGGGGTGCGTGCTGCCTCCGCATCGCGCGCGATCGAACTGGTTTATCGATAAAGGGAAATCATAGCTTGCGGACTTTACACGGGAACCGGAGCGAACCGCACGGGCCAAATGAATAAGTAACTATGGGTCTCTGTGCCTGTGGTTACGCGTGTTTCCACGGGATATCTCGCCACGCCGTTGGATCGGCTAACTTACCCCACGAGGAAAACCGAAATGTCCTAGATGACACGTCGTTATGGCCGCCGCGAGCTTTCGATATTCTAGCCGAACCTGGAAACAGAAATAAATACTTTTAGCTGCTTGATTTCGGTTCACGCGAGAAATTACTGTTCAAAATTGATAAGGTATGCAGCGTGGTCGGGAAATACGGGGCGAAATTGTTAGAGTTCGTTCTACTCCCTAGAAGTGCGAGGGAATGTTTAATTCGGAAGCGGAGAGATTGTTGTACTTTTTCGCGATGCACGTTGCCGGATTGAACATGAAAATTGAAATAAATTAGTGGGACGACGGTTCGAGAGTTGCTTTACGAACCAGTCGAAACTGCATTTCGATAACTGCGACAGTTTTATTTTTATAAAAATAATTGACTCCCCTCGAGATACGAAGGGGACGAAGCAAAAGCTCCGTCTAAATATCTCCAAAAATTTTTGCGAAGAATAAGCGGGGTGATTCGTAACCCGAGGCCCACCCCGGACTATTCTACTAATTAGTGCAACCCTTATCTGAGGACACGGGCGTCGTTTCGTTTCGTCGATAAAACTGCAGGTTCGGTAGGAGGGCAGGTGCGAGGCGTTCGGCGTTTCTCGCGTGGACATTGAAGCGTGACAGGGTGCAACGCATCAAATCCTGCCGGCGAGGCGGCAGTTGCACCGGATCGCCGTAATTCTCCGCGAGAAGGAATCGCGGTGAAACCCTTTTCGTCGAGCTGCCACTTCACCGCGCGCACGGACGCGAACACACACACCGGCGAACCGTCCGTACACACCGTTGGGAAGCGTCGCGCGAGCTCGAATGCACATGCACACACGGATCTGTAGCGGGAGAGCCGTGTGCACACGGACGTGTCTCCACACGCGCGCAGGATACGGCACGGCACGCCATACTTTGACAGACACAAAAACATCGGAGAGCCTTGATAAATTGCCCAGGAGAAAAAGCATCGGCCACTCGAGGCTGTTCGGTGGCGCGAGAGGGGGCCGAAAGGAACAGAAAGAAATGGGAGCGGAGAGAAGAGGAGAGGCGTTAAGGACAGGATACATCACGGACTGGTTCCGGTATTGTTCGCGTTAATAGCGGCCGAGATACAACGGGACTCCACGGCGGATCCCACCCTCGCGACGTAAATACGTGCGTTCGAATGAGCGATGCTTCGATTATCCCGATCTGGAGAGCGTCAATTTGACGGAAACGAGAAACAGGAAGCGTCTGCCGCGAGGGGACGGACAAAGTAGCCGGCTGAGTAGCTCGGATGCGACCAGAAACTCTTTCCTTCCCTTTCTTGATTCCAATCGCTGGCGCTGTTTTCGTCTCCATCCAATTTCCACCCGGCCAAATCAACAAGAATATGTGTATCGAGTCTGGCTACGAAACTGTAGTGCGTTGATGGACGAGCAAATGGTCCGCCGAATGGCCACAGGGCAACGCAAAGTTTCATCTGGAACTCGTCCTTTGCATAGTTAGCGAAAACGGGGGTTGACCGGGGCTTCGTTCAGAAACAATTGAAATCATTTGAATCGTTCAGAATCAATCTTCAATCACATCCCAAATGGTACAGTCTTTTGACCTTTTTCTTGTACAATGCGAACATATAGGTCCACGTCTCAATTCATAAAATATTTCCCCACTGCCTCGTATAGCGAACTATTGAGTAAGAGTAAGAAAATTTAGAAGAGTATTTAGAAAATTGTAAAGTAAGGACGGTGGGTTTTGTCGCAATGTTCTTTTTTTTTGGGTGGGCATTGTCGTCGGCTGGTAGCAGCCAGTGGGCGTCACCGATAGGGAGCAGCTTCCTCGATGTAATTTATATATTTTCTTTCGACCGATATTTGTCATCAAAGAGTGGCCATTAGTAGGAGAGCGTAGCAAAAGAAAGATCTTCGGGAGACACAGCGGGAGGCATTAGACCATGGCTCCCATTAGCTCAACCGGGGTTTTCTTTCGGAAAGAAATTAATGGCCGATCTTCGCGCTGTATGCGCTGCCGTTCGGCCGGTGTACAACCGATTCTCTCTAATCCTTCAATAACAGGACCATCAATTAGACACTTCTATCTCAGGCAAATTAATTCTACTGCCTCGCCACTTCTCGAATCTTCGGCAAAAAGGTGATCGCTCGCCAGTGTGAATCGATACACGCATAATAGAGACGTTTTACGACGATCAGAAGAACTGGTAGAGACGCGTAAAAATTTCTTTCTTCCCACAATGATCGTGATACGCTCAAAACAACGTGACGTGGAATGCGTGTTGTGGATTTTTATGCGATATAAAAATTATTTGCGTTGATTTTAGTGGAGAGCACTATTGCAGTCACGTAAAACCGGATCAATGGAATTGACTCTTCGAGCAAAGGCAACGCGTCCGCGACAATAATACGCTTAACCGCATTGTGCGAGCCATTTATGTATTTGCCGGAGCGTATAACGTATTTTTAGTGTGCCGGACGGGAGTTTTATTAAACGATCAATCAGTCCACGTTACGGCAAGAAACGTCGCGTTATAAACGTTACCGTTAAGCGTCGCCTACCTTCGAGCTATAGTGGCTGATCGTCGTTCGCACTCGCAGTTGGGAACCACGTGAGTGGCACGTGACTAAGAGGATGTAGCAATTATATCTTGACTCTATCCTCTACTCCGGTCTCCTCTCTCTCTCCCTCTGTCTCTCTCTCTCTCTGTCTGTCTGTCTTTCTTTCTGTCGAGCACAATCGCCCGGTTCTTCTCAGCCCTCTCATTCTGCCTCAGCATCTCCCCCGAACGCGGCCTCCGCCTTCGTAACGCAACAATTAACGTGGCTTCGTGATATCAAAAATGACCCTTCCCCGAATCCGAAAACCGGCGGCCGCCCGTCAAAGGCGGCTGCAATAAATTCTTATTGCCGTTCATCGGGGTATTTACGGTTCCCCGAACGCCGACACGCCACACTCCCTTATTATTTTATCGTCTGATTTCATCTATCGATACTCCTGTCGTGTGCCCCGCTCGCCAACAGTTTCTCGCGTTATTGTTTTAGCAGGAATCCTCTACCGGCCGGCGAAACAGACCCTGGAACCAGGATCTCGAACGGCGAACCGAACGAACATACCAGCACAATTGGTTTGACGGTGTTTGCCAGGGTTTGAACAATCGTTTCTGCTTGGCAACTGGTTCCTCTTTTGAGAAAGGAGTTGTCCGAGAAGGATGATCCTTTTGTGAAGGAGGGTCCGATAAAATTTGTGAATGTTTGACGTCGTTTGATCAACTGTGTCAGTCTAGATATCTTTCCCGTCGACGATGCAGTCGTCCGATTTGAAAATAAATTTGTTCACAGTGGTAGGATAGCGTGTCTGTTGAAGTTTGCGGCGAGAAACGATCCTCGGAATGATGTTTGCGGAGAGCGTGAGTTGTTGCAGTGCGTGAAATACAATGAAGCTAGCGAACGCAGGATTCGCGGCGGGTAAGGGCGAAAGAGGGGATTGCATGGGGGCAGGTGTAGGTGGTCCCCGGTATTTCCTGCATCCGCGGGGGCCCCTGAAATCGGAGGCTTGCACTTATACGGTAGCCGAACGACGTAGTCCAGGAAATCTAATTGTCGGTCTTCGACGTAGCCGGGCAAATTACAAAAATAAACACATCGGCGGAGAGCAGATAGGAGGCAAAAGTCGGGAGAGTCCGGCGAAGGGTTGCAAAAGCGGAGGGACGAGGACAACGGCGAAGAAGGTAGGAAGGAAGGAAGGAAAGGGGAGGTAGAAACGGTTGAATCGAGAGAGGATCGCTCTCCTCCGCGCTGCTGCTGGGTATAGTTCATCCTTCTCTTTTTTTCTCTGTTTCCCTGTTCGCCTCTCTTCTACGGGGAATGGAAATACTAATTTTGCGGAATACGGTGGCCGGACTGCGGTAAGCGGCCGTTGTGAAGACGGTGGTGTGGGTCGTGATTACCTGGGGATAATTATAGTCGACGTGCGCACGGGTTATAGAAGGGGGTGGCTCTCTGACCGTACCCCCACGTCAGACGTGCGTTTACGTGTGCGTAAGGCTATCACGTGCTTGATGGAGATCCGAGGCGAAGTCATCTCTCGGCGCGGCGCGATGCCGCTGCGATCTCTGATCACCATTTGACTTCGCCCGCTACTTACTTTCCAACTTTTCATCCAAAGGGATCCGCCGTCCGCGCGAAACACCTTCGTCCCGATCAAAAAATCCCACGGAAATAATCATTGTAATCACCCCACCGAGAAACCGAGGGCTTCCGCGCAATTCTTTCGATTCGAAAATTGAGGTGATTCATCATTACTCTTTCAACCCTCCTGTACCTGTCGGCGTCTTAATTTAATTTGGTACATCGAATGTTACTGCGCGAAAATTGATTTATGGGCCTTTGTTTGCTTTCTTTCTGACGCGAGGGATCTTCGAATAAGGAATAAATTTGCTCTCTCTTTCTTCTTATTTGGACGAATAGGGGAACAATGTAGTTCAGATAACTTATTAAATTAACACTAATTTTTTCCGAGACGCTTAACTATATCTACATGTGTCAATCGTTGTCCAAGATAGCATCGTCCGTAGCAATTTCATTTCTTTAATATTGTTTCCATTTCTAAGACTTTTTGCTTAATCATGTCCCCATTTCGATAAGGAAAATTGCTTCCATGTTTGCGAAATTACCAATTAGAAATTCTGTAAAACAATGCAAAGGATATCGTAGACTATGTACATGATTTGTACTGAGGCATAAAATGCTTAAAATTTTTTCCGAGACGCTTATGTAACTATATCTACATGTGTCAATCGTTCTCCAAGATAGCATCGTCCATAGCAATTTCATTTCTTTAATATTGTTTCCATTTCCAAGACTTTTTGCTTAATCATGTCCCCATTTCGATAAGGAAAATTGCTTCCATGTTTGAGAAATTACCAATTAGAGATTCTGTAAAACAATGCAAAGGGTATCGTAGACTATGTACAAGATTTGTACTGAGGCATGAAATGCTTAAAATTTAAAATGAAAATAGCAAACGATCGTCGACTCTTCTAATTCCTCCGCTGTTTGAGATCAGAGCAACTCGTTCCCGTCATAAACGCATAGAGATTGGAGTGGCCTAATTATGTAAAAAAATTATTGTCCGAGGAGGTGAAAGAACGGATCGGCGACCTTCGAGCGGATTCGATACAGCGTATCCGTCGGTGACCGCGAAGGACAGTCGGCCGGAAGATCGGCACAAAGCCGGGGCCGCAAATGAGGCTGGAAAACGGCGAAAGGGGTCATGAATTCGCGCGGTTCAATTCGTGTCTTTGTCTCTTCGATGAAGGGCGCCGCGGCAGATATCTCTCGGGGTATATACGCGCGCGGTTTGAGGTGGAGGCACTAAATCAAGGCCCCGCATGCTTTGGATGGCGTCTAACAAATGAGCCAATGACAACCAGCCCGGCCCTGGCTCTCGGCTCCTCTCGTTCTCCCGTTGGTTCCATCTCGCTCGAACCCGCACGAACAAAACGATAATATATTCCAGCGTGCTAGCAAGAGAGAGTGAGAGAGAAAGAGAGAGAGAGAGAGGGATAGAGGGGCGAACGGGATCTGGACGGATCGAGCGGATACTATACGCTCGGCTCGGCTCGGCTCGGCGCGTTTCGAGGCCCACGATCATCGAGCCCGAAGGAGAAATCAGCCGATGATGCCGGCGATGGTGATCGTGATGGTGGTGGTGATGTTCGTGGTGGTGGTGGAGGGTTTTAAGGCCCTCGCAGGGATGGAGGTGGGGCTAGTCTTTTACACGTCACCGGGAACTAATACCTCCAAGCACGCTAATGACGGCCAATAATTTAAAATATGAATTTGTATAAATCACCGGTAATCGTTAATTTCTCGGAATGTTAGATCGGCTCCGGTCCATCAGCCGCGGCCAGGACAACACCGGCCCCATCGTCTTTGAGGTCCTCGCGGAGGTCATTTGTGCCGGGGCCCTAGATTAATTGGATTAATTAGGCATTACCGTGCCCCGGGGCACAACGATGCATTAGCCGGATACGAAAGGGGGGAACCCGTGTATGGGCACACGTATACGAGGATCTTCTTTCTTTTTTTTCTCTCTATCTCTCGTTCCCTCTCTCTCTTTCTCTTTCTTTCTTTCTTTCTTTCGTTCGTTGTTTCGTTCTTTCGCTCTGCGACTCGGCTTGCTCTTTCACTCGGCGACCTTCCTACGGGGAGATCATCTTAGGGGATTCGCGGGATCTTTGATTTTGGAACAAACTGATTTCATCTTTCGTCACAGGACGACGCTGACGGATCGCCGGTGATTTTTCAGCATGGACTGGGAATCGCCTGGCTTTGAATTTTGGCGCGGGCTCGCCTTTGACGCGCGCTCTTGTCTCGGCGGATTATGTCACGCGTCGAACAGATTCTCCCGACGATTCTTTCTTTCGATTTGTTCGGGGCCACTATTGTCTAGAACGGTGACAATTAACGTTGTACAATGTGTTCGCTGTCGGAGACATTTTGACAAATTTCAATCGTGTCCTGTCCGAATTTGTCTCCGGCGGACGCTTCGAACGGCGCTTTATAAACACACGGAGAAATGTGACGGTTAATTAGAATCTCTGACGATACCGCGGCATCAAAAATATTGTGGGAAGAATCTTCTTTAGTGCCGTTTTTGAGACCTATAGAATCTGCATTAAAATAACGTGAGAAAATAATTGTACTCTCCATAGCGTTCTCGACGAGATTCTAGGAATGTAACTGCTCTTAGAATCAGTACATTTATGGTACTAGCTCATACTACTTAATTTCCAAGTAGTATCAGACCATTTCACCGTTAAAGTTCACAGGTGCCATTTTCAGTACACGGATCTGTACTGAATGAACTGAGAATACTATTGTCCTTAGTATTCCCGACAAAATTCTAGCAATGCAGCTATTCTCACAATTAGTACATTCGTCATACGGTCTCATAAATAGCGTTACACCATTTTACTATTGATCAATATTCCTCACGCGACACGAATTTTCTTACTAATTACCGAAGCGTGTGCATTTAAAAATATTTCAAGAATTGTTCCTAAAAACTACCACGGCAAAATGAAATTCCCTCGGACAATAGATTCCCCAGTGTCTTAAAAGCGACTAACACATGTTGTCTTACAAAAATGACGAGACTGAATTTATTTGGATTCTGTGCGGTCCGTGTTATAATACATGCCCTCCTAAATTCAATCATTTTCCGAGAGAAAGCATCTTTGTAATTTCAGCGATTGTAAAATAAAAATTCTGGAACCTGTCGTTTTGACCGTCGATGGTAGGTTTAGCGTTGAAACTGTGTAGGAGCGGTAAACGTTGTCAATCTCAAACGTGTATCAAACGCGTTGTCATCGAGCCGATGACGATGGCGCGGTGCGACAGATCGTCTGTCGAACCCGCGTATCGGTGAACTGTTTTCGAAGGGGTCCCCGAGTGGCCGGTTGCATGGTCAAAAGTCATTACCGGCGAACGAAATTTGACATGGTTTTTACTTTTATTGCGCGACCGTTCGCCTATAATTATTTCCACATCTATCACTCGAGAGCTTGGCAATGACCAGCCGCGGCCGTGGCTCGAAGATTGAAGATCGGCTCGGTAGAAAAAAATGAGACGCGAAACCGGGGTCTTTCGAGCAATAGCGCCGAAGAAGAAGAAGAAGAAGAAGAAGAAGATGAAGAGGTGGCGGAGGCGGAGGATGAGGTTGAAGGAGGACCGAAGACGTAGGAGCGAGAAGGATGATGGTGGGAGGACGAGGGAGGAGAGAGGGGGGAGGCGCGTCTATATGGGCATTCGTCGTCGACTGAATGCCAGTCGGTTTCCTCTTGTTCGACGAGAACACGAAAGGCTTCGATGACGTATGGTTCGTGGAAGAAGGAGAAATAAAGAGCGTGAAGGGAGGAACGAACGTACCTGTGATTGTCCTCGCTCGGGATTCAGAAAAAAAAAGTGTCATTGTGCTCTCGGGCCGAACGAATGGTCATTTGGCCCGAGAGACCGGCTGACATTTCTTCGTGTTCTATGAGCTTCCCCCTCTCCGTGCACACCCCCGCGCACCGTCAATTGATGAACCCTTGACAGTCGTTAACGATTCGAGGCCACCAGGTCTTGTTTCAGGGCGTAATCCCTCCCTATTAATATCCCGAACGTGAATTCATTCAAGTGTCCGTCAATAATCTGTCTGGCCAACGCGAGGACACAGGCCGGGACCCGTGGTTATATTCTGCTTTTTTCATAAATCATCCCCTCGAATGGGACACTTCTCAAAGATCGTTTTATCGCCGCGTTAATGCGACCGAGACATTCCTCATGGCCTCGGAGGGACACACCGAGGTGTTCCCGCGAAGAATGCCCTTCGGAAAGTTGTTGACTACAAAGAGCAGGCATTAAATTGACATTTATTTTAATAGGTATAGCCTCTTTGACAATTCTCCTTCGCGGACGTCGGACGGTTTCTAAACCGTCCGCGTTCTAAAGAAGTCTTTGCTATTTTGAACAGGGATTGATCCGCGATTAACATTTTATTTCATAGTTTGGGGCCGACTCTGAGAAATGAGAGTGTCGACCTTCTGCGGCGCAATTTTTCTTCGACATACGTTGCTTCGAAGATTGATTGAATCGTGATACAGTTTATTTAATAATTTGGAGCCAGTTCGTACAAATACAACAATCATTTATCTTGCAGCAAATGGGTCATAAAAATTCTCTATAACAGTATCCATCGTCTCAACATCGTAAAAATGTTCTGCATCAATTACTAGAGACAGGAGCCAGACATTCCTAAATAATTTTACCGAGTTGAAAATGGTATATTGATATCTTTCAATTATTATTTAATTCTTCTAGTATTTTAAGCAGTACCTACTCAGTTTTGTCATAAATGCATAAAATCCGCAGAGTACTCATTCCAAATAAAAATATTGCTCTACCAGGATTCTATTATCGGGATTTCATTGTGCTAAAAATCTTTAAAAATTGTCCGTAAAATATTAACACTGTCTATTGCATAAATTGTTCGTGAATTCGCAGACCGATCAACGCTACCTAAAATAACATCGACAAGAAGCGAGAACTGCATCTTCGACGAGCGTAGGATCCCGCTAAAACAACAACAGCGTAAATGTTCGACAATACCGTAATCCCGAACGCGTTCGTCAGCGTAACGTCTGCGTCGCGGCATTCAAATAAGAGGATGAAAATATTCGCGGCTCGTATCCTCGATAAATGCCGACCCGAGAGTGTCCTCTGAATATTCCGCGTTTCCGCGGAATCCGCGCGAGCCTGCCTATCTATAGCGGAGCGGTCTGATATATTTCTGAAGCTTGGCGAGCGGCCACCATTATGCACATGATAATTAGAATGCGTTAGCGCGTGTCTCAATATATCCGCACGTGCTATACGCGCGCCATGTGAGTTGGACTAAGCCAACCGGTCGGCCGCTCCTTCACTGGATTGGTGCCACGGTGCCGTGGGTGGTGGCCACTTCTTCCTCATGAATACAGACACTCCTGTCGATTATCGATATGCTCTCGATGATTTACCGACACCCAACCGTCCGATATCCCAGCCATTTTCGTCTCGATTCGTCTAGTCTTCAAGGTTAGCTCGAGATCGAGAAAACATATAAAAATATTTCCTGCCGAAAACTTGCTACGTAGCAAAATTTAATGAATAGTAAATTTTCAGGAATTAATTTACACAATTTCTGGATCCGTGGATAAAAATTTCGGTTTTCTATTTCGACTAGACGAACCCGAAATCTCAGCGAAATTGTCGGAAGCGTATAACTCGATAAAAACGAGTAGTAACTCTCCATTTTTGCCGCAATTAAGAGAGAGAGAGAGACACGGTGCCGTTATACTAATTTTTCAAAAATCAGCCTGCTAAAGTAGAAGTTTCCTTAAAGAGGCACGGTGCACGATCGCCGCGGTAATGCGCGAGCAATTTCGTCCACCGCAAAATTTTGCTTTCCAATGTGTGACGCGTCCGCGAAAGTTGCCGATGCACAAAACCCAGCAACAACGTCATGCAGAGTATTAATTCGCCTTTTTTGCGGGAATTACGAGCCGACGATGGGTCACGCATATGTGAAGACGACGGCGACGACGACGACGGGGGCCTGTAAATCGATAAAAACACAGTTCTCACGGGGTTCTTGCTTGGAGAGTGTCCGCGGGGAGGATAGTCGGATATCGAGGCGCACAGGAAATCGTTGAAACTCTGTCTGATGATCAGGACAAGCAGGCTTACGTGGTTTTGTTTTTTCTTTTTTTCTCTCCCTCTCCCTCTCTCTCTCTCTCTCTCGCCCGTGTCGGTCGCGGGCGGACGCAAGTGCGTGCCATCTGCAGCCGGCGTAATTCTCGCGAGTTTTAATATCGTGTTTCGGTATCGAGTGCCTGCTCGAAGTCGACTCGGCTCTGTGAGAAGAGAAGACGTTGCTCATAGGTAAAAGAAGGCTGCCCGGAGAAGACGAAGAAGAGACAGCCAGCCAGCCAGCAGCTCTCTCAGGAAGACTCGGCTTCGGAATCATCCAGGCAGACAGCGATATCTTGTTTCCTTAATAAACGGAAACGGAACGTAATCGTATTATTTGTTTCTACCTTTAAGAATACTACCCCCCTCGTTCTAAATACGCGCGACACGAAGCGAAAGCGTGACGGGGGGACGAGACGAGAGACGGGAATTCGAGGATCCGACGAGATGAACACGAGGAAAGAGAGCGGAGGGAATATTTAAGAAGGTATTAAACCCTCCCTCTCCCCTCGGCCAACCCCCGTCGCGTGGATAAGAAAGCATTAACGTTGTACTTTATTCGCGAGTGCTCGATGAGTTCTGAAATATGGAAAGTATCGCGAGATTCCGGTTTCAGGTAACAAAGTTCTTGCCCGTGCCCCTCTACCCCCCCCCTTTTCCTGCTCGCGGATGTCGATTCCTGCGAATAAGAAGAGCTCTCTCTTTCTCTCTCTTTCTCGTTCTCCCTCCCTTTAAACCGGACGGGAAGCGACCGGTAATATTTCACCGAACTTCGCCCGCGAATATTCATGTCCCGGTGGATTTAAGGACTGAAATATGTTTAACGAATTCGTGACCGAATAAATATACGCTGACCGTATTTCGCGGGCTTAACGAGACCTCTCCGTTCACGTCTGACCGATTTTTATTCATAAATAAGAGTGACATTGCCGGCAACAAAGAAAGTGAATCTTAATTCTTACTCCCCGAAAAAATAAATTAAAAGCGAACGGTAGAATTTTATGTATGGAGCGTCACGTTGAAAAATTGTTTACTTTGTGTAAAGCATACATGGTAAAAAGTTTATGGAAAAAGGTTCGGAACTGCTCTTGAACGAGCACATTTTATCAGAAGAATTTTGCCAGGGAATTTTTGGTATTGCCGAGGAATTTCCGAGTCCTGAAAAATTAAAACGCGCAAGGTTCAGCGCTATCGCGTTACAACTTCGGACACGTTTACGACGGGTCACTGGTGACCCGGTATCGTCTGACGGCTGAGAATACCCCTCATTCACAGATTCTTCTCCTATTGAGCAAATAAACACGTGCGCGATTGCCAGGACATAAACGCGGAGCCGTATCTGCCGTGGCATTCTCATTGAGAATCCTAGCGAGAGTAAAACGACCCGAGGTCATTGAATGGAGTCAGGTGTTGGACCACGAACCACCGAAGGGAAACGCATTAACAGGTGTTGTGTGTAGGGTAATAGACGATACATCATTCACCGAACCTACCTGAAAGCGCGCCCGTTTGTTCGATGCGGGGGAAAGCGTGCTCGATTTTTCCGAGCGTTTCGACGGTACAATGACAGTCGAAATCTTACGGCTTTTGGAACAGCTGGCTGACGGACACGCAGGTTTCTATGCTGCTGAAACTATGCTTCCCGGTAATTCTTGAAACTCTGATGAATCCGTAATTTCTCTCCGATGAAAGCGGAAAAGTTATTCGATTCTGAAGCTGATTGTCCGAGCATTTTTATTCTCTTTATAAACTTTTCAGACACTTTGTCGGTCAGCTGAAGGTCATTTCAAGGTCACTACAATCCATTAATTTGTCTTTCAGTTAGAACATTATTCATAATTTCCTTAGCTCGAAGTAGAAAGTTGAATAAAGCACCGTCGAAAATCAAGTCTATCCGGATTGTTTTAATCGTTTGCGTTGAATTAAATTCTTTTATATTAATTATATTTTAGCTATCAGTCGATTAATATTCCCGGTGTTGGGCGTCGCAAATCGCATAAGGGATGCGTTCGCTCGCATTTCCGGCGCGGCTAACTATACCAGTCCAAGGGTCATAGTTTCCCACAGCGTCGAGGGGCCCCGATTAACAAGTATCTGTCGGGCAACACGGGATCTCGCAGTTGTAGCAACGTTCGCAATACCCCTTTCGCTATCTCGTGCAAATAACTTCTACATTACGTATCGTGTGTCGGGGAGGTAACGGCCGTGCGACTGAAGTCACCGAATCGGGGCCCAACGTGTTAACGATTACAAATCGGCTGGCCGATCGGTACCTATTCCCGGATTAATAGAGCGATAAATAATCGAAAAGCTGATTACCAGAAGCACCGTCTCGCGGCTTGTACAGTTCCGTCGACGACGCGAAACCCCTGTACCAGAGAGAGAGAGAGGGAGAGAGAGAGAGAGAGAGAGAGAGAGAGAGCTCGTTGCAGGAGAAAATGAAAGATAAGAAAGAAAGAGACGCGGTCGGACGTTGAAGAAAGGGCAACCGAAAAGGGAGGCGGAGACGAAAAAGAAAGAAAAGAACGAGGTGTATTGGTACGACGATTCCTTAACGGCAAATGAATCCTTGCACCCGCGATACACCGAGAGCTGGTCTTAAGTTATACCGGGAGGAACGTAAACCCGTAAACGTGCCCGAGGCCAACATATTACGCGCATTAATTCGCCGTGCTTGACGTGGAAGGCGATTCGTAATACGCGCACGGGAAGAGGGACACCAAGAGCAACCAGAAGAAGGCCCTCGATGCATAGCAAGCCCGCAAACAGCGACAGAAGCTGCCCTGGTGCATACATGGCGATCCTAGGTTATAATGAGATCGGTAGGGACCGGCCGATACCTCTGCCTGCTCGGTAATTATTAATTTTGAAGCCAGTAAATATTCTGCGCGAGCCTGCCTCCAGGAAATTTGCAAGGTTGCTGTAAGATGGATGAGGATGCAGTCCTAGGAGAGAGACCGAGAGAGAGAGAAACAGAGAGAGAGAGAGAGGTCCTGGACTGTTCTTTGAGAATTAGTTGTCGAAGAACAATGCTCCATTCTGGATTCCACCCATATTTATTTTTAAATGATGGTACTATACCTTCCTAAATTTCAATAAATTTTGCTGTTGAATGTAGAATCTTTTCAAATATTTTTCTAACAAGTCTTCGAGATTATTTCTGCAATAAATAAATAAAAATCGTATGCTTCATAAACAGGAATTTATTTCTCTCTTCAGTGGTTTTATTAAGTTGTAAGAATCTTCTTATTGTTATTTCTATCTTATATAAAATCCGTGGCCTAGTAGTAAATAGTCTGGTACATGTTTCTCCGAACGAAGGGTCTCGCTGGGAGATTTTTCGCCGCCGTGAAAGATCCGAGGCGAGCAGAATCACGTTGCAAGACGCTTCCACCGACTCCACGGAGATCGACGCAGACTGTATCGAAGACGTAATGGAGATTATAAGGCCACAAATGATCGAATCGCGTAGGTACACCAATTACTCGTGGAGGGCGGTCCGATTCGCTCTGGCCTCCCTTGACGGACCACCCGTTGGTCGTCGTTACGAACGCGGCATCGCTCGGATACATCTCTGATCGGTAAGCTCCGATCGTTCCTTTTTAACCAATCTTCCGAATAAAACTAGCCCCGATCGAATGAAAAAAAGAAACCGTGACTATCGATTTCCGGTTTTGAACAACGGGCACGTTCACCTTTTGTGACACTCGTCATTCCGAAGGGGGTGTGACAAAAACGAGGTGTGTCGCACGTATTTTCCACGTATCGAGTGTTTTTGACCTATGATTGACGTTCCCTGTACAATGTACGAGAGGCGTGTATTTAAATAAAATACATCGCACAGTGTGCCCATCAATATTGCAAAATTTCTCCCTTGTTTTCCGGCGCTGTATTTTTCTTGTCTCTTGAATTAATTAATCGCTCTTCCGTATAATCATACTTTGTACTACTCTAGCAAAATTTCACTAAATGTGAGATTCACTGTTTTTCGAAAATTTTCAAGGAAATAGATATTCAATATTTGAACACGGTTTATTAAATATGTTCGCGTTGCTGGATCTTTGACGAAGGTTCAAACATAAATTATAGCCACACTCCGCATTATTCTATGAAATTGGAGTACACAATTCTTATATCGCATTCGATATTTTAATAATTCTGAAATAATTCGCAACTTTGTGCTGCGGCAAGAATTCGGTCGCACGCTTCAGAATTATAAGAGTACCATTAGCAGTGAAACTTTTAACAAAAATTCAAGGAAAAATTTTTAATTTCGGTGCGAATAAATTGATATTCGGCGATACCAATTTTATGTCATTGTTAAGCAGCCGGAAGAGTCGCGCAGAATTGAACGCGTTAGGTGTCGATAATTTTTTACGAATGATCCAGCGTGCCGATACTTTTTGGAGGCACTGTACCCGTTCGGTGATATATGCTTGATACACGTTTCCGAGGCGGGGGTGTAACAAAGACTATTCACAGTCCGATTTAAACAAAGACGGCGTCGTCCCGCGACGTCACGGAGCTACTCGAATGAACGCCGGCAGACCGTGGACGTTCGTAATACCATGGAATTAATCTATGCTCGCGTTGGTAATAATAAGGAAATGTTTCAATCTCGATGATGTATAGCGCTCGGTGCTCGCTTGTTCACAGTGGGAAAAGGGTCTCTTCGTTGTTTGGAACGGCCGCGAAGCGATCAATCTCGTCAACGAGTCGAGCCCGGGGATTGGGATCAGGAATCCCAATCCCTTCAGGACGCAGATCCCTATCTACGACACGGGGAACAATAAAATCCACAAAATCAAATGGTACCGATTGTCCTGGTGATTAGAGAAATAGAACCTCCATCGCGCGCGGTGATTTATGGCGCGTAATTGCCTTCGTTGCGCAAAACCCCGTGTGAAACGACGGAGGTGTACAGGCGACAGATACTACAGAACCACTCGAACCACAATGGGGATAGTCTTCGTCATATACACGTGAGCCCTCAAGAATTCGAATTGTTCTTCCCGATATCTTCTATCTGCTTGCGACATCAAGAATCCCGTCAAATTAATTTTCATCCCGTTGTTCATTTTCTCTGCCACTGTGGAGGCATTCCTCCATTTTTGTTTCCCTCGGAAATAACTGGACTGCGGATTTTATGCATTCCTGACAAAACTGTGTAGATGTAGCCGGGAACAGTGTAAATATTTTATATCAATATCATTAAGACAGGAAATCAATGTATACGTGGCTCAAGTATTTTTCAAGGACGCACAACTTTTGCGAATTAAATTTTATTTTCCCTGAACTTGTGGAACACCGTGGTGTTGCGATTTGAGGATCCACTGGTAACGATTTAGTGAATATTATTTGAGAACGTAGGAGCGCAGTTCGTGCAGCGAGGGCGGAAAAAGCGTGTTAAAAGTCGTTCCCTCGGACGGACAATAATCGGTCGGCGGTTTTCGTGCAACGTCCACGACGGGATTTCTGATTTATCCGGATAAGTTAGCGGAACGTCATCCCCTCGACATCCCTTCCCTGCGGACGATACCCCCCGTCGGTCTTACGGCGTCCTGCTTCGACTTTGATAACCATACGATAGTTGCTTTCTGCCGGCTGGGGTTGGAAAACGGAGACGCGCGCGCGAGCGCCACGGCTCGGCTCGGCTCGGCTCGGCGGTTTATCTTCGATTACGAACGTCTTGGCTCTCGGTTTCTCGGCTCCAGATTTATGGCGAGCGATTTGTCGGTAGCGCCCAGATTAGAATTAGTTTGCGGAGCCCCGGGTCCGCGTTTGTTTGCGATCCGACACTGTGTGTCGGCCCCCGTGCCGCTGGGAGATCGAGATCTGCGAAGAAGAGAAGAGACGTAACCCTTGCTCGCTCGTGATCCTGGCACCAGTTGATCGAAACCACGGGAAATGAAAATCGTGCCCGGCGAACCCGCGCGACGATGAGGAAACTCCGCTCTAATCGCCGCGAGATCGCCGCTCGCCGATAACCTTTTTCTAACTAATCGGCGTCCCCGATTCATTAGCCGCTTCGCTCGGACCTTAAACGCCTCGCTCTGATGTATAATGGACGCTCCCGGCCGACGATTATAACGCTGGCAACCCTTAAATAACACTAGAGCCACCTGAACGTTTCTGTATCGCGATCTGAAATTGCGCTAGCCATTAAACAATACGGTACCTCGGTCGCGCGACTTCAAGGAATTTTTATAATTTTGTACGATTCAGATAACAATTTATTCGAGGGTTCTTTGTTTGAAGATCGAAGCTTCCCCTTTACAACGGTATCTTAAAACTTCATGTGCGATTCTTTCTTTTCAGCCATTTTATTGAACTTTAAACAGAACGTGCATTATCGATAACGTATCGTGACCGAACTTTTGTCCACATTCCTTTTTATAAAATGGCTAAAAATAATCGTACATGAATTTTCGAGACGTCCTTGTAAAGGGAAACCTTCAATCTTCAAATCCGTGGTAGTTTCATTTCTGAACAAAATTTTTCAATGTTTCTAGAAGCACTTAAAGTTGTAGCATTTTTTTGGATAAATCGTTACCTCGAGAACGACGTCGTTTAGCAATTGCAGACTTTATTAAAATGTTAACTTCAATTTTGTTACCAACATGGTGTATTTAATATGTAATGAAGTGTTTAGTAATGATTTTAAAAATTTGAAAATGGTCGCAGGGGTCGCTGCAGACTGTCAAGAGCCGCGATGGCGTCTGTACACGCACGCACCACCCTCTCCGTAGTGGTTCGGTAGTTTGCACCCTTCTTCCCGGCAATATTAATATCTCTAATCATTCACCAACCCCTTCGCACCCTTATCAAGAGACACCATAGACGTTGCCTTGATACGTGTTATTCAGATTTATCCCATTTGCCTTTGGGACCGTATTTATCCGTAGAACAAACCAAGTACACGGCCCCGATAAAGCGTTTGTTTCGCGACCGGGATTAATGCTAAGCCGCAAATGAAGGGCTCCGAGAATTTTTTTGTCTCCGACGAGTCTCTAAACAACCCTCCCGGGGATCTCGCTATACTTTCGTCGACTCAGCCTGATATCAATGGCGGTCGTTAGTACGACTAACCCTTAGTTTCATAAGCGGGAGATAAACATACGAAAAATTAGAAATATTCTAATAATCCACCCTCTACGCTCTGTGAAATTGACATTCACTTTTTAGTGGAATTATACATTTTGAAATGATAGCTCTCATTGCCCCCAGGATCCTCAAAACATTTTTCTAAAATATATCTTTTATTAAGAAAGTTTCTTACTCACCAACGGCTGGGTGCCGTCGAGAAATGAACAAATTGTCCCTGATACCGTGCGCACGATAAATCCAGCAATTAGTTGGATACAAAATAAGGGTTGAATGGCGTGTCTCGTCAACGTTCTTTTAGCGAGGCCAGGGTCTCGTGGATGTTGATAAGATTGAGTCGGAAGACGTGGGATCATTCACGCGGCATTAAAAGGGCGCAAAGACATATAGCCGGGCCGGGTGGATGGAGATGAGAAAAGGGGTGGGAAGGAGATGCTCGTATTTAGCCACCCTCCACACCTTTGGCCAGTTTCGTCTGGTTATTAATGAACCCGCTGATAGGAAGTGTCCGTCTCCCAGCGAAGAATCGCCTCTCGGAGCAACGCTGTCACGTATTCGGCTTCTATTTCCCTTAGCTAACGCTCTCTATATGCAAATACGTCCGACCAGTCCCTCCGCGTGTCCTCTTTCGCGTGTCTCCTTCGCGTATGTATGGAAATGCGTATTATCGGGCCGGCTCGGGCCGGTATGTGTCCGTGCATCTTTACAAGGATCCGGCGCCGGGTATACCAGTATATGAGCGCACGAGACCTGACTCTTTATAAATAGCGACTTTGATATGCAGTCGCGCCTTAACCGGGGGATGAAGCTCTAACCCTGTGTAGCTCCGCGCCCCATCAACGGCAAAGCCTGGCCGCGTGAAAAATTAAAGGGTCCACGCGTCGTCGTCGCCCTCCGGATCGCCGATCCTACACCAGAAAGGATTTACCCTGATTCTCCGCAACATATTCTTTCGTGTATCGTGCGTTCTACGGCAGTCTAATTGCGCTGGCAAAACTCGGGAAAGAAATACTAGGGAAGGTGCCGTTTCTAGGAAATATTTTTTGATAAAATTAAACTTCGTGGGGTTCAAATTTATCAAATATAACGCTTTACGAGTTTCTTTATTCCGTGAATGCAAATAAAATGTGGGCCCTGGTCGTTTTAAAGATACACAGAATTCAGTTTTGAAGATACTGCGTGTGTAATAAAATACTGTAACAGAAGAGAAACGAAGGCTAATATTTTACTGATTTTATTATGAATCCGTATGCCATCATTGTACAAGAGCTCGTTAAAATCAAACTGGAGCAGTTGGACTCCTTCCCTTCTCGATCTAAAATTGGACAACACAAATTTGAGATAATACAACGTTCAGTCACATAAATATTTTACCTAGACGTATCCGTGCTTCACATATTTGATCGCTGTCTGTCAGGTGCTTAGAATCGTGCTGTAATTTAAATAAATGTATCGCCGTGGAGTGTTTGAACGAAAGGTGGCGGATACAAGCGACAGACATCGTATATCAATTTCAACACGAGCAACGATTAAACGTGGAATACACAAGAAGCACGAAGAATAAGAATAACGAGAATAAATCGAATAATTGCGGAAAGATTTTAACAGAATTACAGAAATTGCTGCTGGATATTTTCTGCCCCGTATAAAAGTGACCACGACACGAAAGCGGAGGCTATCGGAGACCAGAAGCCATTTTCCCGAATACGAATCAGAGAGCGGGCCGAACTCCGCGGCGAACGATGTATTTGACTAGGCAAAAGGAAGGAAACTGTTATCTGTTCCAGTTGTTTCGTTGAAGAGGTCGACAGGTGCGGCTCGCGCCACCCAGCTGCCGCCGCCGTTCCAATATCATTCATATGACTCCACGCTTCTGGCAGCCATTGTTTCTCCGGCGTTTCTGCATCGAGGAGATACTTTATTCCGTTTTAATAAACCGCCGCTTGTAATTAAATTCCTGAACGCGGCTTCAAAAGAGAAACTCGGCATTTTTAAGAAACGTTTCACTTGCCAAGAAAAAATTCTATCGAACTGATTTCAACATTTCAACAACAGAAAATAAAATTCACAAGGGGCACTTCGTCGATTAAGATCGTTGCCACGGAAACTAAAATTGTGCCGAAGGCTTACTCGAACGTTCGTAGTCGAGTGACATCATCATCGATTTGCACGAGTGTCAACCTGCTTGAGGGACGGGTCCGGGACACCGGGTAGCGACCCGGTAGGGCGACCCTGGTTGATGAAGGGCCACCCACCAATCATAGCACTGGTTAGAGGTGCACTCGGTCAGAGGTGCACGTTTTAGACGCACGAATGGTTGGCTCTATTAGAGTCGCCATAAGTTACAATTAAGTCGGTTTTGGGGTGCGCCCTTCCCAGATGTAGGTGTCGACGTGTCCAGGGGTGTGAGGAAACTCCAGCACGGGCGAAACCGGGAGGCGCGCGGGGCCCTGACGAAGAAGGCCGGTAGTGGATATCTCGGGAGAGGCTAGTGGTCTATACTGATTTAGAGTTAGTCTAATTTCGGCGTCGCAACACCTAATGTCATGCCGTCTATAACGCATAAATAATTACCACTTAGCTCCTTTGTCGTTACGAGGCCCCCGGAGCTTCCCCCTCGGACCGGCGACGCTCCTTTGTCCGCTGCGGATCGTTTACGACCGCAAGATTTATCGACTGGTAATGTCTGGCTTGCCGGAATCATTAATGATCGATAATTCATAGTCGCCGGGACGCTTCTGTTTTTCGGAGAAACAATGACCGGCGATCGAAATAGAAATCGCCGTTCGGCAACGCGTCTGCGCACTACCGATCATCCGCAAACAAAATTTCAACTTGCCAACCGCGATTTTGTCTTCTCTGCTACAGCATTCTGGTTGGACCACCATAATTTCAATCGGAGTCGTTATTTTTGGGAGGAACAAATTTTGCTATATTCTTCAACGATCAGTTAACTCGTGTTTTCATGTCCAATCGTTGTTGGGACGATATCGTGCCAAAAAAGGACATAAACAGTTATATAAAAGGTACGTCCAAAGTTTCATTTCAATGCATTATGTATAAATAAAGTTTATTGAAGTTTATTTAGATTGTTTTACTTCCACATTCAATTACGAAATAATAGCTGGTGACATGAGATAGCCCCTGAATAAAATTGCCGATCAACAATGTGTTAATATATCCAGAATGTTGCAGATTGATATATGTAGTAGTTTTGTTTATAGCAACCCACGATGATCACATGGTTACGTGGTTCTCCGAAATAGAATCACGAGTTTGTCTCAATAAGTTTCGAACCGCCATAACTTCGGTGAAAATCACTATTTTCACACGCAACAAATTTTGTTGTACTCTTCGAAGATCAGCGAATACGGCCGGAAAGTTTCAGACGGCTATGTTCATTAGTCCCGTCTAGAAAAATGAATAAAAATTGACAAAGGTCGCAAGAACGCGAAGATCAGGTGGTCATTCACATTATTTAGATTGTTTTACTTCCACATTCAATTACGAAATAATAGCTGGTGACACGAGATAGCCCCTGCGTAAAATTGCCGATCAAGAATGTGTTAATATATCCAGAATGTTGCAGATTGATATATGTAGTAGTTTTGTTTATAGCAACCCACGATGATCACATGGTTACGTGGTTCTCCGAAATAGAATCACGAGTTTGTCTCAATAAGTTTCGAACCGCCATAACTTCGGTGAAAATCACTATTTTCACACGCAACAAATTTTGTTGTACTCTTCGAAGATCAGCGAATACGTCCGGAAAGTTTCAGACGGCTATGTTCATTAGTCCCGTCTAGAAAAATGAATAAAAATTGACAAAGGTCGCAAGAACGCGAAGATCAGGTGGTCATTCGGAGACGAATCGGCGTTTAATTAATCGGCCGTTCCCGGTCCCGGTTTCCCCCTGGGTTCGGATCCCGTCGATAAATTAAAAGATATCGAGGTGAATCGGGGATCGATGCCGAGGAAATCACGTTGACGTCCCGCTGCTTTACAACGGCCACGTCTTAACACGTCCCCGGGCCCGGGTCCCAGGCTGTCCATTAAAAGTATTTACTGCATATTATTACCTTCACTTACCCGATCGTTTACGATCGGCGATAATAAAATAATTATAACTCGGTGTCGTAAAACGTTTACGGGGAACCGAGAGAGGCGAACCGCTGCGCCGCGGTCCGTGTACCCCCTGTTCGAGAGAGTCGGACATCGCGTTCTCCACCTGAGCTGGTTTTCCCGCGCCGCTCCGCGCTGTACTCGCTCATAGGCGAGACGGGAATCGTGGCCGGGCTGTAAAGATAACGAAATGCCGGGCTATCTTAACGTCCACTTGGATTTTTCACTCGGGACGATTATATTCCCGAGGAACAAGGCGGTCCGTCGATACCATCGGATCGAACTGGCCGGTCGGGGCTTTACGTCGAAAAACTTATCGAACGGCCCCGACGTCACTCGAATCGACCGTAAAACGGGCCGCTACACGCGATACTAAATCTCGTTCTATCTTGACGTTGATTCGAGCTTCGAGAACGAAAGAGGAAGATACAATACCCGCACAGTCTCATCCGCTGCCTCCAACTGCTCGTCAGACGACTGTTGGTCTACCTTCTACCTCGTCGCACCACACTGATTCCAATTTCCGAGTGATTCATTCGAGTGGATCATTTTTACAACCTTCTATAATTTCTCGTGTATCCCGCTAGAAACAAAATCCAAGAAATTTATTCGACTTTGTAAAGACATTTTTATGTAATCTTAAATTGAGAATCTGGAACCAGGCATTTTCACCAGTGATTTCTCTATATATGTCGCCATGGCCTGGATGATAATCGTCGCGGAATTATCCCCACTACTGTGTAAACATAACACGGCTCGGGTATGTCTCCCGGACGATGTATGTCGCTGGCAAGACCCGTGTTGTTGACATACATCGAGAATTCCCTGTGATTAGAAAGAATGATGAAATTGTTTGGAGTAGGTACTCTTCTTAATATCGTCAAGTGATTCGGAAGACAAAATTCTGAGGTTTCTCAGAGACTTAACAGAAATTGATGCACTAGTTTATCAGCAATTGTTGATCAACAACGATTCAGCGTTCCGATAGAAAAAGATTTACAATCTGTTTAGAAGGACCTGAGAATGACCAAAGGCAGCAAGTTTTGATTTACCGAGGAAGAGTAAAATCGGCGAAGAATTTACGTAGAAATTGAATGGAAATTAATTGGAAAGTTTCTTCTCCGGGTTTTCAATTAACAATGGGCTGATTAAATAGGAATGATGTATGGATCCGTAAGAGGTGCTCCGACTTTTTCTCGCGGAAGCTTCGATGGCCGTTCGATGCACGGAGCCGGCGTCGAGAACCCCTGCGGGTCTATTCACAATCACGGATTTGATTTAGCGATGGAGAGGCAATATAATGTCTCTAACGAGAGTGTAGCATAAGGATAAAGGTAGGAAGCCGGTCTAAGAGGGGTGTAGACGGGGCCCTGGTGGAAGGAGGACAGCGCATAATGCCATAATGCCAAACCAACACAGTCCCGGCTCGTCAGTATCTTTGATTAGAGGCTCCATCCTCCTGATTTGCTTCTAATAAACCCATGAGACCGGCCCGGGAGATCAAGACCACGGTGCCGAAACGTCCGATCACGTGATCCCCGAGCACTATGTCCAACCGGGGCTGGGAGAAGGGCGAGCATATTTTTATCGATAAGACCCCGACTGTCGTTTCGGGAATTATTAGGAACACGAAATTACGGGGCGATTCGAGATAACCGGCGTTCCCCGACTATCGAAGCCCAACCGGATGATCACAAAGATCTCGAGATCTCGGTGTGACGTTGGAATCGTGTTGTGCTTTCTCTGATAATTGACCCGGTATTATACTCGCTGTCCGTGCCGAAGTCCTCGAGGAACGGAAGCGGCCATTTTAATTGGCTCTCGGGCAGACCGGCGGCTTGTCATCGGCAAAATCGCGTCCCGACGATCTTACTAACTTGCCAAATCGTGTCAGAAACCGTGCGTAATTATGTAAATTCGGTGCAACGCGTATGCAACGCTTAATATATTCCGCTTCTTATTTTATTCTTAACGCTTGACTTGCTGGTGCGCTAATTATTTATTTCTTTTACTGCGGTTTCGTGTGTGCGCTTGCCTTGGCCTCGCTTATTTCAACTTCAGTCCTCGAAGAGTTGAACTTAAAAAGTCTCTTTTAAAAAATTTTCCCAAAAGACAGAATCGTCTCGCGTCCCCGAGGGTCTGTTAGTCTACGATTGCTATTCCCTTTTTTGAGCGATGCGTTTAAAGTATATGAAACGGAAAAAATCGGGAGGGGTCGTCGGGCGAACGATTGTTGTTCTCCGAAGGATGCCGAACGAGTCTTCGGGAACGGGATTGAACGAGGGCCGGGGAAATATTAAGTTTGAATGGTTGGAAGGTGAATTATGTTGATCGCGTTGGTCGATACGGGGCGAACGGAGTATCGGGCCTGGAAAGTTGTCGGTGTGCAAACTTACGGGCGCAATTTCGTGGCTTGGGAAGTTCCAATAGCATGGCGCGTTTTCCCTTTTTTTCTCTCTCTCTCTCTCTCTCTCTCTTCGTGGCGCGGCGGCGCTTCGAATCTGAATCCTTGGAAAGCGAATGAGCCTCTTTCGAGAAGGGAAACGAAGGAGAGTGGGTTGACGGCTGCTCGAAGGCAGCATTATATACACCGAGAATACCTCCCGCTGGCTGCAGAAATCACTGGCGGGACTTAATAAGCGTGGAAAGAGCCGAAGAGATAGAAGATAGCTAGCTGGATGATGCGAAAACTTTGCTATATTAGCCTTTAGCTTTGGCGATCCGCAGAGCTTTTGCCGCGGCGCCGAGCAGAGCCGAGGCCGCTCCGCGGAAACTTGCTTGGATACGGACACGCGTACCGACATATTCGCCGAGCTTATATCGAACTAACTTCCACGGGAATATGTTTCCCCAAGAGTTCCGAGACCAAGAAAGGAAACATCGCCGACGGATGGCCGTGTCCGAAGCCGAAACAATCGCGGGAACGAAAACGTTCGCGAAGACGCGAAAACTGGCTGTCCCACTCTCTCGTGAATCCCTACTGATCGATTTTCACAATTCTGGATCACAAAATATATTTACAGAAGTGTTTACACAACTGGGATACAGTCTCCGACGTTTTAGAAATAATTGCAAGGTGCAATCTGCTTCAGGATTGCAGTGCATTCTCGATAACTTGAATTCTCGATATATGTCAACAACACGGGTCTCGTCAGTGTCAAGTATCGTCCAGGAGACATTCCCGAGCCGTGTTATGTTTACACACGACGGAGCCCGAGGCCTCTCGTGCTTCGGGGCCCCTCACGTGGTATTCCCCGTGGTTAGTGGGGATAGTTCCGGGACGTTTATCGCTCAGGCCTTGGCGACATATATAGAGAAACCACTGCAGTAGAGGATTTCTAACGAATCCTACAACTAACAGTGACAAATTCTGCTCCATTCACGGGCGACCACGAGTGCGATTAATTGTGCGTGTTCGTAACATTAAAATTTCGAGACCGAAGTGTGTTTGATTTAATATTGCGGAGTCGGAATTAATTTCTGAGGCTCGGTAGGTGTTTCCATTGGAACAAAGGAGACAACGTTCGGGCGCGCAAGATTCTGAAAACAGCTTCCGTTTGATCGTGAATGAAATTTCCGAGTCTCCTCGCTTTTAAATCCACGAATCCCACGCGGCTCGCGTTTAAGAGGTCGCGGGAGGGGAAAGAAGGGAGGAGGATCTTGACTCTCGAGCTAGACTTTATCATACGTCTCCTTTTTTTGTTTCTTTCTTTCTTTCTTTCTTTTTCTCTTTCTCTCTTTCCCTTCCATTCTTTCCGTTCCGTCGGTGGCGAAGAGTTAATGAACGGCGGAGCACTCTTGCTTTCGCTGTTTGATGCGGTAGCGTTTTGGCCCACGCGTCACCATAATTACGTCGTGCACGCACACGTGTCCCATAATGCGTGATCGGTGTGCCAAGTGTGCGAGATCCTTCTACTTACTAACTTCTCGACACCGATCGAAGCTAGTCTGATCGTCTCCTTTTTCCACGAAATCCTCGAAAACTGTCTGAAACTCGTGGTACCTCATAAACGTTAAAATAGAAAAACCACCAGTCTCGAACTATAAAGAATTGAACGTTGAACCCTCTGGGCTCGACCCTCCGTATGCTGTGCCGAAGACATAAGACATCATTCTCAACAAATACCGTATCGGTACCCCCATCCGAAATACGACGACAGCTGGTCGCGAGCTGTCGTCTTATATTGGAATAAAACTGTAGTAGTGAGTTAAAAATGAATAAACAGACAAGTGGATATCCTTGCACATCAATTTACCAAATTTGCGATGGAACAAAATTCTGATCCTTCCATTAAAAATTGATATATCGAGGTCTCAGAAATTCCATTGCGCTTTTTCTGTCGGTTCGTGAATAAAACGTCGTACGCCCAGGAGAACGAAAGGTCAAACCTTGACCTCGCCGTGTTTAATGAATCAATTACCACCTGAACGTTGTTCTTCTCGTCCGTGTCCAATGCGAGAAAGAAAAACCGAGGGGGAAAAAAGGGGCCACGTGCGGTTATCAAGAGCCAGCGTGCGTTATGAATGTTTAAGATCGGTGCAACAAGTACAACTGGTATCGGAATGACGTTATGATCTCACGATGACATCACTGGGTAGCCGGGAGAGTTTCTGCTTGCAACTGCGGTGACCGTGTGTACCCGGCCAACGCTCCAGACACAGGATATTGTCGCGGCAGTCATTCACTAATTGATTCACCGTTTTTTATTTTACGCCGTGCCCGACGAAGCGCGCGCGGTTCTCAATATCTGATTGACAGTCATCGGCAGGGAACATCTGCCCCGGCCGCGATATCTCTAACTAGGTAACGCATAGTTCGGTAGCCCAGCGTGCACGCACACGCGTGTAATTATAACTCGTCACGCAGATGACCCTCCGATGCAAATTTTTCAACCACCGGATTGATACGTTATCTGCTCGCTGCCTGCGTCGTTCATCGCGAGACAATCTTCTGTCACGGTTGCTTCGACCGTTATCTTTTAGACGGCAGACGGGCGATAACGCGGCCGCAGAGCCGCGATATTTAGAAGTTTCGTCTGCGAGATGCTGAAGAATTTGCACATGTCCGTGCACATTATCTTTCTGTCGCCGCAGAGACCGGGGAGAGGTAACAGCAGCTCGGTTTTTGTTCTCAAACAAATTAGTGCTGAATTCGTTTTCACTCGTGCCGACCCTTGATCGATTAAACAAAATCGCGTCCGCCGATGCATCGACACGCAACAATGAATATTCAAGAATCGTATCAAGCGTTACGAAAATTCCAGAAATTGAATTTGTCGAAACGATCATCGTACAATTACTTGGAAAAATTCACGCGTCCAATTAAAGGCTAAAACTAAGGATGAACATCTGTGGACGGGGAAAGTGTTGAGAAATAATTTTCTAAATGGTAGATCGTTGAATGGCTCGACGAAGATTGGTATTTTTGATTCAGCGTCGAGAAGAACCGGGGATTCCGGAATTGCCGAAGAAATGAGAACCGTTTCCACGACGACGGTGGCATTAATTCATAGAGTTCATAATCTATTAGTTACGTTAGCGGAGGAGCGTTAACGAGTGTAATGGCATCACACGCCATCTACGTGTCATTTAATTCCGACACCCTCGCACCATCGATGATCTCATAGCCGCGGCCGGCTTGGCTTCGCTTAATTGTTTGTTATCATTACCGAGCGCGTGCTATTGAAATTAATGTTGATCTGTCTCGGTTAACATGTGCGCTCCCATAAAACCTGCTTCCGGCGCGTTGGCCCGTCTCTCTCGCTTGATGGAATTAAGCCGGGGCATACGCCTCGCGTCGACGGTTTCTTCCCCTGAAATAACCAGTTTTTCGACAAGCCTCCGCCGCCGTAAGAGCGTCAATGGCGCTCTTACTTTTCATATATCCCGTTCCTTTTCGCTTCTTTTTTTTTTCTTTCTTTCTTCCCTTTTTTTTCCTTCCTGCCCCGGACAATCTCAATTCACACCGCATTAGGTCTTGTTATCCTGTTAAGCGGGTAACATTTGGGTTCGGCCCTCGAATTGCTGTATCAAAAAGTTCAGAAAAAATAATTGAATCATCTGCCCTCTAAAAACCGGGCCGCGATGGCCCGTATCTCATCGAACTTAATATTTAAGCGTGAAAACGCCAGGCTTCAATTCCGCTTAGCTTACCTCTGTCATCCGCCACCGTGTTAAAAAATCGAAAACTTGGCACACGTTTCGAATGAAAATTATATCGCCGGATACAGTGAATTCTGGATATACAGCGATTTCTCTATACACGTCGCGAAGGTCTGGGTGATAAACGTCGCGGAATTATTCCCACTACCGCGGGGTATACCTCGTGAGGGGCCCTCGAGGGGAACTATACCTCGAGAGTAAACATAACACGGCTAGGTGTACGTGTCCTGGACGATCCTCGACGCTGGAAAGACCCGTGTTGTTGACATATATCGAGAATTCACTGTATGTCAACAACACGGGTCTTGTCAGAGTCATGTATCGTCCGGGAGACATACCTGAGCCGTGTTATGTTTACACTCCTCGGTGTCCGAGGCCTCTCCAGCTTCTTAAGCCCTCACGGGGTACACCGCGGTAGTGGGGATAATTCCGCGACGTTTATCATCCTGGCCTTGGCGACATATACAGAGAATTCACTGTATTACGACTAGAGTGAATCGCTCGTACAGATATTGAAAAACTCAAGTCGACTTCTCAATTAATCAACAAAATTCACCGTGACTGAAGATATAGTTCATAGTGGAATACCGAATGAATGCACAGAGGACACAATTCGCAAGTAATTTGCCGTCGGAAAAATTCCCTTCGAATTCCAATTGAAATTTTGTTGGGAGAAGGAACACGATAAATTGAAATTGTGCTCTGGCGAGTGTTAAATAAACTATTCGCATCGGAGGAGATAAATATTTTGATTGCACAGACAGGCATTCCGCAGGACCTCGGCCGGAAATCCAATGCCCGCGAACGTTCTGTTATTTAACACGCACGGCAAAATGGAATTAAGAGTCAATTAGGGATTCTTCATTAAATTTCCGTATATAATTACTGAATCATTAGGATCCTTAATGAAAGCAGCTGGGTGTGATATCCGAAGAGAACAGGAGGCTGCTGATTATTAAAGGCGCAGCCGAACACTAGCTGCAAAACCGATATCTCGATGGACATTCTCGAAAGCGTTCGATATCTTCCGTTAATTCCACTTGGCCAGGTAAAAATACATCATGTCTCTCTTCTACCTATCTTTACGGCTGATTGCACCGCGTTGTGCGTAAATAAAACGTTCTCGGGCTGAGCTTCTAAATTTAAGCACTGACCGGTCGATCGTAGAGAGAACTTCCTCTCATTGATGGATGATAAACGAGCCTAATCTAACGCGATCAGCCGGCGTATAATGTGGTCACTGACCCTCGGTGCGTGATTGTTGGATCGACGGACAAGTGTCCAATATAGTTTCCATCGAACTTAGTTTATTGCTAATCGAAGCAGCGATGCTCCAACATATTTAATTGCAATATTCGACAGAAACTCTAAGAAAATTTGTTGAGGCGCTTCAAAATTTCTTAGGACTTTGATATAATGTCTTAAGTGGATGACTCTACAGCTTCAGCATCAATTTTTCTTAGCCACCTTTCTGTCTTCAAATTTAAAAGAATATTTCACAGAAATCCACGTAAAGGAAAGTCGAAAATAATTTTTGGAGGTTATGAAATTTGCTGAGACCCCGAAGAACAGCGTGCAAAAGCGGCTACGAGTCGGCCCTGGAATGCCATAATCATCTACGCGTCGCGTCGGCGAGTCCTATCGAAACAAGGAAACTCGTCGGACAGGACGTGCCGAACATGGGAACGATTTGCTTTTACAACTCGATAGCTCGGTTCGAAGATCAGAAAATCGTTCCGCGATATCGATTCCGAAAGAGGTTCGTGAGCGTCGTCCCACTCGCTCTTTAATGAACATGGTGGCTGCGATGCACTTTCGTTCCGAGCCGCTAAAACCGGCTATCGGACGGATCCGCGACGTACATACTCGTTGATCGCAGTTTATTACGAATCGGGCACGGTCCAGATACGGCCGATCGAAGCTACGTGCGCCGCTCGATCGACGATATTATTACAGATTGCCTGAACGGCCTGTGAAATTCATGATGAGCCGTTTAATGGCTTTAGACAACCGCGAAAATGATCCATTATGCTAGGCGCAACGGCAGCGACGCACTCCCTTGATCAACCTACCGGGGCTGCACGAACAATGCAATTTTTCTATCCCACCTGAATCTTATCTTGCATATCCGGTCACTCGAAGTTCACGAAATTCTAGCGGAGGAAACTTAAAACGGTAAAGAGATTACAAAAATTTAAGAATCTCGGTATGCTATTTTCCATTCTAGAGAATTTTTAAAGAAGGCAAGACATTTTCATTTGGTCCCGATCTCCTGGTTTCAGGCAATTTTTAAAATTTGTAAAATAAAATATGGTACTCCGATTAATTGTTCTGACAGTACCGCAAGATTTTGTGTCCCGGCTGTTCCATCTGGCGGTCTGCGAACGCTTTGGAAAAATTGAAAAATGACGGGAGGCTGAAAGGGTTAGAAAAGTTTTCTATTTTGCAGGCGAGCGTCGCGGTTGTTTTTCGACCGGTGTTTCTCCGCGTGGATTCATCTCGCACTGCGTATAATTAGACTGAGTTATCGACGCCAGATTCGGGGACAATGGCTGTATAAATATTCTCGTCGGGAGCGGTCCGCGTACGTGGGCAGATGCGTCTCGCGGATACAGGGTGGTCCTGACTAAATGCAACGTGGATCAGAACAAGGCCGGCTCGTAACGAGTGCGTCGCGAAACGCCTGTTACAGCCGCGGTTGATGCACGACGATCTGTCGCGTTTTTGACGGGAGTCGTTACTTGCCACTTTCGCAGCCATCGCCGAATTCCCCCCTTTGTGTACCGTTCGGAGGAATTTGTTGCGCTGATCGTCGCTCTCCTATTATCCTTCGCGCCATTAACCAGCCGATTTTTACGGCTCCCTGCCAAACAACCCGTCATTCTCGCCGAAAACATTATCATCTCCCTCGCCTTTTTCCTGCGAGCCTATGGAGCCTCGCAATTTAACGAAAGTCATCTTCATTCACGCTATACCTCTTCCTAGTGAGCTTGAGAAAATATTTCTTTCCATATCTTCTAAAAATAATATTTTTGCTTGGAATTTTCAGCAGAGTTGAACACAGTTTAGAAAGGAAATTTAGTGTGCCCGCAAGGAAAAATTGATTTGGAAAATTTTAAATGTAAGAGATCGTCGAATCTTCCGGAACCCGTGAGTGTCTCGAGTAATTTTGCGAATGGGATCGCCACGGGATTACTTTTGCGGAACAGCGTTTCGTTATCAGTACTCCTTCGCAGGTTGAAGCTTATGTATTGCGCTGGGACCGGAAACGGGCGCCGGTAATTATGAAATAAATGTAACGGGTCGTTCGATAGTAAAAAGCTAATGAGAATAGGTGCGTGCGAATGCCGAGAGACAACGCCCCAATTAACATAACACGTCCTGCGGAGACATTTATTTATTTATATTCGTCTCCAGAGAGTGAGGCGGGGGCGGGGGCACACACACACCGGCCGAGTTTTATTTATGGTCTATCAGGTTAATTAATAACGGTCTGTCCACTCTTCTGGCGTGTCGGACTCGTCGCGTGGAAAAATTAATTCGGTCATTAACGGATCGTATCCGGAACAGTATACGATTCGTGCCCCCTCTGCTCCCCGGAGACGACCGGGAAATATGAGTTCGGGCCCCTTGGGTGTTTTGAGAAGTATCGATTAATCAAATGGGTGGGGGGTGGCTGCTGATGTCACCCGCTCTCTATCAGCCACGCTCTTTTTAATCACGAAATGGAATTTTTCGAAACGAGTCGACCAACGCGACACTAAAACGTTCTAATTACATCCCCTTATCGGACGAGTCCGATGAAGCTCATTAAAACTCCTCATCGACACTCTTCCACAGATCAGGCGAAAATTATTCTCAACGCAGAAGCACATACCCGTCAAATACTATGCTGCAGCCTCGATAATCGTTATACGAAGGTACAACTGTTGTTCTTCAGAATAGTTCCTCAGAAATTATGGGATACATAGGAATTCATTTTGTCTCTCAATAATTTTAATAGATTAAAAATAGTAAGGTCTTGGTAAATTCTTTTATACATTTTTCGTTGTGATTGCACTCGAGGGGCTGCGTTATAAGGCAATAGGTTTTGTGAGGACTCTAGGCAAACTACAATAAAATTATGATGTTCCGATATTATTTTAGAGCTTGTACGCTGATTTAGAAAATTTTAAGCAGCTCAGGATTAACCTGAAACATTATTCCAAGCGCGATGCGATAAAGAATTGCTGTGGCAGAGCTCGAGGGAACGAAGCCTTGAAGGAACGCGATAAAATCGACGAGCATCAGGGCAGGGGCGTTGAAGGAATGGTGCCAAATGGATTTTCAGATTTTTCAATATAGGTTGCGGCTGTCACGAGGCCGTAACACGTAAATTGAGAACGTCGATCCAAGGTTCCGGGCGATATTTCACGACGCGGCGCGGTGTGGCTTGTTCGTGGCCCCGCGACCTCAAGGAAACACGCTAGGGTTCGGGTCATTAAGAGGCCACGAGGACTTTTGTTTTATAGAGGACCAGCATTTTAAAGGAGATGGTATCCTTCTACAGGCCGGTGTGTGCGAGGGGGAGGGGGAGGAAAGGCCGAATTCAAACGGCCGTCTGAAATGGTCCTTCTTTACCGAGAAGCAGCCCGATCGTGTTACACCGGTCTTTCGGATCTGTACGATGGTAATTATCCATTCTCCTCGACTATGGAGACACTTTGGATCGTGTTACACTTGTTGGTTTATGCAATTAGTGGACATCATTTTTTACGCGCCCCGGGGGAATCCGTCTTTTTTTCTCTGTCCGGGGCCCTCGTGTGTTCACGCGAGAATCTAACAAGCAGATGTTGTCGAATTGATGTACCGCGTTTCGAAACCATGTTAATGGAACTGTAAAACGCTCTCGGACAACCTAGAACCATTCTTTCCCTGGCCCGACCAACGCTGGACCTCCATAGATGAATTTCGATAAGTATTTTTAGTGAGAACAAATCGTAACGATGGGAATCGCGTGAAGAAAAATTTGTATCTCACTGTTGGATAAATTTTGACAGATATCGCAGCTGCACTGTCATAGATTCTTTATTCGTTGCAGTAAATTTTAGCAATGGGAACGTTCAGAATAATCTCTGCCAGGAAAAATTTATATTTTATTGCGAGATGAATTTCGATAAATATTGCAGCCGCATTGTCATAGATTCTTCATTCGTAGCAATAAATCTGAGAAATGAGTACTTTGAGAAGAACCGTTGCCAGGAAAAATTTATATTTTATTGCGAGATTAGTTTCGATAAATATTGCAGCTGTACATCTTAGCAATGGGAACCTTGTGGAGAATATTTGCCAAGAAAAATTTGTATTTCACTAGTAAATGAATTTTACGTAAAAATATCTGTTTGTTAGTTTTTGATCTCATTCGTTATGTCAAAAACTGAGTTTAGTTCGAACGTACAGGGTTCGATTTAGAGTGGAAAGAAAAGGGTAATGCATTGTTTGGGCCGGAATCGATGTACAGTCGAACGAAGCGAAGGATATGGTGTTTGTTAATGGGGAGAAAATTGTAAATTGGGAGCTCACCGTGCAATCTGTCAACAAAACGGGTCCCTCCCCATTCTGCGATGGGAGTAACGATTTTTTTCCCAGCCGCGAGATCGAGTTATTTCGGAGTAACGTTCAAACCAGCCATAGAAATGTCGCACCTTCGGTCTTAACAACATGATAGAGTGCGAGCGACAGCCAACTTTATCATTCCCGAGCGTGGTGGGTGCGTTAACTGCAGTGCACGCTAGTATTTTGCTGGCCCTATTAATAGATACGTCTGTGTCTATGTAACTGCGGTATTACGGATATTAATAGCCCATAAATTCAACGCTATTTCCACAGGTAAAAGTTGCACCGCGAAAACTCTCCAACGATATTTCCCTGCTCCAAGGAAACCACCGCCTCTTTTTCCATTTCTCACGAACAACCACTTCGATGCCCAGACACGAGAAAGCAATTATCATTAATCTATACAACGATCCAACAAAGCTCGACTGTTAAACGACTATTTGATGAAGTTCCCGCCGCACGAACCGGGCAAACAATTGATTTTCTTCGTCGTAAATAAATCAATATGCTTCTTGCTTTGGGGTGCCTCGTGGGAAAATTGCTTTCAGATTGCGCGTGCAAAAATTAAGTTATTATCGTGTGTCCCCGATACGTGACCCCGTATGGCTGTCCCCGATCGATTACTTAACGCTCCCTGTTCTGTGCGATTATTTTTTATTCCTGGAAAAGCTTTCCTCGCAAACCTACTTCTGTCCCGAACACACAAAATAATCTTCGGGCCTAGCAGATACTTCATTCTCCACCGTTCAAAAAATCGATTCTCCCCACTGACCACCTGAAGTCATCCCCCACGCTTTCAAAAATTTCCAAGTCTCGTTCCTTATGGTTCTAGAAATTAATTTTTCTTAGTTACAAAAATTTCCAGCAGCTACCCAAGACTCCTCGACCTCTTAAAAATCAATTGTCCTACAAACTCAGCTTTCCTCTCTTATCCCGATAATCAAAGTAACCAGGTGATCCATTAAATACTTCATCCCCTAAAAATTCTTCCCCAAAAATCATATTCCCGCAATACCATCAACAAGCAAAATTCAAACTCGTTTTATTACCCCGGGTTACCAAAATTCCCAGGAGTGCGGAGGTCCGTGGGATGCCGGGTCCCGAAAAGCGCGCAGAAAATGCGGGCTGTCCAGGAAAAGAACGCGAACAGGCGGCCGCGAGGAAGAAAAGCAAGAAAGACCGCTCGCAAGCAGGCATAGCGAGATCGAGCGAGTATGGGAGCGAGAAAGAAAGAGAGAGAGAGTGAGGTAGCGAGCAAAAAGGAACAGAGGCTCGTGGAAAAGAGCGAGCTAGCTGGTCGCGACTCGCTCTCGCGGGGAGGCGAGGAATACAGGCTGAAAAGCTGAAATCACGCTGGCCGGAGCGAGAGACGCAGTCGGCGCCGTTGCAGTCGCGTCGCACCGCGTTGCAACCAACAGAAAGAGAAGAGAAGCGCGGGCGGATTCTGGTGGGGAGAGAGGCCGCGTCCCGAGCTACCACGCGGCGTCTATGGGCCCTTTGATCTTCGCCGCTCTTCGCTTCTGCCTCGCTCTATCGACACTTCATACTTCTACGGCTGATCGCAGCCATAAAACATTATACCGGGGCTCCGCAGAGAGCCAAGCCGCGAGACCTTTCTCCGACGGTGCCCCATTGTGTCCGCTGGCGCAGTCTCTCTCGTCGCGATGCACCGCTTCTTCTTCTTCTTCTTCGTCGTCGTCGTCGTCGTCGTCGTCGTCCTCCTCCTCCTTCTTTTCTTTTTTTGTTTTTCTCCAGTCCTCCCTGGCCTCCGCCGTAATAACAAAACGCGGCGTAATAATTAAAACTCGTGCCGCACACCGAAACCGACGCCCCCGCGGACCGTCTGAATCTTGCGACACGTCTGAACGGTTCGACGAACGCGACCCGTCTCGATTTTTGGCGCGCTGAATCGCCGGCAGCAGCCCTGATCGAGATCATGCGCGGCCACAAGGTTCTCCGGTTCTTTTCCAAATACTTCCAAGCCATTTTTCACCCACCAAGCGAGGGTGCTTTCCCTGGGAATTTAGTTAATTAGAAGCAGTACAGAAAGCTTCGTTGGAGACGGTCGATATTTAGCGAAAATTTAGATCGTTCCACTTGGTATTTATGGAACAGCGTATTATAGAGAAGTTAAGAGTTGCCTGATAGAAACTGCCTAAAAATAACTCTGCAGATTATATTGCAATTTTCCGAACGGGACAAATTGAATTTCTAATGTCTGACAGGTAATGTGCGAGTGATCTAATGGAACTGGTCTAGTTGGATAAACGCGCTCGGTTTAGAATTTGTCCGCCCGATTCTCGAAGAGTCGAGCGAAATTTGCACATAATAGGAACGGCGCCAATGAGAGGCCGTTCACAATTTGAAGGGGAAATTAAGGACTCCGGGTAGCTCCTCGCAGACCGAACCGACCGTTTGACATTCCAGTCGTTGTTATTATCGGCAGACCGGCGGATCTGGAGGGACTCTGATGAGTCAGAGCTACCGAGCCGTTCTGCTAATTTTTCAATTTATTCCTCCAATTACGCCGGGTACGCGATACGCCGACAATTGGCCGTTATTAGTTTCGAAACGCGACGCTCTCCGGGCCGGGGTTTCCGTCCTCGGAACGAATTCGCGCGCTGATAGACTAGTATGACATCTTCTTTTCATGAAATTCCTTTTGTTTAACCTAGCCACTGCACCCTGTTAGCCTTCGAATACCTAAACAATGGAGCGCCGGGCGCGCGCGATCCCTCTCCCTCTCTCTCTCTCTCTCTCATCCTGATTTTCTGGAAATTAGCCTAGTCGCTCGTGATTCGCTCCGAAAAGACAACACAGTTTTGCGTGGGCGAAGAAAGAAATTTTTTAAGTGGCTTGTCTTATAAAGAATTTAATGTCATCTAATCCCTTATTGTCTGAATAACATATTGCCGTCCGAGCATCGATTGTAACAAATTAAAGATCCATTGATTGACCATAATAACGAAAATCTCTGCGTTTACTTGACTGTGTACGACTTATGCGAATAAAAAGAATGTTCGATCGAGGGATGGGGGAGTGGGGGGTGCAGACTAATTCCAGCGTGCAATTTCGCAAAATCCGGTGGCGACGGGTGGAAATACAAAGAAATTCGCGGCGGGTCAGAGACCCGGGGGACTGATGAGCCTCGGAGGCGTCTCTAGCCGTAATCGCATAAATCAGAGCAAAAGAGGAAGAGACGAGCGACGGCCGGGAATGAAGAACGAAGACGGCAGACAACAGACAGACAGACAGAGAGAGCTCGCTCGGGCAGGTACAGTATACCTGGTGGGTTCAAGAAAACATTGACACGACACGAGGCAACGCATCCGTCCCGCCGATGACACAGCGGCGCACGTGCACTCCGAGTAGTCGGGCATAAATAATACAAGACGCGGACAAAGATGCCGCCCCCTTGACCATTTGTTTAAATTAAAATTATCCCCGGAGCCGAGGGAAGTGCGTCTACTCGCATGTCCACACGCCGGCTCTTTTATTATAATTGTTAATGGACGGTTGCCCGGGTCCTGAACACCTATTCCAGCCGCGGATCTGTTCCTCCAACTCGCTCGCCGTTCCAATTGTTGATAAGTCGCCATTACTTCCGCTTCTGGTGATCGTTTCAAACATTACATTGCTTTAAGGGCCACTAAAAGTGACTATCCAAATCTGAAAGTATCTATTCCAATTTTTACCCAGTATTTTTATAATACATGTACGCTGTACACCCAGAGAAATAAATTTACATCTTTACATGAGAATCCGCCATTTTTCTAGAGGTATATTCGTAAAAGATTGTCGAATATCCCCAAAAATATACTGGGGATTTATATCTTTACATCAGAATCCGCTATTTTTCTAGAGGTATATTCATAAAAGACTGTCGAATATCCCCAAAAATATACTGGGAATTTTTATGCAAAATAAAGATTCTTCATCTTTATAATCAGTTGTAAATAGTATTTGATCTTCGCATTTTTGTCATGAACGCATAGAATCCACAGTCTATTGACGAGAAAAGGAAGAATTGACGACGCTACAAATAAATTATGAACGATACGAATGAACAAAATGGACAAGACCAGGTATTGGAAGACTGAAAACATCGTGAATCAGCTACGCGTCTGCAGAAGCTGGCTAAGAATGTTTCTGCATGTAGTATTTTCCAGGAGGCATCTACCTAACAATTTAGCTACCGCCTCAGCAGTGCTACCAAATATCCAGAGACCCCCGTAAAGAGAAAAATTGAGCGAAAACTGGATACCGGTTGGAGGTAGTTCGATCGCAAATCATAAAACCCCTCAGATCGCGTGTTCTTGTATCAGAGAATCAAATCGGATGTGGAGCTCATCGGGTCCTCGTTGTTAAGCTCGAGCAGGATCGCTCGTATTCGGACTTTTATTGGCCGGGAGACCGGGCAATCGAGGGCCCGATGACACAGAGATGAGCCGGGCCGGACCGTGTCGGGCCGGGCCCGTGGGCCCCGGGGCCGCAGGCACCGGGTAGCAGGGATGAAATAGAATCATCAGGTATGCCGTGGGCATGACCTTAAATCGGCTCCCCGATACCAATCTCTATCGATAGCCTGGCTGAAAGAGTCAACTGGATCCTGGAGACACGGCGATTCCTCCGGGACTTTACGACCGCCATTTCAGACGTCCTGTCGATTTCATCCGCGGCTAATTGAACGTTTTCTCACAGGGTATCCGAACGGGGTGCTGCGGAGGGGTTGTACGAGAGGGGGGCTCATCGAGAAAAATAAGCCGCGCGTACTGCGTGCCCCGCTCGCGATCTTCCTCGCCGATCAGCTACGCGCGCGGAGATACTAACTAATTTTCCAATTAGCAGCGAGACCTAACGCGCTTGTGTAAAATCGAACTCCGAACGAGCCGGCCGGCCGACGCGACGCGACGCTTCCATGCCCCGTATAGCAACGCTATCTTACGGCTGACAATGAGCACATGTTCTTGCCGGGCGCGTGTTAGAACTTCTCTATCTAATGATCGCCGATTAGAAGCGAGATGCTATCGGCGCTACCTTCGTCCGACTGGAACCGTTCTCTCCTACAGATGCTCTCCCACTCTTCGAATTCAAACTTCGTGTAATGAACCGAGCCGCTTGACACGACTAAAAAGATACACTCGAGAAAAGTCACCGATACCCGCTGGTTCATTTATTCCGACCTTCATCGCACTCTGGTTACTTTATTAAGCGTCCAGAGAGTGGCTTAGGATTAGTTTGACGAGCATTTTCGACGGTATAGAGCGTTCTTAACGCGCGAAAATAATTAACGCTAAGCCTACCGACAATGAAAAGTGTAATAATTGCGGAATAAAGTATATTCAAATAGGGACACGGTGACGTTCAGAGTTTCATTTATTTGCAAGTATAAACCGTGTTTGCAGACTGGTTTTTTGGGGGCAGGGGAGGGGGGGGGGCTTTGGATTGTTAGAGCGACACGAAAGAGACATTATGGCCGAAGGAGAAAGAGCGAGAATGAAGGAGAACCGAGGAGAACTGGAATTTGGTAATGATTGTACCGTATTGACTGGTTACACGGCATTCTTAAGAATATAGTCCTCCCGCATGCGGCAAATTTAATTCCGCCGATGGCGCATTCTCGCACGGCATGCGGGTCAGCACAAAGACCAAAAATTTACGCCAAAGCGATCCTAAGGCTGGCGATCGCTTAAGCGCGGCGGCTACCGCATCGGGAAACGATGACGTCGAGACGGTGCAACGTACCGTTTCTAAAAACCAAAAGAACAATATAGTATAGGTAATAATCTGCCAAAAAATCGTGTTCGCCGATGCGCCATAAAATCCGGACTCTGATTCATCGTCTCTGCACGAAACATTATTCTGCTTCGAAATGTTTCAACGACCTGAACGCTGCACGAATTTTATTACTTTCTTTTGAGGAATTACCGAACAATCTCTTTGAACGCTTAATTTTATTGCCTATGAATGTTGTACGTGTTCAGATGCAATAATCGAGGCACAAAGAGAGCCTTAATTTTACATCCACTTAAACGGCCCGCTGACATTTCCAGATTCGTGTAAACGTTGGACAGCAAAAGAATCGGTCGTGTTCAACGCGACGTTATCAAGCTTCAGCCATCGATACCGCTGCCGGTAAATCAACCAATCACGCGATCTAATAATTTCCTTCCACCCCCGCAGGTTTCTTACAACAATTCGCCAGTGTTCTGCTCGTAGATAACACGCTTAACCTTCCCGGTTAACAATAATACAATTCAATCTAGGAAATACAGTACAGACGAAGCACACTGGTAAATATGGTCTACAGTAATTATTAACACTAGATTGCCGGATGAAAAAGAACGTCAGTTAGCGATTCTCTCTGACAGATTGTTAGTATTGTATATTAATGAGGGTGATCAGATACCTACTTTCGTAAGTTTATTAAAAACCAACGCATGTTTTAAAAAAATCGTAAATCAGTCAACTGGACTTACTCCGGCAATCCAGTGTTAAATAATCCCATAGTAAATCAGCGTAAGCGATCCAATGTATCATTTAACATTTAAAAAAAAACGCACAATAGCGGTAGAAGTGAAATCCCTACAAATTTTTGTTGAAAGCAATGCGATGTGCAAATGAGTGGCATATGGGCGTTGAAAAGGCATCGATAATTCACCTGTCGCGCGATACCCGGCGTCTCTCCGCGATCGCGCACGGGAATCGCCGGTCGTCTCGGGCCGGTTTCTTTCGCGTTAATTGGAAAAACCATAAAAAAGGACGAGGCACCGGCCGAGCATAACTCTCGAAGCGTGTTGTGCCCGGTGATGCATCGGGACGCGATAAAGCCGCATGGAAACGAACGCGTCCGACCTCGCAGCGAATGGTCCGAGAACAGACATTCGACGAGCGAATTAACAGGGGATCCGCGACGATTCGATTGCTCGTTTACCGAGACGATCACATGCTTGTAAAATGCGAAACTCGTTTTCTACGAGGTTCGCGGCTCTACGCGCAATTTACCCCGGCCCTTGGCCCCCCTTCTCCTCGAGCGCTCTCTCTCTCTCTCACCCTCGCTCTACAACTGTGTCCCTCTCTCTCACTCTCTCTCCCTCCCTTTTGTAGGCCCCTCTCGTGCCCCACCGCCCCTCCCCGCGTCTGTACCCCGTCGTTTCCAACCGCGGTAAAGCACTTTACACCGGGGCCCCGGCGTCGCTTTTATCGAATTCTGATCTCCTCCCGGCTCTTCTGTCCTTCACCGCCGCCTGAATGTGATCCGACTGATAGGCAAACACGATGCCAGATGTTGGACCGAGGCAATTTGCGCAACGATCGATTTATGACGGTCATATACGTGCACGATGCCCGCTGCTTTTCCTGTTTAATGGAGCTCCAATAAAGTCGTTCCCGGACGCGGTGATCGCGGATTACAAGAGGTCTCCGCAGGGGCTGCATGCCCGGCTGCCGAGCTAGAACTTAATGCAAGAGCCTTGCCTCCTTTTCATGAAATTTCGAGAGACCGAACCTGCCGGATCCAACACCGATAAGCACGGATCGAACCTCTCGTTTGTGAAAATTCATTTACTCGAATAACCCACAGACCTGTCGGTTCTCTGGAAGACGTTCAGCGTTCGGAACCGACGATCTTCAGAGGACACTCTTTTATCTTCCTATCGACTTCACACCAAAGGCAAACTAATTCGAACATCGTATACCCAACTAGAAATTCTGTGGCTTTTCCCCGAAGAAGTTCTCGAGGTCTCTGAGAATCGTCTAACGCTTTTCAAATCGAATTCCAAACAATGACATGTTTTCATAAAGATTGCGAGGTCTTTCCTCGAGGTCTTCACGTCTCCGAGAATCGTGCAGGAGCTTCCGCAATTGTTTAACCGTCTCATCGAGTTCCTAACAATATCCTGGCACTGTTTCAGAAGAAAATCGACGCGAGGGGAAGGGATTGCCGCAACGATCTATCAGGTGAGAAAGGCTCCCCCATGTTTCATCGGCGAGCGCTTTCACGCAATCTTCGGGGCAGCGGGGATCGGGCCGGGCAATTCCGAGGAAATGATAGATCGTCGAAATCCCGATTCCATCGATGCCACGCCGGAAATCCGTCAATGTCGACGGGCCCACGGTAGTTTCCGTGGCTCTCGGTGTTTGACACGGATACCCTCGTAGCTCCCCTCCTCCTCCTCCTCCTTCTGCCACTCTCTCTCTCTCTCTCTCTACCGAACCGTTCTCGGGGCTCACCTTCTTTCGGGACTTTGTCTTAGATGCTGCGAGAAGATACGAGCTGGAAGGTGTAATGGATCGCCACACGACCAGCCGCCCCAACCCCCGTAAGGAACACCGGCAGAGATCGGTTAGATTACAGAGAAGCGGGGCATAATGTCCAAACAGTTGCTCGTCAACAACCGTCTAACGGTCCTACAAAACGTCCGCCATTGCCGATCGCCGAGGCCCGACAGTCGAATTCCTCGAACGCTACACCATCGAGAGCTGAAATCTTCACGGGGCTGCCATAGATACCGTTACCGGAGGTGCCGAGGGGACCTTCGTGACAACTACCGATCTGTTTCTGGTGATCTAGACCTGGATCCCGTGGGGTACCCTCCCGTATTAATCCTTGATTTAATTGCTTCGTTGTTCGACAGAAAAATATGCTTCCACATAGCTCGCGTTCCAATAGCTACTTATTCTGGCTCTAGTCTGCGTCCATAGATCTTTCTGACAGATAAAGCATTGTTTAAGACAGTTACAGGAAACGGAAGGTAGATGAAAATGCATTTCCTCTCTTAACCGTTTTAATCAGATGATATCATTTTTGTCAGAAATGAAAATATCCAACGATTTCTCTCTATACGTCGCCAAGGCATACATGACATACGTCGCGGAATAATACCACGAGGCTCGAGAGGTCTCGGACGTCGAGGAGTGTAAACATAACGCGGCTCGGGTATGTCTCCGGCTCGATATACGTCCCGTGTTGTTGACAAACACCGAGAATTCACTATACTTTGTTTTCCTGCTGCCGCAGTGACTCACTGTTCGTCGGCGTCTGAACTGAGAAACTTCGCGGACATTTTAGATCCGTTTCGACGGTACTGTGGTGCTGTGGATTGTGCCTAGAATTTTTTCGGAGACCAGCAGGGGTTGCAGACGGTTCGATGGCGGATCCAGAGCGGCCAGGATAGCGGGGACACTCTAGAACCGCGGAGTTGAATTATCCCACGGTCGAGGCTGGCTGGATATTCGATTTCGGTAGCTGGGATGCGTCCGTACTGTGCTCGTCGGAGGAAAACGATGGACGTGGATCCGCGGAAAGACGTGCCAGCGCCGTGGGTGTGTGCGAAAGGGGACAAAGAGATCCGCGAGTCCACGGTAAGGACGAGGAAGGAGCGACAGAAGGAGGCGGCTTGTCTCCTCGAAAGGAAGAAGGACAGCCGGTATATCTCTCGGTCGCGAGCGTAGAGGGGAGAAGGATAGCGGGATGAAGAGAGGACGGGAGGACACAGAGGGAACTTGTTATGCTTTGAGAGATATGGCGGAGGCCTGCGGAATACATAATTTTGTAAAGACAAAAATGCTGTGGTCGTGCCTCGGCGGAGTCGCATTTTTCCTTGTTTCACGAAATGTTCAGCCTCGGATGCCTCTACCCACCCCCCCTCTCTCCCTATCTCCCTCCCTCTCCTCTGTTTCTCTCTTCCGTACTCGTCCTCTCCCGCCCCCTCTTTTCCGTTTGTGGCCTGCTCCTTGTCCAAGCTGTTCTCTGCGCATCATCCCTCTCTCGTCCCTCTAGTAATGCGCCGCGGAATGAGAAACGTTTTGTAAAAAATGTATCCGCATCTTCGCTACGCCGCGCCGGGTACGCTTCCATCGCGGGGCAACATGTTGCCGCGGACTGTGCGTGTTCCGAGGAACACGCCGAGATGAATTCTGATGGCTCCTCCTTCACTGTCGATCTCCGTGCGGATCCGATCCGTGGCGGACTTGTTACAGATCGCGCGATCCCTGCGGTTGCGGCTTCGATTCTCCTACGAATATGGACCCGCGGACGATCCGCCATTTTATTCGCGATGTAACCTTCATTTTGTCCTTTCTAATTCAATATTACTGAGTCTGCTAGGCTAGGAATTCCTTCTTCGTTGATTTTGTCGGGTCTGTATGATTTCGGTACTTCTGATCAGCGTCTTCTTCATGGTGACTCTTTGGATCTTCATTGAGAGGCTACCGATTGCTTCAACCCAGCTGTATTTATTAACGAGATACCGATTGTTTCAGCCCAGCTATATTTATTAAGAGGGCGCCGACGGAGGAAAAGTTTCAGGTTGCCCTAAGCACGTCCCAAGGAAGCCGAGGCAGGACCCGTGTCAGGATCCATGATCTAAGAGGCACCGATTTCCCGGGCAATAATTCCCGAACGAGAGGTATATCTCCGGGGTCATAAAGAACGACAAACTATTGTCTCGGGGACAAAATGTGGCCAATAAGTGGTCGGCCACGTGAATAGGCGAAACGCGAAGGTAACGGTCCTTTTCGAGGGAAAAATTTCCATAAACTCTTCCCGGTCGTTTCCGTGGTGATCTCCTATACAGCGTAGTCCCTTCTTCGTCGGCCTGCTGCCTGCCCGTCATCGTCCCCTCTTACTTTCACGCATAGTTGAGATCCCTAACTGATTTTAGTGGTTTCCCTTTGACTTTTTGACGTCTTACAAGGGCCGACAGCCATTCAAATACTTCTATAACCGCGTGGCCCGGTCTGTCGCCGCCATAACTAACCTCGGTTAACTCGACAAAGTAAACTCTCCTCGACGTCCCTTCACCCACACGTTTCACCCATCGACGTCTCACCGTGCCACCCTTTGTTTCTACCCCCGGAACCAGGTAATAAAACCTGATCGCTTCTTCTAGCAAATTGAAATTTTTCCACTGATTTTCGTGCAATGCAAATTTCTTTTTAGCCACACAGAAAATACATTCTATTCACGACGACATTCTATTCGGCGCTTTCTCGTGGAAATATTTATTCGAAGACGTTAAAATACAAAATAAAATAATAAAATAAATAAATAAAATTGTGAAGCGTTCACCAATGGGGTGGAGTTTCTGGTACCCTGTAACTCCTCGGTGCTCGTCCCGCCGACTTCGTAATAATCGGCGGAAATTCGCGCTCGGATACCCTAAATTCCAGGGGAATTTAAGTAAACGGAAGGGCACGGCTCCGACTGCAGGGTCGGTTCGGAACGTCCGAAATCCTTCAAAGGGATAACTTCGTCGAAACGACGAACGGCCCTCGAACTAGGATTCAACTTTTCTAGGTCAAAGCTAGCTGGCTCACGTGACCCAGTTCCGTCGGGATTTACTCTGTACCCTGGATGGATCCTCCGTGGGCTCGCCTTACGTTTCTTTGAAGGGAGGCCCCAAAGGTCCTCGTCGCCGAGGTTCACTCTCGCGAACCTCTCGCAACCGTGGACTCCTCGGCATTCTGGCACGTATAGCAGTTTTCAAGATGGGTATTTGATAGGATGCGGACACGTAGGGTACGTATACGCGGCGACTCCGTAGATTAGGATGATATAATTACGACATTAACATAAGTCACCGGGCAGGTACGGCCGCGGAATAGTAATCGTGTCGAACACGTGTGCGCGTCATCACTGTTTCGTTTTACTGCAGTTCGTTTGCCGGGGGATACACCGCGCGCGCTCGTTTCCTCTTCGTCTTCTTCTTCGTCGTCGTCCTCCCCGTCCAACAGGGTTCACGTGCGCATGAGGACCCCGGCGATATCCTTCTTCTAAATACCGAGATATTTATCGTGACTGACGCATCGTCTCGTCGCGTCGCGTCGGTCTGCTTTCCGAATTCTCTTTAATCTGTCCAGCTGTGACGACGTGAATTGTTTCGTGATCGCACCGTGAACTCGCCCAGCGACGATTCGATTCGGAGTACCGCCGAGTTCAGGGTCTTCGAGAACGATCCTGGTCTCCTCGTTGAGCAAACGCGAACATTACGAGCCAATACGCATAGCGTATTCGTTACTAACTTCGTAACTTCGTTTTTTTGCTCGCTGCGAGGCCAGGTAGCAAATTAATTGCCAAGCTATGAGCAGGGAAAATACTTCTGGATCGAAATTTTTTAGTAGAAAATCCCCCGTTCTTCGTACGTTTGCTACGGTTGAATAAATCATTGGCGATTTCAAAAACACATTTATGACCTTGAAATGACCTTGAAACTAATTTTTACGGTATTCTTCTTTGTCATCGCCGTCAGATGCATATTTTCCTGTTGTCGATTTGTATTGTTCTCAACGTCAGAAGTGAATTTATGTTCGGATTAATTACCAGTTTAATTTCTTAATGGTATTCATGGCTCGAAAATAGTGCAATATTATTTTTAAATGGCTTGAACGTTTTTACTGATCGTCTATTCACCAAGTACCAAATGCTTTATCCCTTATTTTCTGCGAACAGACGTCTAAACACTGCGGCGATGATTTTACAGAATAATCGACGGTGATTATTATGATAAGTAGCGCATAATCGGGGACACATTTCTGAAAAATGGAGGGCGCATTTCGGTCGAAAAGGTTGCATCGTGCATTGGTCAGCCGGTGACCCGTTTCAAACGGGTCCCCGTGAAATTCGCGATCCCGCGTTCGGGGGCGGTTCGGCACAAAGAAAAATCCGTTCCGCAACAATCAACAAGCCCAAAATAAAAAAGGAGGAGAGAGAGAGAAAGAGAGAGAGAGGAGAGGTGGGTGGAGAGGGTGGTGGAAAGGCAGGAAACGGAAAGCGAAAAAGGAGAGAGAAAAAAAGGGGTGGAACGGAATCAGCAGGCTGACGGAGCACGCCGTTTGGAAAGTTGGTGAACTGATGAAGCAGTCAGGCGATCATAAAAGGTAGGCAAGTTGAGCGTTGGCTGATGAAGAAATAAAAGTGTACCCCCGCCTTGCCCCGCCGTCCTCCCCGGTCCTCTCAACCGGTCGGAAGGTAGAGAAAGCACAGAGATAGGGTTGCGGAGGCAGGCAGATTTCGCTCGGTCTCTCTCTTTCGCCGCGTCGCTTCGGTTCGCCGGTCTTTCTCTCTCCTTTTCTGGGTTTATCCGAGTCACCGATCGCGTAGATTCCGAGAAGCAGCCGAAACAATATCATAACTCGTCGGCCCCGGGAGCCCAACACCGTAAATAGAAATGCCTGATACCGCGAGGACTCGTTGCCTCGCTGCTTCAGTATTCCTCCCGCGCAAACGGGGCTCCACGATAATTATGATGCGCCTTGGAGTCCTGGCCGATCGGTTTTTGATGTCCCTTGCTCGCCGTGGCGGCCGAAACGACCTCACCGGGTACCGGTTCGGCCTGATTCGTGATCGAAATCCGTGATCGATCTCGACCGGCTTTCCAGTCTCCTGGAATCCTCCGATCTTCGTCCTGGAATGCCTAAATGTCCTGGTAATCCTTGGTCGCTTCGCCCGTGGTGCCAGGAGTGGGGGGGTTATAGGTGATGTTCGAGATCTGGTTGATCCTGAGAATGACTATTGGCAAGTTGTCGTTATCTTCTCGGTTGCACCAGGCAAATTGAATTTATTTTCAGGTCCTTTCGATCACGATGGCTTCTTCCACGATTATTATGCTACCAGGTGAAGGCAAATCAGGATATCCGTCAACCCGTCGCGACTCAATGCCTTCGGCTGAATCAGATTATACTCGGTGCCAAATCTCTGACATTTCGTTTTCAAATTCAGACAAAACTCGTTATCATTGACGACCCAGGTCTCGATTTTTCGTTCTGAAGATTTAGATTTAGATTTGGAATGCTAGAAAATGTCTAAAATAGGAAATGTGAAGTTGTTCTTCGAAAAGGAGAAAAATAGAAAGTGGAATTGGAAGTGACGAAATCTAGATTTCAGAAAATCTCTAAAAATAGGGCTACAGTTATTTAAGAAGAAGAAAACAGAAATCTTGTGGAGAATCGATTTTCCTGTAGCGTGATGGAACGACTCAGCATTCCGAGATGTTGCGGTGTGTAGAGATTCGGAAAAAAGGGGGATGAAGTCGTCCAGAAGGGAACTAGATCGTCCCCGGTTGATTCCTCGTTGTTCCATTGACGATTTTATCCATTCTCCACGGGGGCTGACATCTTTTGACATTCGCCACGGATAGCAGCGGCCGGCTACCATCGCATCGGCTCGCCGGAACCAAAGAATAGACACTAGAGCCACGGGCTGCGCTCGCTTAATCCGCGAATCGAAGCTTTCATGCATAATTCATGGCCGCGCTTCCACCTCCCGGGCCCGCACCGTCGCCGCCGCCGTGCGCGGCGTCTTTTGAATCGGAAACTTTTGGAATTCCCTCCCGACGGGAAATTTATCGCGCTTACGGCATTTACGTCACCCAGAAAACTCCGCGTTTTGTACCTATGCGGCCGTCGGAACGCCCGCGAACCCGCGATCCATTTTTTCCTTAATGCTGTATCCACCTGCGAAAGCGATCACCACGCGAAGGGAGAAGGTCCAACAAAATTTTATCTCTTGCACCGAGGGCTTAGTTGTGCTCACTTCGAGTCCTAGGTAGCGTCGAAACATTTTTGCAATATTTATCTAATGCGTTTTCGGGCTTGGAAGACACCTATAAATTTATGAAGAAAAAGCTGCAAAAATTGGAGATTCTACTTTTAGTAGAAGGTAGGTACGACGTTTTTACGTAGCTTCAGGGATATTTTTGTATGTGACAATTACACTGTCACTCCAATTGTTATTTTGCGGAAAGACTCTTCAAAAAAGCTGGTAATAATTACGCATCACAAAAATCGTCAACTGTGAGTCTGTTATAACCGAGGATAATGAGCCGTGAAAGATCATCATTAATATTTGAGAATTTATTGGCTGGCACGAAAGGCAGCGTTAGTCACGGAAAGCCGAATGATTCGATCTTATTTCCGACGACCTGGCATCAGTATCGTTCGTTCGGGCTCATGCGGGTGTTCGAAAGTGGTTGCCCTCTCCCTGCCATGGCCGGTGTCAATTTCAATTGCCGGTTGAAGAGATTGATACGGGTGATCCCGGGCATGAGCGTCGCTCAACCATGGGAGCACGTCTCCCATAAATGCAGAAAGAGACGTTCGTGTTCCGGGGACGACCCCGGGCGAAGTTTATGGCCGCGTTTTCGGCGGTCGCTTTCGGGGAACGATGATTTGGATAATTCTTGTTGGACGGTAGATTTCGGGGACCGATTAAGCGGAACGACTGATGAAGTGACTTGGAAAGCCGGGGTCCGGCTGAAAGGTACAGTGTACTTAATAAGGATGATGACAGTCGCGAGAGCTGACTTCGTAAGAATTGGCTATCCTCTTCTTTCGAGGAAACGCCGCTGATTGCCGGCTTTCGCGATTGCGAAATATTCGACGGAGAACCAATTTTTGGCAGACAGGACCAGAACCTAAAATAATTTCTGGTGGTACTAAAAATTTATGTATTGGATTTCGATTGAAATTGCCATGGAAAAATTGGGTAGGATATTATTAGAACGGTTCAAAAATCCATGCAAAATGCAGTCGAGGTGAATGAAAAACTTGGGCATCCTTGTTTCGGAAGAAAATGGAGGTTGATACTGGACAGAGTCGTTGGCGAGTTTGTGAATGATTTAGTTGGTCAGGGGATTAGAAAAATTAGGGTGCCTAGCGGAGGATCGTCGATCGAGAGAGGATGGTGGTCGAACGATAGTTAGAGCGTCGTGCAGGGACCACCTGAGCCATAATTCAAGAAAGGGGGAGGCGAGTGAGACCACGGTGTAGTGCGTCACCCATTGTCCAAAGGCGGGTGTGGTTTGTCGTTGTTGGAGCAACGCGTAGGATGATCTACCTGGGCCATTCCTTGCCCCCAGGCCGACTGCACTCGTCTCTCTAATGCTAATATCGTCTCCGAAATTGTACGAAGGCGAGACATGTTTGCCCGGTGAATTTTGCGACCATAAATCCATTAGCCACGCTCCGCGAGGGGCCCTCGCTGCCACAATAGGCACGCCGGCGATTGTCGCTGGCGTTTTCTGGACAATTCCGCTCGCCAACCGGCCTTTTATACTCCGGCGAAATTGATCGGGGAAATATCTCGTTGCGGGAACATCTTCCTCGCGAGATCTTGTTCGGATAAATTACTCTTGTCCATTTCGGTCACCGGAGACAAAATATCAGAGCGTCATTAACACACGAAATAGCATTGTACACTGCGCAATGATTAATTCCATCTAAGGAAATGTTATATCAATTTTTAATGGTACCTTCCCATAAGCCACTGATCTTCTTTTCAACGGACATCGATTAAAATTAATGCAGGTAGCTGCCCGACGCCTAAAATACCGGGTCAAAATGGACCCAACATGGGCACATCTATTTTTCACATCTTTCCTAGGCACACTAGGTCGTCTGTGTCCAAGGCTATTCTTTTTTACTGTTTCCGGTTTTCAAAAAATCCGAAATAATTCTGGCACACCTGCTCTAGTCTCTAGTTTAAATTTTCACCCATCTATAAACGACACAGTGCGCATACAGCGCACAAATACAGCGAAGAAAAAGTTTCCGGTAGGAAAGTGATTGCCTTAGACAAGCAACGAATTCTGTGTCGTGATTTATTGGGAAAAATAGAGACTTTCCGATTATTGCCGTAAAATAATAGGCACTCGAAAAGGTTAAATAGAGTCACGCGATAAGTACTCTTTTACGGATGAAAATATCATCGGACGTTCTCTTAATTAATTATTGACGCAACAGTGACAGGTACTTTTACGGCTATGAAATAGCGAAACTGATAGGTTCGATAGATTGATAGCCCCGCTGGTCTTCCACTCATTGCGTAATCACCGCGACAATGATTTAGGATGACTATAACGTTAAATGTCGTCGCCTTCGGCTTACGGATTGTTTCGCATCGCGGGAGATTAATGAGCCTGCGTTGCCATTAATCCCTGTTAAGTCTTTTCCAGAAAACCTCGTGCCCCGCGGTGGAGAGAGAGAAAACGAGAGTTTAAGCTTCTTCCGATTCCACGGTTCATGAGACCAACGAGATCTACGGACACGGAGTCCTAAATTGGCTTGGGAAAGAACACCATATTAAGATCCATATGCTAATGATTAGAACGCGTCTCTGGTGTGTATAAAAATTTTGAACGACATTCTTCCTTTATCCTGAAATAATCTGGGCAAATTAAAACGTGCATAAAGATCCGAAAGTCCCTCTCTCTTGTCTGCTTCTTACTCTAACAAGATTTATTGCTCCTGGTAAGAGAAATAGTAATAACTTAATTCAGACCTATTGTTCACTTAATTTGTATCAATTTTCTCAATCCTTTCCTACAAAAGCGGCTCCACGATTCCAAAATTTGATCCTCAGCTTTCGACACTGTCAAGTGCGTAATGCCTTTCTCGATCCAAGAACCAGTTGAGCATCTCGAAACAAAAACTGACCAGAGCCACAGCAGTCAGTCGAAACAAAAAAAAAATTACAGCGACTGACAAAAATCCCATTTCTCACATCTCTGGACCAGGATCAGTCGGAGCTAATCCAATTTCGACTACGAGCAGATAATCAGCGTCGCAGCGAGCAGAATCAAAGCTACCAGAAAGAAAAGTACACGAACGGTTCCGAGCAGTGTCGCCGTTGGTATCTTAATCGTTCGATCTGGCCCGTCGAACGTGATTGCGCTGCCTTATGACTTTCTTTCCCCTTTTTCGTCCCCGGAGCTGTGTCCGTGGAAAGGTAATGGGCACCAATAAAGCATCGATACCCGGTCGTCCCTGTATCGGGAGGTCCGTGGGACGCGTAAGGACTCAATACAACCGTGGACAGCGGGAGAGGGTGGGCGAGGGGGGATGGGGTGAGGGGAGGCAGGTCCTCGGCAGGCCATCTCGTAAAATAAATCGGTGACATCCCGCAAGGCTGGTCAGGCGATTTGTGTGACGGACAAGCGTCGGGAACCGCGCCGAGGTTCGTATGAAGACGTCACCTCAGCCAGCCTCTGCCACAGCCCGGGAGAGAGGGAGCGAGAGAGGAGAGCCTCCTCGTATCGGCAGAATCATTTGTCAGGAGCTTCACGTCGCGCGGCTGGAGGTCTCTCTACTTGCGATCGACTCGCTGATTGACTTATTGTGAGGATCGCGGACAGTCGCCTGTCGACGTGCCGGATCATGCCAGCCGCTACCGGATCTTGATGGCGAATCATACTCGCGGGCCACCGTGACACGCTCCTGGCGAAACTATGGCGCCCCCTGAATTTCCATCGAAAGGCGGAGGCGGCCTCGTCCGTTAACTTAGGCCATTTGCTTTGGTAGAGTACGCTTCGGCTGGGGGGACCTGGAATATTAGAACCTTGACTGAGATAGAGACAGATACAGCCTGACATTTTATTTTCTATATTCCCTTTTTCGAAATCAGATCACTTAAATCGCGTGTTTCCGAAGGTATAATCTCCTAGAGTACCCTACTAATATACTACCAGCATGTAATGCATAAAGTTCAGCAGAAATTTGAGTAACTCCTAACACAGTACCGTGACCAAAGAAGTGAAACTGTTGCGCACTGCCCTAGTTTAACGGTCAAGGACGCTGGACGCGAAGATGCAACGTCGAAACACTACGTGTTTCGACCTGAAATAGAAATCTCAATGCTGCAGAGAACCGGTCACGGGTTACTGTACGTTATTTCCGAAGAAAATGCGACAGATTTATGGCGTCGTGGAGAGATCGCCGTCCGAGGAGGTCCCGAGAAAGTGTTGAATCGGTGTGAAAGGTGGGATCAGCAGGCAATCTCTTGGTAGCCGGTGCCGGAAGACGGTCCCCGGGCAACCCTAATTACCGGGAGCAATTAGAAAATTGCGTCAGGCCCGGGAACGGCTGCCGCGACTCATCGTCATCCCCTTCGAACAATCGACCGGCGTACCCCGGCCCCTATTGTTCGTCGATACTCGCCCGGTGTAGCATTGCTCCGGATTTCGACTCTCGGGGTTTACCTGTCCAGGTAGAGGGAAGGATGGAAATCGTTTTGGAATTGCGAAAGCGTCGCTCGGCCCCCGGAAGGCTTCCCTGCGGAACGCCGGGGGTGTAACTTTCGCCCCGGGGTAAGAAAAATTGCTGAGCATATTTCACCGGTGGTTCCCGGCGGGGCACCTGACTGCGCGACGGCTAGAAACGTTGCTCGTCTCGGCTTCGAGAAAATAGATCGACGATCGAAGCCATTATTTAGAGAGGCGACCGGACCGGCCGAAAGCCGGTGGACGGATTATGCCGGTTGATCTCCGGGACTAAATTGCATCGCGTCTGCTACGCCCCGGGATTAATGGACTACGTTATCTGGGAAAGGAACCGCTCGATAGACAAACGCGCCGCATTTATTTATCACGAATTAGACGGCAGAAGTACCGCGATTCCGGCTCGCCCATTTTTCTCCGCAATTGTCCCGCGATAGCGTTGCGACGGACACGATTTTCAACGATACACGGACTCTCGTCGCTGTTCCCCAATTTCTGCTTGTAGACGCTTTTAGAGACACTGCGTTGAAATTGGGGAGAAACGAACGGTTAGAAAATTTTATAATTGCCTCTTAGTTTCTTGTAGTCAATTATGTCGATTTGAGTTCCATTTGATAGTCAATTTGATATTCTTTTTATAGCTGTTCATTTTTGACATCAAGAATTTTTATTTTTCTCAGTTGTTGTTGTTTCACCATTTTCATTTTTAACATGAGACATTTCTTATCTGCCAAGAGAATAAATTCCAAAGGAGAATCATAGTTTGACGAACGGATTAATTCGTAGTTTTACTACAATATGTAAAATAAGGTTGGGTAGAACATGCTTGACACCGTACAGTGTATTCTCGATTTATGTCAACAACACGAGTTTTGCCAGCGACATGTATCGTCCAGGAGACGTACCCGAGCTGTGTTATGTTTACACAGTAGTGGGGATAATTCCGTGACGTTCATCATCCAGGCCATTGCGACAGATATAGAGAAATCACTTTATTTGGCAGAAGCTCAGGAATTTAAATGGATCTATGATATTTAAAAAGGCGTTCAAAAATGATTCTTTACATAACAATAAGTACTGAAAGAAATTATTTTATACGTTGCAAGGCGTGTCGAATGTAACTGTCATCGCTGGAGAGAAACTTCAATATCCGACGTGTACGTATTATTTTATTATTATACGTGATTCAACATTTCACTTGTCGTCGTACTACAGGGAACAGCATTCTATTTAGCGTGTTACTGCGGCCGAGATCGTTTCATTTGCCATAACCCAATGCATTCAATAAGGGCCCGGTGGCATCGAGGATTGTCACTGTAGGGCTAGGGTCTGGTTGAAAAATTCCGGAGCCGGAGGATCGGTAGGCCACGGCTACCGTCACCACCCACGCAATATTTCTCCCTTCGACATGGTCTTGGTGGCGTCTTACCCGTCGATTTTCAATCCCGAGGCAGGGAAGAAGGGCTCCGAGGTTGTCCGGGGCCCGCAAGAAAAATTGATACGTGGGCCTCTAATGGCCCAACAAAAACGGACCCAACAGGGACGCGACAACAAAAGCGTATGCATATTATGAATGAATGGACCGGGCGAAGGAGGAACGGATCCCAGAAATATATTGCCTCGGTGCACCCACTCTCTCCGTCTCCCTTTCTCTATCTCTCTCCTCGCCTCACCTCTCTGTTGCATGCGTGGTCACTGGTGCTATTCCCGAGGGTGTTCGAGGGGGATGACGGGGAAAAGGGAGATGGCGAGGGGACGGCGAAGAGGGTGCGCAGAAGCGCCGCGAGAAAAGAAACTCGCGAAAGAAAGAAGGGAGTCGAAAGAAAAACAACGGCGCGGTGTACGGCAGAGAGAAAGAGCGAGAGAAACACGAAGGAGAAACGGAGAGGGAAGAAAGAGGATCGAAAGAAAAAGGAGAATGAAGTTGCGAAGCTCGCGCGAGTTCTCCTTCGCCCTCACCGCCCCCCACCTCTTACCTCCTCTCCCCCACACCCCCGCTTTTATCTGGCTTTGTGACGAGGAGCAGGCGAGGCCCCGCACGACAGAAAATTAGTAAAATCCGGCGGGTAGCGCGTGGAACTGTCTGTCCTGATGCTCGGCGTCGGATTTATAAGGAGCGAAGCCACGATTTATGCCGCGGCCCCTGTTATTTATCGATTTCGATGGTGCACGCGATATCGCCGCACGGATATCGATACGTTCCTGCCTCGAACGGCATGCCTGGCCTCGGTCCTTCTTCTTCTTCTTCCCTCCCGGGACTCCACCTCCTCCTTTAACTCCTCCTTCCCTTCTCGCTTCTTTATTTCGTCCCTGCTTTTCTTTCGCGCCAGCCCTGAAAAATGGCACGGCCAATTTTCTTTGCGATCGGCGACCCTTGTAGCGCAGTAATTTGTGGCCATTTTGCCCGTCATAGCGCTCGGCTGTCTCAATTTTAGCTTCACGCACGATCCGGAATATTTTTCGAAATTTTCAACGGAACCGGAGTTGGTTTGAACAGAACTTTCGAGGGTGTTCTTTGTCGAAGAATTTTTTGATAATCAGTATTCGTAATTAGCCGATCATAAATTCAATCCTTCGTAATCTGACGGCAATTATAAGGCACTAAAGTTGTCATAAGTCGAGACCATTTTGACATTGTTGAATTTATTTGCGTTTAATAAATTGCCAGAAATTTGAGTGTCGTGTGCTCCGAGTGCAAAGAGTTGGACGTGGAATGTATCGAAGAGCAACTTCCAATTTAGAAATCGCCAACTCGCGTGAAGGAAAAAATCGCTTTTGAGATGAACTTTACAAGCTACTGCTGGCACGTAAAAATTCGCAACCTTAAACAATTTCAGTCGGGATTCGAAAATCCGCAATCGGCGGGCTTTCACGCGCAAAGATCGCGCACAAATGTTCCAATCAATGAAATCCTCTTTGGCAACGGGCAAGTTGTATCGGCCCTCGGCTAAGAAGGGTTCGCTACTCCCCGGAGATTAAAACAGCGCGATACGAGTGTCGACAGGCTTACCGAGCCGAAATCATCCGTTCGCTTTTTCTCTACGATAGATTAATACCGTAAACGGAAGGGTGTAGGCGAACGTAACAGTAGTAGGGTGCGAGAGGTTTCTGAAAGACGAAAGATCAAGCCGATTACCCCGCAGAGCGAGCGTGGCGTTAGGGCTGGCGAGGCGGTTTGCCGTGCAATTATTAATTCCAGGAAATCGATAAGCTCAAAGAGGTTCCTCCCGATGGCGTGCTTGTAATTATTGCCGACAGAGCGGTAGGAAGAAGAGAGCAAGGAGCAAGAGGCAGCCCTCAAAGCACAATGCCACCCTCTAATCACGCATCGACTTATCGGCAACGAGGAGGCGGGGGTGGGCTCTTGTTTTACCTGCACCTTGAGACACCAATAGTTCTTACGGTGCTCCTGGCTAATAGCCCTTTCGGCGAGAGAGCTCAAACTACAGGAAGCACTTTCTTCTTCGGTTCTCGCCTGCTTTCAGGCTCTAACGAGCGCGGTGTCGATTTGAATATCTTTTGGACCGCTTCGGAACGTCGAAAAAGACTCTAGCCGTTTCATTAGAATAATAACACGGTAAATAATTGCGGAAAATCATTAATTTTCCAACAAACCGTGTCCATCATCAGCGAATTCGAGGGTTGGAACCACCCCCGAAAGAATAAAATGAATTCTCGATTGTAACACGTGGAAGAAAATGTTTCAGGCATTGTTGGCTATGTCTTAAATGAATTCGTTTAATGGGACACTGTTATTGCCCGAACAATTTGATTCCGTTGATTGCGTGCGTCGTTAACAGATGAAACATAATATCTGCCGCGAAAGGAATTCCTGTCCGTTTCTCTCGAATAAGACTGCAATACGTTCCCGACAAAAATGAATAGTACTTGGGGAATTGCTGACCTACCTCCGTTCCCAGAATTGTTTAAAATTCGCCGACGTCGGGTCCGCGCAACAGCCTTAATTAACGAATCGACCGTCTGGTGGTCCGAAAACCGTCGCAGCTAAATCTCTGGTTTATTATCCGGAACGTTTAGCTTTTTACGAAGTCTGGGACCGTTCGATGGCTGCTTGCCAGCCTGCTGCCGCGCGATTAATGCGTATTTATGTGCGTTTTCCGGGAGAACAGCGGCGTATTTTCCTCTCGTGGCTGTAGAAACCCGTACGAAAAATTCGTCCATAACTTTTCGAAATCCGAAGAGAACGGAACGGGAGCGGAACGGGAGTAGAATACGGCGAAGAGAGAGAGAGGAATAGTTTTTCTGGTATTTTCGCGGGACGGTGAAAAAATTGCAGGCTACCGGAAGCGCGGTGATAGCGAGAGGACGATATCGGTACGACCTCTAGGAACGAGCCTCTGACCACGGTGGGCCCTGCTCGCCGCGGCTGTGGCATCGTGTGCCCTATAAGAAGTGATCGTTACTGCACGCCGCCCTATAATCTACACGGGCTAATGACGTCCATTACGTTACTGCGCGCCTCGGACCGCTCGCGTCGTCCGCTCGCTTGGCCACGGTCCCGATACGCGACTCTGTTCTGTGTATTCTCGTGCCGGTACCACCGCAAAGAACACACGGAACACACGAAGGATTCCGCGGCTCTAGACCAGTTTCTCAGGGCGCAAGGCCACGAGCACCGCGGTTCCCAGAATCATTTCAATTTTCCGACGATCCTGCACGCCGCCCTCTATCGATCCTCTCCTCCGCAGGCACTGCGAACGCTCCGGAAATCGATTTCAGCTTGGAACGATCGTGAATAGACTGCGGATATTATTAGTTAATTATCTGCATCGATCGCTAGAAAGCTACTCGGAAATTTTCTTGTCTCTTCATCCCTTAAGACAGTAACCAAAATATTCTCAATGCAAATTTTTATACCTCGAATATAAATTCACCGATGGAAACGTTAAAATAATTTCCCTATTTGCAGATAAAAATTTTAAAGGAGTTCATAAAAGAAATTGAAACTGGGTTCTTGGGTATGCGGTTATTGACATAAGTAGTTTCTTAGAAGATTGGAAGAGTTTCATCGACAGCTATACATTTATAGACAGTTATACATTTGAGTTATAAATGGATAAAATCCGCAGTCTAATTACGAGGATTTTATTCAAAATAAAATTCGTCTATTTAATAGTGCGACGTCTGAACAATGTCTGACCGGAATTTACGTGTTCATATTATCTATATAGATTTTAATATACGTGCAACACAGATAGCTGGAAGCAGCTCTGAAAAGATCAATTGGACACGTGCATTGTTGTGGGACCCAAAACCAAGGTGACGGAATTATTTGTCCAGGTTCAGAAATAATTTTAGAAGCTGATCTATTCAATGTGACTGGTTAGAATACGCAAGATGATCGACAATTGTTCTTAGTATCACACCTTTTGATCTTGTCTGGAGATGCTTAACGAGCGGATCACATAATTATCCGGGTTGCACGAAATAGGTTGTACACTTTGATGTCGAAGCTTCAAGTGGTAATTGCTGTATAGAAAAAATATATTCTTGAAATATTGAAGCTGAAGAATCGGGTTTTGGTCACAAAAAGTCGCTTTCCAGGCCACTGTGCAGCGGCGGCACCTTTGTGCAACCATAACGGGAGCCGCAGAACTTAATGCTTCGACACAAAACAGCTCGTATTAATTCATCCGAATGTCTCGCGTGGCACGCACTGAGCCTTCCTCTAGGATCTTCACGGTTCTTTGAACCTTGCTCGATGATAGTAATGCTGGCGAATGATATCTTAATCGTCCTTGCCTCGAGACTTCGCGGCGCGCTTCTGGCCAGGATTTAGAATCTTTTACTATTTCTCCGGAGAAAATGCATGGTAAACAATACTTCCACACTTCTCCGGAAGTATTTTGAACAGAAAAATCAGGTAGTCACCATCTGGAATATTATGGAATATTCGAATAGTCGAATATTAAGCAATTACAGTGATTTCCCTGTATATGTCGCCGAGGCCTGGATGATAAACGTCGCGGAACTATCCCCACTAACAACGGGAATACCACGTGAGGGGCCAGCAAGCTCGCAAACATAACACGGCTCGGGTATGTCTCCTGCACGATACAGGACGATGGCAAGACCCGTGTTCTTGACATATATCGAGTATTCGAGTATAGTGCGGTTCCAGTGAATGGATGTTAGTGTGCCATCTGTGCAAAGTGTTCAGAACAGAATAATCGGCTGGCCAACAGGTGAAAGGTTGAACGCGGCTCGAAATCGTGGAGGTTTCAGCAAGCACGAGATTTTACAGCTGGCATGACCGGGCGAAGGGGTTGGAGGATAGGGTCGTCGCGAAATTAGAATGTTGATGGCGGCTGTGTCCGGTCGATCATCGAAAAGCGAGGACCGAGGGCACTCGCGTTCCTGGCTTATCAAAATGACAGACTGGTCCCTGAATTGATCGTCGGCTAACTTAATGGTTCGACGGAGGTCTTCCTCTTTCTACCTGGCTCCGCATCTCTTCCACGCCCTGGTACGTCGTCCCCCGACAGCCATAACTCGGTCGAGCGAAACAGAGGAGCGCGCGCGAGCGGAATCTGTGTGTGGCCGAGCGCAGGCATGTATAAATACGCGAGGAGAGCCGCGTATAACAAGTTATGGCAGATAAATTTATAGCATCTCCAGTGAAACGCCATTACTTTAAATGCACCCCTCTCCGGGGCCGAGTGCGCTATCCTCCGCGATCCTTCTTTCGCCTCTCTCCTCTCTCGCTTCTTGCCTCTCTCTCTCCCTCGCCCTCTCTCTCTCTCTCTCGCTCTCTATCTCTCTCCCTCGCTCTCTCGCAGAGTCCTGCCGCCCGTCCGCGGTATCAGCTTTTACGATTTTTAAATAGCCCGCGCCTGCGAATGCCTTCGACGTTGCAGGAACCGCGCCTTTTGTCCGGTCTCGATCTACGGATTTCAATGATCTCTCCTGTATCCCTTCCCGGCCGGGCCCGTGATTTTACGGCCGGTGCTTCGATGCTTCGCCAGGATCTCTCTCCGAAGCAGCCATTTCACTGTCAGCGATTTTTTGCAACGTTGTAAAAACGTAACGACACGCTCGTCTTTGTTACAGATGCCCGCGTCGGGGGCCCCGTTCTTTTATAATTATTGCCCGACGGAGGCGGAAGCGCATGATCCAAGGCCCCTCGATCCCTACGGCGCCGCTTCGATCGACGCGATCATCGGTCTATCTACACCTCGCAGCTCGTGCTTCTATTGCACTCGTTTCTCTCTTTTCGCGAATGTGGTCCAATAACAGCTGGCAGATCGGCACCAGTGTTCGAGCAAATCAATTACGAATCCATCAAAAATTTGATCCAAGCAAGTCAGAATAAAATTGATTGCTGTATAGAACGTGAAAAAGATTAGTCATAAAATTTCCCTTAAAAGTCCGGAATCATTGGAATAGTAGAGACGGTATTGGAAAATCGCCGAGGTCACCCTCAAAATCACCCCCGTCGACCAATACATTCAATTTCGACCCGAACCTAACTCAGTCGAAGAATCGATTCATTGCGGGCCCGGTGCATCCGGGAAAATATTGCGAAAGACCTCGGTAAAGGGTGGAGAACGGCATCGACGCGTCTCCGGGTCCCACCCCACGCTTCCGCGAGACGATCAAAGTTCAACCTCCATAATCTGGCCTAATCATGGCCCGGTGCCCCGAGTCGCTAACTTCTGTGACGTGTGCCAAGTCGTGGCGGGGATTCAAGAACGACGGTGCAGAGAACAGGGGCTGGACGGGAGGATGATGGCGCGGGGAGGACCGACGGAGGTATCAGTATCGCTGCGAGTAGGTTGCCAGCCGGGAATAAACCGTTTATCCCATATTATAATTAGTTAAATTCTTCGGGACGTGGAGGTGTCTTTACACGTCAGTCAGCCCACTTCGCTTCCAGGCTCATCCACCCCCGTCCCCGTCATTCCTTCAGCCCTCTTCCTCCTCGATCCACCTCATCCACACCCTCCGACCCCCTCCCCCCCTCCGCCTTTCCTCATCCACCATGGATCTGCTCGTTCTCTCCTCCCCCAACGGCACGATCATCTCCAGCGCAGACGAGCCAGCCGTTCCGACTTAACTCGTTCGCCCGACCAGGTCGAGAGGGGGATACGTAAGATATTAAACTATCTGAAAATTAGTTAAATCTTGTTTAAAAGTTCGCCGGCGAAGTATTTGCAGCCGGAGAGAATCGACACCGGCTGCTGCAATGCGGCGATCCGAAGCGGCTCCGTTGCCGGGTCCGCGGATATTAGCATCGTCGTCTTTTTTTTTTAGCCGGAAAGACACCCTACCGAGCCTATCGAAATTCTTTTCCAATGAAATGTCTGCTCCATAGTCTTTCTCTGCTGTTTGCTGGGCAATTCTTCGTCTCGTCCCCCGTTCTTTAGGGGGTAGTTTTATGCTCGGGCTGGTCTTGCTTCGGTGAGATATTATATTTTCTTTGTGCTACCCAATACTTGGAGAACTGATGTTGCGGGCGATTGTACAGTCGGTAATTTAGACAGTTGTTTATTAATTTATTTGAAGATGTTTTTGAAGGTATTCTACACACCATTGATTTTCTTAATTCGAATTAAACAGACTTCAATTTTATTTAATCACCCGTGCAGCTACCCAAATTCTGCCTTTATATAATTCTGGGTCAAAATGGACCCCCTCACTACCATCCAAGAATAGTCAAATACAATTCGCCAGTTCATAAAAGTCGACTGAAGTATTATAAATGAAATACGAGCTCCTTCTTCTTTATACAACTATTACTACTTATTAATATTACTGATTCCAGCTTCCCTAAATTGTGCCAACTATCAAGCATCGTGTCTAAAAAATCAGATGAAGCCTGTTAAAGGTATCAGAGAACGTGTTAGGGTATTTACATTGTCGTGCGACTTGCTTAATGGGTCTCCGGCAGATAAGGCTAACGAGTCAGGCCAGTCTTGAACTTTCGCAAAATAGATTTCGCTTCGAGCGAAGGTGCAGCGACGTTTTATCCGCGCGTTGTGACTCAAACCCGCGCCGAGACGTCCAGATAATGACTGACAGCCATTTGTTTTCTGAGTCAGCGACATGTCCATAAACCTGCGAAACCGATAAGCGGCGTGTATAATTTTGCTTAATAAACCGATTTCTTACGATCCCCCAATAAATCATGCTCTTGATATGCATTTATGCTAAACTGGTTTCGGTTTGTCCTGCGCCGATTACACGCGGTGCGCGCGAACGACTATTAACGCAATTGATAACGCACCTCCGCGATTTTCCAATACCGTCTCTATTATTCCGATAATTCCGGACTTTTAAGGGAAATTTTATGACTAATCTTTTTCACGTACCGCGATAGAAATCGCGCAGTAGTTAAATAAATTCAATCTTGCCAGTTTTAGTGCTCCGACGCTTCGGTGGATTTCGGTCCGGACAATCTCGCGTATGCAAATTCGCGTTCGCCGATTTTCCACGCGATTCGGGCGGCCCGATAAAAGAATATAAATCTGTTAATCGGCGCTCGCCCGTCGAAATTGCGAATCCGCAATAAAATCGACGGGCGAGGAGAGCGTGCGGAAGAAAAAAAAAAGAAGGAGGAATCGGCTCCGGGGGCGTGATAATTTATTCCAAGGCTGAAAATCGAACAGCCCGGTCGCCGTTGAAATCGGAACGGAACGGGGCGATGAGGATGAAGAGAAGAAGGAGGAGGAGGAGGGGGAGGAGGATGAGGATGAGCCGAGGCACGCGTGTAATCGAGAACGTCCAATTCCGAACGAGAGATTAACACGGTATTATTATTCTGACAGGATTTTAATTTCGTCCGCGGTCAAGCGATCCAACCTCGCCCGTGAGAAGCTTCCCCCTGCACGGTTTTCTGTGGAAGTGACGCGGAGGTTATGGCAACGGCAAACCTGGTGGGTGTATCGATATTGACGAGGGTGCAATCCGCGTGACGTTCCGGGCCCAGGGACCAGGCCAGGAACACCCCTGCGTGCTTCGGGGTCCCAGCGGGGGACGGTCACAAATTATATCTGCCGGACGTGATGCTAATCTGGAGAAAGTTTGGAAAAGCAGACGTGATTGATTCTAATTTATACGTACCCGGAATCCGAACTAGTTTCCCGCATTCTTTTACATCTGGCTCGCGTCTTCTCCGCATTCTGGCGATCTCCGTTCGATAAGAACGATGGAAATTCAGTTTGAGCCATTGAGCTGTCGTTTGGGACCTAATAGGGAAAACATCCCCTAAAATGTTCCCTCCAGTTGACCACAAAACGCTGACACGGAAGAATCGAATTCCGTCCAGTTCTGTATTGTCTTGCTTAAAAGACACTCTTGTATATGCTAATGAAAGTTATAAAAATTATTGCCCACTCTTTCTGCTTTTAATGCAATCAGAATTATAGAGGAGTTACTGATCTCTGAACATTTTCAGGTACATCAAGTACTTTGATTCCTGAATATATGTCGCCGAGACCTGGATGATAAATGTCGCGGAATTATCCCCACTACGAAGCTCGGGAGTGTAAGGTCACGTGGATCAAAGAGTAGTATCTCTTGGCCGATATATGTCCGTGGCTAGACCCATGTTGTAGACATATCGAGAATTCACTATACTTTCTTTCATTTCTCTAGCTAACATCTAGACTGCGAATTTTATGCATTCGTGATGATGGGTACGTGAAATAGAAGACAGTGAAAATATTTGAATCATTTAAGAATACTATTATATAATTTCCGTGTTATTAAAATTATTTAAAGAAGGAATTTGTTCAGAAAATTTATATCTTGCATAAAAATTTTATCGTTGGAGCTTAAGGAAACTGGAAACCATTGCAAAAACTGCTTCGAGTCTCAGGAACCCAGTAAATAATTGAAAATAATTGTTCATAGGGGGCTGATTCGTTTTTAGGGCGCTCCCAGAAGGATCGATTCCTCCGTCCCTAATCCGTTCGGGCCTGGATCGAGAGATCAGCAATCGTTTGGCGCGAAACGCGTGAATCGATCGGATTTTCAGGTCCGCTAGATGAGAACCTGTCCACCGGTGGTTCGTTTTCCTTTTCTCGCGCCGGCATCGACACATTCTCCCCCACCAACACAATCAGAAATCCACCGTGCACACGCACCGCGCGCGAGGATGTGTGCAAGGGGGAAGCCAACGCGGGCACACACGTTCAGAAAAGTAGTCCGACAATGGCAAGTTACCTGTTGAACATACGGACAGGTGACACCCCACGTCCTTTATGCGGCGTATCCGTTGCGTCGTATTTTATCGGTCGGAAAGTTTGATTTCTCGTCGAGGCTGGCCCACAATAAAATACTTCGGCCCGGCTCCCACGCCGATCAGCAGTCAAGTGAGGCCGGATTACTTTCATAAATTTTCCCCCCGGCCCGGACCCGGGGGAACCCGTCGATCGACGAATCAAAGCCACCAAATAATCCTCGAGGGTTCCGTCGTTCTGTCTTTAAAATCCTAAGGGATCCACGGTACGCGCACAACGAAAGGCCGAACATTTTTCTTCCATTTTTATTTAGAACAGGAGGGAGGAATCATCCAGGAAATCCAGCATCCGTTCTGGGTAACTCGATTTCTTATATCATAAGTCATTCCGCCGCAATTCAACTTCCTACCGGAGGTTTCAGCAAATTATGATTTTTATAGATCCGTTCGGGATTGTAACACATGGTTCCTAGGACGTGCTTAGTAGTTTTATGATGGCCCGGCTTGATTAGTGGCTATCAAGCTTTTATTCTCAATTGTGTATTAGGAAATTACCGTCGGCAACGTAGTGTAATAGCTTCTTCTGCTATGATGCTGTCATTGCAAATTCTACGAATACTTGCACCGCAATGCAACCAAACAGGATTCAATGCTGTTATTCATTTTACAATTTTTATTCACTTTAGCATTTATGGCACAAACGAGCCGGTGCAGTTTAAAACAGTCCAAGCACGTCGACGTACTGTTCCCAACTTATTAAGATCATTAAACAGAAAAAGAAATTTTAATCTGTCCTCTGCGTCTCACAATCGATTCGCAAACAATTTTTATCTCGCACAAAGGTCCATAAACTGCTAAGTATTTTTCGTCACAGGCCAAGAAGAGATTCCGAAAAGGTGAAACAATAACTGAAGAATATAAAATAATAAAATTGAATATTAAGTGCATTGTCCAGCGTATCAGCAACAATCTCGTTCCACAAGATTCGCAGCCTCGGGAAGCAAAGTCCAGCAGGCATACAACACCCAGAAGGTTCCAGGACGAACACAGTATCCTGCGGCGCGATGGTGATTAATAAACGGGCAGAAGTGGCAAAAAACGATGTCGGTAACACGGAGTTCGGCCAGGTACGAATCCCACGTGTCACAGATCTCGGATCGATTCCGTCATCGATAGTTTCCGAAGGCTGTCCTTGAGAGCCGGGTCCGATCCTTCCACCGGAGGACCGATCGAAGGCCGATACACGTACGCAGGAGGTTGCGCGTATGCGTGTGGACAGGAGAGCCGAAAAATCGAATGCGTTCATCCGGCAGGCATTCCAATGAGACAAACAGGCCGCGAGGAAGAAAGAAAGGAGGCTAGATGATGAAAAAAGGACGCCGGAACGAGAAGATGTAGACGGATGGCGTGATACACGGTCTCTCGCGGCATGGCAGCCTTATTTCTCTCTATGTCTCTTTCTCTTTCTCTTTCTCCCACTTTCTCTCTCTCTCTCTCTCTCTATCCCTTTGGTCTCTAGCTGAAACGCTACCAGAGAAGCTACGGTAGCGGGTTTCGCTCTCCGGGCTGCTGGCAGGGCGTAGCCTGCAGGCCCCGATCATTACCGACATTGTCCGCTAATGGATATTTATGAATGCACCAATCAACGCCACCACTACCGGGCTTCAATGCAATCAGAATCGATTATATAGATTCCGGCCGCGGACGCAACCTTCGATCGTCCTTGCCAGACTCCGCAAGACGTGGCCGAGCTGCCGCGTGGGCGGTCTCTCTTTCTCTCGAAAGCTTCGGGGAATTAGGAATCAGTAGGAAATTGTCGGCAATGCAATTGCCGCAGTCCGAACACTTTCTTCGAAGCGTGCCCGTCGCCTCCTATCGCTTTCTTGGTGCTCTTCGCTCCCGGGATCCTCCTCCCTTCGGTTTAATAATAAGTGGCGAGTCCACTTAAAGATATTTCTCTACGGATTCAGCAACAGCTGCCAGAAGTTACTCGCTACCCTGTTAGATTAATCACTCGTTGATTTATCACCGATTTCGATTTTATAAGGTAAACGGTCAGCTAAAATTATTGTTAGCAATTTTTTGTTAGCAATTTAGACATTCTCGTAATTATTGAGCACTTAGAGCTGTCATCCTGGTTTGGGTCTTCTCGGAAACATTTATTTCTACTTCGATACGCTGTTCAATTGTGTGTAAGACTATGACAAAAACTTGTCTATGATTTTAGAATTACACGTCTAAACTATAAATTAAAAATTACTGTCTTCCTATCATCTCATAGCGATAATGTCGATTTCTGTGCAAAGTAAAAATTGTCTGCACGGATCCCAACCAACCATTTTAATAGTTTAAACGTTCATGTATCGGAGTTCGTTTCTTCGACGCTTTTAGTAGCGAGGGGGTTCACCTACATCCGCGGTACGAACGGATCGGATCCGCAGAGTACTGGTAAGAGCCCTAACATAGCAATCGAGGGCCGGAGAAAAATTGGAATTTCCTCGAAGGCGTGAAGCGTTTCGGTTCCGAGAAGACGTTCCGTTTTGATCTCGCCGCCCACGCCACCGCTGGCCGTGCTGTTTTTGTTTCGCCGATGCTCGGGGAAACAAAGGGCGATCGGCTGCGCTAATCAGCCTCCGTTCAGCTCGTGATTGCACGTGTGACGTAATCGGGACATTTGAAAAAAGTCACGAATAAGCGTTTCGCAGTTCGGCCACGCGGTGAATACGCCGTCACGGGGCCCCGTAACACGGCGTGACCACGGCGTGTATAATATCGCGTGTAGCTTGGCCGCATTGTATGTTTACGAGTCGGCCCCGGAGGGCCGAAAGAGCAGCCGCGCCACCACGAACAGAGAGGTGTCGACCAACACGTGTCCGTATCGACGAGGATGTATCGACGACAGCCTCTCCCTTCGGCTATCCGCGTGTGGTCGCCGTTCGAGCTCTTCCTTTTTCCCCGGGCGTGTTCCCCTGGATTCCTTTTACTTTCGACGCGTACCAGAGAAATACTCCGACCGATGCCTATCTGCCACCTTCAGCTTCGAGATCGGTGATTAAACTCGAGCTCGGAAAGTTGCATTCGCTGCCGACTATGATGCTCTGCAAGCTCCCAAAAAATCGGGGCGATTTCGTCGATCATACAGAAATTCCAGAGTTAACGCTCGCCACGCTGATAGCCACTTCAATCCCTTAGATCCAAGAAGTCGTGAAATTTGGATCAAGCGATGTGTCGTAACTAGACTGCGAAGTGAAAATTGAAATATATTTACATTTATTTTATGCAGAGTTAAAATTGTCTACTGATTGTGATAGCCGCTTCAATCCCTTAGACCCAAGAAGTCACGAAATTTGGATCAAGAGATGTGTCGTAACTAGACTGTGAAGTAAAAATTGAAATATATTTACATTTATTTTGTGCAGAGTAAAAATTGTCCACTGATTGTGATAGCCACTTCAACCCCCTAGACCCGAGAAGTCACGAAATTTGGATCAAGCGATGTGTCGTAACTAGACTGCGAAGTAAAAATTCAAATATATTTACATTTATTTTGTGCAGAGTTAAAATTGTCCACTGATTGTGATAGCCACTTCAACCCCCTAGACCCGAGAAGTCACGAAATTTGGATCAAGCGATGTGTCGTAACTAGACTGCGAAGTAAAAATTCAAATATATTTACATTCATTTTATACAGAGTTAAAATTGTCTACTGATTGTGATAGCCACTTCAATTCCTTAGACCCAAGAAGTCACGAAATTTGGATGAAGCGATGTGTCGTAACTAGACTGCGAAGTAAAAATTGAAATATATTTACATTCATTTTATACAGAGTTAAAATTGTCTTCTGATTGTCGGTGTGTTGATAAGACTGGAGCAGAGTAGTTCGATTCAGCGTTATGGGTCTTGATAAAAGACACGAGAATTTCAGAGTGACAGGCTCAAAATTGCTGTGGTTGTTTCATTAACCCTTTGCACTCCTTCGTCGACTGTGACTCGACGTTTAACAGGTGTTTACAAAATTCCGGATGGCAAAGGGCTAAAGCAGTGCAGAATTAAGCAAATGCCATTTAATAAGGGAAGCTATACTTTCAAAGGACGCTATGAGAGCTCGGAGGAATCTACGAAGCTGAAGAGGCTTCAGATGGTTACACGAAACGATCTCACCGTAAACGTGAAGAATGATCGAGGTAATCGAGAGAGGTGCTATAAATCAATATGAAAAAGTGATGAGGAAAACTAGGTCGGGAAAAGTGTCCATGAAAGTTTTACGAACTTTAAGGGGTCAAGGAGGACGACTATGATGGCTCGAAGAGCTTCAGGTGATCCTGCAAGCTTGAAAAAAAAAATCTTTAAACACTGCCTCCTCGCAAGTTTCAATACAGTAATGAATCGTCTGAGAACCCTGAAGAGAGTCTTCGAGCAATCTGTGATTCCGTGTGTCGTCTCAATTATAAATTGACGTTGCAAATGAAATCTGAAAAATAGGGAATAGTCCCTCTGCTCAGAGATTCGTACAGGTTCTCCTGATTAAATTCGCCGGGGACAGAAAAAGCTGTACAATCCCGAAGGAATGTTTTCCTGATCGGAGCGGGGAGCCATAACCGCGGCGCGGTTCGCTGGAAAAAACGCCGGACGCCGGGCTGAATTTTCCAGCTAAGATGGGCCGCACTCATATGCCTGCGCGTAACGATCGTTTCATGGGAAATAACGTATAAAATGAATTGGCTATAAAGCCGGGTAGCCGCGCGCGCGGCTCGGCCGAGGAGAGTTATTCGTACCCCGGTTCCTGCGTGTAACTCGTGTACCCTATAACTTGACACCCTAGCCGCCATCGGGCAACCATAACGCGCGTATATCAGTATAATCCATCTGAAATCCGGATCCAATTTCTCCGGGGCGTCACAGTAAATTCGGCATTATGAATTTCACAAGCGGACGAGCAAGCCGTGCTTCGGCGCTGGTTACTTTTTCGACGAAAGGGAAGAGCCGCCCGCTGCTTCTTCGGGCGATCCGAGCGCGCGAGATGAATTCTATTCTGGCGCGTAACACGGACACTAAAACTTTATTCCACCCCAAGCCACGGAGCTTGATGTCCTTTCTCGTAACTCGCGAGTATCGAAGATAAGGATGCGAGCGAATAATCCGGCCGGAATCGCCCGACCATAGAAATTTTAAACGTTCCGCTAGACCCTCGGCTCCGCGGAATACGCTCGTCATGTTAAACGATAATAACCGAGGGAACGGCTCGGATACGATCCGGGAAGCTCCTCGAACCACGCACGAATATTGGGAATCTGCAAATTGTCGCGTTCGCCCCGATACCAAAGCTGGAAAGCGCAAAATCTCTGACCGAATGGCAATTTTTTGGTCTGAGGAGCACCTGTCGTCTCGGGTTATAGTTTTTAATACCTGTACGGGCGCTCAATATCTTCAGGAAGAACCGGGATACTTCATTTTGGTGATAAAATCGACAGAAATCGAGATCTAGATCTATTTCAGCTGTTTTTGGTAAATAGTAAGCGGAAATTGCGGCTTAGAAAATTCCTGTGCGGCCATTTTGCAAAAAAATAGAAAGACAAAAATACACAAATATTCCTCAAGACTTGTACAACATAGACCACGTTCTATATTTTCACTTAACTTCGCACTTTTATAGGAAAATAATTCCAAAAGGTCTCGCTTAAACTCAATAAATTATCAAGAGTCTTTGAATGAACACTGTGATCTTTAAATTTCCTTTCCCTGTTTTATCAACGGCAAAATAACTACAAAATTTTGAAGGGTATCTTCAAACAACATTTTCCAAATTTCTTCTAACACAGATGTTTCCTCGGGTTCTAAAAATTTGCGCAGGTCATAAATGCATATGGATGCACATTCACGCGAGACTTGCAGGATCCACAGCTCTCGTATTATCGACAAAGCACAGTTTTTTAAAAAGAGTACACGTGTACGAGCATATGGGTTTTTGGGGAGAGTGAAAAAAGTTTCGGGGGAAGATGGTGGATCGGCTTATGGCTGACAATGGCCGTCAGAGCCGAAACGGTAGCAATGGTCCATTGAGTCGAGCAGTTTCCGATTCCTTTGATCGTGCATTGAACTTTGGTCCGGCGAGGGCAAGCATGTTCCTGGTTTCCTTCGGATACGGTGTCGGTCGCCAATGACGACGCTGGATCGGCGGATTCTGAGGCAGTGGCATCATCAGAATGAAGAACGACTCGGAGGTGTCCACCTAACGTTACTAATGATCCCGTGGGCTCCGTAGAATACATATGGAGCGGCCAGTCTGAATTAAAATCGCTCTGGCTATAGCGACCTACCCTTCTCTTCTCCTATGATTAATGGAGAGTTCACACTCAGAATGCACACACAGGATAATTAAGGGGATATATTCTGGCCACCGAGTCCGCGTGTAGTTTGAAGGATGTAACGGGTGACGGGATCGTCAGGCCTCGCTCTCGCTCTCTTGGCCTGCAACCCCGTTATTATACCTGGAACACTGAAAACACTTTTCCTGAATCTCTGCCGAATTAGAAAATTTCCCTCGCCTTGGTCGATCGGTTCGATATTGAAAAAGCGTTGTCCAGGGTTTAGGGAATTTTTAGGAGCTTCGTTTTGGTGGGATCGTTTGATTACGAGTGTGATTGATCGATAGAGGAGCGAAAGATTCGAAGATGCCACCCGGTATACGGGATTTGGACGGCAAGCCTTAAGATCTGCCGCATCACGCCGCGGTGGAAGGGCGGCCTAATCATTAATTCAAGGCTTAGGTGTAAACAAACGATGATTTGATAACGTCCAGAGACGCAGGGGCGTCTCTAACGGCTACCAGCGAACGCAGAAAGGGCGGACGGAATCTTCTCTTGATCCATCCACGCACGATGCGTACACGCCGGGGCGGGACAGGGGTTCCGACCTGTAAGTACAGGTGCTGCATTTGCTCGTTAATTATGTATACGACTCGCGAGAATTACGCTCGATTAATTTTCCCTGATGCGCGTCCTCGAGGCTGCGCGGATTCTTCCCCGCAAATGGTATCCGTGTTCCTGTCCTCCGCGTCTGAAACGTCTCACTACATTCGATCACTACGTTTCCCGGAAACAACCGTGCCCCGGGACTTCGAGAAGTCGCCTAAAAAACAATTTTTCTTAGCATACAGATTGCAAAATATCGAAAATATAATCTTCGAAATCGGGAATATATTTCAGATTAACGTCGACGAATCGCTTTCGGTGGTAACTATCCTTTGGATGAAGATGAACGTTTATGTTTGTCCGAACCCGTTAAAATAATATCGTAAAATGGTGGACGGTTGTCAGTCAAGTCGATGTGTACGATTCAATTAAAATCTGCGGTGTCATTCCGCAGTTCCCGGAACTCGCGACACGTGCGAACTTCGGAACTGTACTTCCAGCAACTTCGAAACAAACACTTGTATAATTAGTTCGGTATCTGTACGGGCATGTAATATTAATTAAAACGAATACGCGATGCTGCTGCATACATCGGAACGCGAACATTCGAATTAATTTTTTCGAACTTACGAATTCTACCGTAAATTAATTTAGAAAATTTCAGGTTTCGGTAGATGCCCAGTTTCAGGTTCGGAATATTTACAAAATAAATTGATACGCTGGAGAATTAATATGAATTAATTCGGATTGGAAGAAAATATATTATAAATAGTAAATCGAGGGAGGGTAAGGCGATGAGAACGCGCGGGGGTCGAATCCGTGATAAATTGTTGAAAAAAAGGAAAAGCTTTGACGCAGAGGGGGTCGTATGCGACGTCGTTGAACCCGGCAGCATGGTTTCAGGGCACAGGCGAGAGGGGTTGGCCCGAGGGGGTGATACAAGCCACAGTTACAGAAGGCGGGGGTGGTGGGAGATCAGGACGGCGATGGGTCGGGTTAGTGGTGGTGTGTACAGGAGCGAGAAGAGCGCCATTCTTTTGTAAGAAGCTCACATAAATTGCGACACCCAAGAGTTAAAAGCAGTCTTAAATTACGTGCCGTCGACTCCTTGATGAATTGAGTGCTCCCACCGCCGTTCTATCCTCCTCCACCTCCTCCTCCTCGTCCTCCTCCTTCCATCTGCTTTTCCCGTAGCCTCCTCTCTAGCTTTCTTCGCCTAGCGATATTATACATTGTTTTTACGTTCCCCTTTATACCCCGTCGGAGGCTTCGCAACCCTAGCCCCGGCCAGGTAACTGGAGCAACTGGTCGTAATGAACAGCTCCTTTATAGTTTTCAAGCCTTCGCCCGGTCGAGGATGCGTCCGTGAGATCCTCTTCGTCACTATACACCCAGTCCTCGGCCACTTTCCTTTAAAATGGGCCAGCGCTACCCCGCCCGTAGATTGGACCGGCAAAAGTAACTCAGGTGTTCTAATTAATTAAGCGTTTTATTGTCGCTTTTACAGACCCGCTTTCCCGGATACCAACGAACCTCGCGTCTTTATCGAGGAAATCAACTTGGCTCCGGCCCTGCTATGTAAAACGCGATCTTCCTAAATTTCTTTCGACCCTTAAACGAACCGTTGCGATCTCCTCCGGCTCTTTAAACTAACAATCATTTCTCCAACAAGAAAGAGAGAGAAAGAGAGACAGAGAGAAACACACAGTTTTTGGTCGAAATAATATTAATCACTCCAAACCACCCCTTTACGCCAAGACAGTCAACACGTTCGCCATCGGAATTTATCTTTGTAATTATAATATTCTACGAAATTTATCCCCCCCCCCGTAAAATATGTAAAAAGATATACTGTCACAGAGAAGTTATAAACTCTTCGAATCTCGCGCTATTCGAGATAACGAATATCTACGTACACGATATTAATTCGATTTTCTTCACGTGATATTTGTATATTTTGAATTTGTATTCGTCGAGTTCAAGTGTACTTTAAGTTTACTTTTGCTCAAGCAAATCTCACAATGTTTGCCATTGCAAAATATTAAGTCTACCGGAAAGTTTTGTGATTTTTCAATTGAAAGAAAATAATACAGTTCTCATACATTTAATAATATTTATTGTAGAATATACTTTCGTAGTATATGTCGTAGTATGTAGAATATAGCCAACCGAAGTCATAATAAATGATCAATATCAAAATCATAATCAATATTAACAATTCCCGAAGATATACCCGCTACATTGGAGGTAGTTTTTAGGGGTTGCTCTGCGAAGTTCCTCGCCGAAAGCAATGATCATATCTCTGAAATCTTCGACGGTTAATACATGCCAAAAATAATATATACTGTATTTTCCCCCAGTTCCACCAGAAACTACTTCCAGAGCAGAAAAATCGGATTCTCTTCGACGCGAAATTCCCAAACGCAAAAATCGGCGTGAACACAAAAATTCGGCAAACGATTCGACTCGACCAGTGCAAGCATCATTAGCAGAGGTCGCGGGTCTTAACTAGGGCCTCCGACAAGCCCCCGTTCTCCGAAAGGGGTCCGATTGAACTAGTTTCCAGGGGCGGTGTCATCGTGTCCCGAACCCGTGGTCGGAGCGCGTATAAATTAGCCCGAAAATCGCGTAAACAAGTTGTATCGTGGTCTGAATCGTGGCCACCAATCACCACGGCTTCTCTTGTCCCGCCGACAGTCTCCTTCACCGTGGCACAACCCCCCTGGTCCTCCTGCCCCCCGCCCTCCCCCGTCCCATAACCCCACCGTGTTCTCCGGTTCCCGTGGTTCCACGGCCTTGCCTCCTTTTGTTTTTTAATATCGCCGTGTATTTTATATTTCTGAAATCCTATCTGATCCTACGCGACTGATTTATATGCACGATGATACACGCGTGCCGGCACTACCAACGAGGGGGCCTCGAGAAAGCAGCCATCATATCTGGGGGAATCATCGGGCAGCGCAAACAGAAAATAACTGGGTTACCTTTAGTTTTATTTGGCGCAGGTTACGTCGGATTCGTGGACAAACGGGCGGAGAGGGAAGAGAGCGAGAGAGCGAGAGTGCAAGAGAGAGAGAGAGAATGAAAGAGAGAAGAGAGGCGGCGGAAGAGGAAAGGAAAAAGGTTGGTGGCAAGAATGGTGAACGAGGATCCGGCCGAGGGGACGCGGTGGAGGGGCGGGGGGAGACGGGAGGGGAGGGGCAGATACGTTATTGTTCTTGGAATGATTCCAAATAAAGATTTCACCGGTACAGTGTGTAGGAACCTGAATAATAAAATTCCGACGATGGGCCAGCGCGCAGCGCTAACCTCCATTTAGCTCTGCTGCCGGTTGCCGGGCACGGGTGTAAAGGCTGCCTCCTCGTAACAAATTGTCCTGTTTGCTTTTACCTCGCGCGTCGGCTTTTCGGCCATCAGAAAGCGAAACGATCCCCTGAACGCTGATGGAATTAGCTCCCTCCGCCAGCGACAAAGTCGCGGCGATCCCTTATCTCGGTAATTGACGGGATTACGCCAACTCGCGGATTTTACGTAGATCTTCAGGAACTAGTAGACCCGCCTCGTCTTTATGATCCTCGGGCCGCGTCTACGCCGAGCGAAAATCACGAAATCTGCCCTGTAACCTGTTCTGCCTCGATGGAACCGATAAATCAATCCCCTGCTACATTCTTGTTCTACACGCAGAATTCTTACGGTGCGTACAAATTTGCGAATTAGTTGTTTACTCTCTTTGGTTCGCTGCTTAATTGATGTAGGATTTTATTGTAAATACCGGCTGGAAGCGGAAAGGAAAAATTAATAAATTGAAAACTTACACAAAAGGTACACAATTTTTTAAAAAGCGGAAGACAACTGTTTTTTTTTTTTTGGAGGATCCGCTTTAAGTCTGAAATTGTAGGCACTTTGAAAACCATAAAGAAAATTTGCGATTACCGTTAAAAATTATATTTAAAAATAAAATTGTACTTTGTATCGACGGAGCAACATCGTTGATTGTAACGCCTGCGAAAGGATGTTGATTGCGCGATTAGTACTGAATACGTTTTGGGGAATTTTTCCTGGAAAAGTGTGCGATTCATCGGGAAGATAATTGGAGCAGCGGAGTCTAGATCCCGATCAGTTTTTCCAAGTATTTTCCCGTGATCTTGGTCACGAATTCTGGTTTGCCCCGGCAGCGTTCGGCATTAACCGCGATTATCATATTTTCGTTGGGGACCTGGCATCATAAATTTGATCTCGTTATCTCGTTTACGGACTGCAGCCGTGCAATGGAGCGGGATGAACTAACGACTGAGACGTGGGTCACTGTGGAAGGAGACGGTTGAAAGAAGTGACGAAGGAATGGCGTGCTGAAACGAACAGGCTTCTTCAAACGAGAAGATTCCTGATGTTTCTCGCCGTTTATATTGTGTTTAACAAGTCCGCCGCTGGCTTCCAGGAAAATCAAACTTTTATCTCCGCTATCCGCGCTCGCTGAAACGCCAATTAATTTACATGCAGAACCGTTCCGGAAAGCAGTACATACCTACAGAAATGACTGTAATTTCCTATTCTCGGCTAATAAATTATTGTGGGCACGTGTACTTTCCCGTCAAATAATTTACCCACAGACACAGAAAATTTAACAAAAATTTATACTCTTCATTAAGTCGCCAATACCCAGATAATTTTTCTCTCTCAATTTATTTTAAAAATTCTATGTCCTCGTTTGCAAATATTCAACAGATTACTACTTTCCTGCGCCGTTGAGAATTAATTTAAATTTGAGGTTTAAAAATACGTGTGTCGCAGCTATAATAAATATTTGGAATTAGTAGAAGCCTTGTACTCTTCACATTTTTAATGTGTCCGGATCAATGTCTAGGTTTTAATTGGTCCACCTATTATCATTTTTGCGGCTCGTAAAATTGTTGAAAAGATGAAAAGTGGTGGGTTTCGGTTCGCGTGGCGTTAGGATGTGTTGCCGAACATCTTGATACGTTTCCGTGAAAGCAGTTCCAACGTAGGGCGATCTTTATCGCCAGAAAGTTCGCGCTTCTTTCGATTCGGCCAATTTCGCCGTGCTCGGTTCGCGCGCATAACTGTGCATAAGCGAAATTTATGCCAGGCGATTTGATTACCGCGATATAAACTTGATGCGGACCTGGACGACAAGACGGGGACATACATCACATGCACGGTTCGAGCCCGGTCTCTCTGTACCGTGGTACCATTCCTGGTAAACCAACGACGCCCCGCGTTCCGTTCTTCCTTCTTTTGTTTCACGGCCGCCGGTATCCTTTCTTCTTCGCCGATTCGTCGCCATTTTTTCCACGATCCGAGCCGCCATTTCTCTCGCGTGCGTGACGACTGCTTGATATCGTCCGCGTTCAATCAAACCTCTACCTCGTCACACCGATAACAGTACCACTGAAAAATTAACAAAAGTTACGAGAAAATAAAAATTGCGAATATCTGGATGAACGATGTTACGGAACTGAGCGATATGCAGAAGATGGTAGATTACTTATTGGTACACCTAGTGGATTGAACGCGGGCACGTTTGCCAGACAAGCTCGCGCGCCAAAGATAAGTTTAGAATAACTTGTTTTATGAATTGTCTTGTCACTCAAATCATAATGAAAATCATTTCCTCGAAGACCCGACGAAAATTAAGTCGCAGCGTAGAATATAGATGCTTAATTGATGATCCGCGCCTGGGTGTCTGAGGTGATGAATACTGCACTTTCGAAACTGTAAAACACTAGTTTATCGAGCCTCCGGCCGCGCAAAAATGTCACAGAGAATTCGAGCCTCTCCTAAAGTAAACAACATTTCGAGGATCAAACACAAACGATTCCACGGGAAATTCTATTGAACATTAGAGACACTGTCAAGAAGTTCATAGTTGATCCGCGAAACTCGCAGCATTATTCTTTCCGGATAAAATTCTGTTCGAAAGTAATGGGTCCCACGGGACGTAGGCTGAACGCTTTTTAGAAAGTCGGCGTTCAACTTTTACCACTGCGAGCTAAGAAATATTCTCTGACAGCGGAGACAAGGTGCTCTGACCATTTAAGCTGTAATTTAGTAATTTATTAACTCTCTAGCATCTTCATTTTTAATTTTATAGAAGCTGGGGTGCCTGCATTGAGCGAAATAAATATTTTTTATTCGCAAAAATAAAATGTTCCATTTAGCGAAGGCTCAATTAAAAAATTTACAGGAACAGGTGGTTGTACAGAAACAGTGACACCTCAATCTTGCAAAAATAAATATATTTTGCTGGTAAGGACGTCTCATGCTCGACTCAATTCCACAGATCGAATGGGTTCGGCTCTGCGGGGACAGAGATTCATTGTGCCGTGGTCGCTCGCGAAATCAAAGGTCCAAGAGGTGAATCCAGAGGTTCAATTTATCGTTATTGTTGCTAATTCACCTGCATGTTGATCCGGCGACGTGCATTATTCGCGAGGATACCGAACGTCGTCGAAGGGGGGGCCTAAATCACCAGCGTCGCTTGACTCACCTTCGTCACACCCATGGCGGCACCCAGGAATAATAGCGGGCCCGGGGCCGGAAGTCCCCTCACCTTGTCGGACCAGTTCGTTCCGAAGAATCGACGGTTTCGACGTGTTTGTGTTGACTGCGCCTCGGTGCGCGCCGCATTCGATTTCATATACGGAACCCCTGCACTAATGATGCCTACACGCGGACGAAAGAAGAGGCGACCGTTCGTGGGCGAACGGATCGTCTAATACTGTCCCCGGGTCCTCGCCAGCCATCGCTCGGACGAGGGGCGGCATACAAAAATCCAATATTTATAACTTATTGTCTGGAATTTGGTGGCATAATCAACTCGAGCCGCTCGCCTCCGATCTGACACGAAACTTGCACCATTCAAGCGCTGCTACAGCTTCAGATTACAGCTACAGATTTTTATATTTTCATAATTGACTGTTTTCTCATATTTTTTATCATCGAAGAAGAAAGTTCTTTGTCGTCGAGAAATGAAAATAATTTAACGAATTTTTCTCAGTGGACGTTTCTGCTGTACTGAAACAATTGTCGAGCGTTGAAAATGAACGCGTATTAATTGGAGTCGTGAATCGATCGAAGAGTATTTTCCAGTAGCGCGAAAGTGTAAATTTGGAGCGGACCGAAAAAGGAATCTTTTGTCGAATCAGAAAATCTTTGATGTCTTTCCTGTCGCTGCGGCGAACGTTCGCGGGAATCTAGTGTCAAAGGGTAGTAAAGTGAAGGTAGGCTTAATTAGGGAGGAATATTGTTTCCCGTCGGTGCCGGCGCGGTGAATAGCGTTTAATTATTAAGGCAGGGTTACGCGGAGCGGGTTTCGAGTCCGCGAATCGTCAATTGCGGGGCTTATTGTCGTGCTGGTTGATTTAAAAATCGACAAATGGTTGTTCAGATGGCATAAAAGCGACGGAAAGGTAGAGGTACACCGCGAAAGGACAACGATTACAGGATTCCCGTGGTCAGAGAGCATTCGATCCTCGATGCTGTAGGTACCCGGGACTATAAATCATAATTAGGCTGCAAGCGGTAGCCGCGAAGTGGCTGCAGGCCCATTAGCAGCAACAATGCAGCCAACCAGCTTAAGACGTCGTTGTTGCCAGAAGAAGAGTAAGTTAGCCGGCCATTCAGACGCAGATCGTATCGAGACTATAGAGCAGGACATTCGCAAAGAAAGAATAATGAGTGTGCAATTCACAATGGGTCATTTGGAAATGTTCCTCCGATGGCGATCAACGGGGACACGGTGTCCTTGCGCGTCGATAAATGAATTGCTTGTACCCCGGTGTCGAGCTAATATCTACTATCAATTACCGGAATCCCTATACCTCTTCCTGTGCTCGCAGATCCACTGACATTGTCACAACAACCTTCAGAATTCTTTCACAATTTAATCCACGAATTTCCGGAAGAAAACAATTCAGAAATTTGTCACATTGGTATTTACTGACGATGAATTACTGATTTTAGTCTGCCAGTTAGAAAAATATATTTTGGACTACAATTTATTAGAAAGAAACTGTCACTCAGTCTATTAATCAACAAAATTATTCAGGCAACATTGACTCGCATAGAAGCGAGTCTGTAGCTCCCGAAGAGCCTGAACGAGTTAAATACTCGAAACTGTTTCATCCATTCGTTTCCAATTTCGTTAATTGCCGCAAAGGGAGAAAATAAAGTATCTATACACCTATAGCATAAGCATAGTGACAAGGCAGAAGCTGGCGTTCATCGCGCTACTGGTTTCTAAGGACACGAGGAGGAACTGCGAGGCACTGGAGTTGATCTACTCGTCATTCTAGATGATTGGATTTAGTCGAAAACCGATTAGACTAATTTTCCACGTCCCCTTAACGTCTCATTTCCCATGATTTTCTGTGTCGATCGAGAAACATTCTAGATTGAAGGATGACGACGCGTAACCGATTTTACGAAGATTCATTCGGTACTAATTGGGGCAAACCTCGGCCACAGATCAACCAGAAAATTTTCAATTTCGACAAACCGGATAATCGTTGATTCAACGGGCGGGTGATTCTCGTTGGGCTTTTTTCTGGTAGACGCCACCGAACCCGAGAGCCTACCTGGAAACAATGATTAGGCACTATTAGACGTCGTGGATGCAGAGGATCTTGTACCGGCGAGCAGACATGTATCGGTGATTCACCGGTTTCTTAAGATTCAGTGGCCCTCGTCGTTACGGAATCGAAGGTCGAAATAATTGAGACAGTCCGACGATTTCCACTTGTAATTTCGGCTGCGGGGAATTTCGGACCACCTATGGCGACGGCCCCCGCGCTCAATGGGTTCCCTTGTGATCGAAGACACCCAGGCCGTGTTATAAAATCTGAAGATTCATCTTCGTCTACTTGACTCAAGCATTGACGGGCCCTGACGAGGCCTCTGGACAGTTTCCGTGCACCGAAGAGAACACAATGGAAAGTCCAAAAGCCACGAGCTTTCCTGAATCCCTAATATGCCTAAAAAATGAATCCGAAGGTCTATTCGATCGTGGTATCTACGTGCTGTCCGATATTTCAATAGTTATTTTTGTCACACTCGATCTTAAACATGGTGGTTATTTACTTTCATTCTTCGACTCTTGCAAGTAAACATATTTTTCTAACAAAGAAATAATTATTCTCTAGCCTTGGGCGATTTGCATTAATTTGATGAATCTATAGGCTTGTAGAAGATGCTTATGAAATGTACGATAGGTATGGTAGTTGATGTTTTATGAGGGGTGAAGGTGGATAAGCATTTTTAGAAGATCGTCTAGCGTTTATTTGGCGGTATCAATTTCGAGTTCGCACTTTCGAGCGATAGAAAGCGCAGCGGCGCAGTTGCATCGACGGGAACGGTTTCTCTGTCAAATGACGAATGAGCAGAAGTCATGACGAATTATTGTGCGCGGTATGTCATGCATCAACCTGCCAGCGTTCGCGGCCAAGGAATAACGAAGATCCGAACGAACGAGTGTCTTAAATTTCATACCAACACCTACTTGAGAAACGGTGCACGGACGATGCCGGCCGTTGTCGTGTACGTTCGACGTATCTGATCGTTGAATGGACGCGCAGTCGATGATTCCAATCTGCTGTCAATGGTAGCCAGCCTTCGGCCGAACGGCCATTTACCAGCCGGCGGGATGCGAACACCGCTTAATCATATTTCGAGCAAGTATGCGGTGCCGTTCGGCCTCGGCGGTGCCAATTTTTGGACCTATGGTGACCGAAAAGTCTGCGTTCGAAGCCTCGTAACATATCATTTTGACGAACACTTATCAGAATTAAAAATAAATTACTGGGATCGTTAATTGATAGCTCGATTTATGTGGACATTGAACGTATATGCTGCAGCATACTTTGTTTATGTTTGAAAAAGGAATATTTGGGACAAAGGGGGCCCAGGTAGGAATTAAACTTTTTACACTGTCGATTTATGTGGACATTGAATGTGTATGCTGCAGCATACTTTGTTTATGTTTGAAAAAGGAATGTTTGGGACAAAGGGGGGCTCAGGTAGGAATTAAATATTTTACACTGTTGACATATTCTGATGTACACTGCATTCTCGACATACTCGAACCGTGTTATGTTTACACTTCTGGACGTCCGAGGCCTCTCGAGCTTCCTGGCCCCTCACGGAATTATCCCCACCCCGCGGTAGTGGGGATAATTCCGCGACGTTTATCATCCATGCGTTGACGACATATATAGAGAGATCACTGTAATTCCTCATATCTCTGTTCTATTTTATACGTACATAGCTGTTTATTTGATTAGAATTAAATTTTAGATACAGTTGAAAAATTTTTCAGCGGTTCTCTGATCGTGAGGGAAGTCTCAGTTGTTGCAGGTAGGTTAGTGGTGTTTGAAGGATTTGTGGAACGGATCGGGACTTTTCCGAAGGGAGCAGTTTAGTACAGGAAGCTGTTGAACGGCTCAATGGATCGTGGAAAGGGAGGCGTTCCTGACAAATTTTTCGGATATCGTCGATTTATCAAATGGCCACGATTCCCGTAGCCGAGGTGTCAAGACAGGTTGACGTCGTCGTCGTCGTCGTCGTCGTCGTCGTTGGAAAGGGGTTCGCGTTTCAACGACAACGACGTCGGGGTAGACGTCGACGACCATTAGTCGCCGGACGATATACCTCTGATGTATTCCGATGTTGACGGAAAACCTGTAAAACGGCCTCACGCCGGCTTACCGGAGATCTATTAGCGACCGTTATAAATGGTCCGACGTCTCCGTCGATGTCACCGGTGTCGCTGAAAGGAAATTGACTACTCATCCCCCTGTGTACCTCCGACTCCCACGTTTCTCCGGCCGCCTACTCGAATCCTAGAATTAAAATCATTCACGACGGATTCCCAAGAAAACATGTAACTCGTTTCTGCTGAATAACCTCGCAGAATCATTCAGAAACCCATGCCAGATTTCGTGCAACTAAAACGCCCCTTCAACTTCGCCTGAATGGCCAACATTTACTACTAATTTATATTTATGTATTTTCATGTAGATACTGTTTAAAGGATACTGGGAGATATGTGGCGCATTAGAGGGGTCCCAAAGGACTCTCCAGAGTCCCAAGGGATTCTAGTTGTTCCTAAAAGACCCTGATGGGGATTCCAGTGGACCTCAAGAAACCTGAGGAAAACCTCCAAGGTCCCAAAAGACCTCAGAGGGATCCTAAGGAACCTACAACGACCCAAAGGACTAGAGGGATCCCAAGGGAACCTCCAAGGTCCCAAAACACCTCAGGGGAACATCCAAGGTTCCAAGGGAACTGATACGGATCCCAGGGGAACTTCCAAGGTACTAAGGGACATTAAGGGGATCCCAAGAGACTTCAGGGGGATCTCAAGGGAATCCCCAAGATCCCAAAGGACCTCAGGTGGATCCGAAGGGAACCTCCAAGGCCACAAAAGACCTCAGGGGAACGTCCAAGGTCCCAGGGGAACTGATACGGATCCCAGGGGAACTTCCAAGGTACTAAGGGACATCAAAGGGATCCCAAAGGATCTCAGGAGGATCCAAAGGGAACCTACAAGGTCACAAAGGACCTCAGGGGGATTCTAAGGAACCTACAAGGACCCAAAGGACTGGGGGATCTCAAGGGAACCTCCAAGGTCCCAGGGGAACTGATAAGGATTCCAGGAGAACTTTCAAGGTACTAAGGAACATTAAGGGGATCCCAAGAGACTTCAGGGGGATCCCAAGGGAATCTCCAAGATCGCAAAGGACCTCAGAGGGATCCGAAGAGAACCTCCAAGGTCACAATCCATACGAAACATTATTAGTCGAACAAAGTATATTAGAATCTCTTCAGTCATCGTCAGGTATACAACAAACCCAGTCCATTAGACAAATAATTAATAATTGTCTCAGATTATTTGGAACGGTTGAAAGCAGGTTGAAGAGGCGTGGATTCGCAGCGACTCAGAATGGAGTGCGGTGCATCACACCGAGGGAGCTTTTAAGATTCCAGTAGCCGGTGGCGAGCCAATAACGCTGGCGTTAAAATATGGTAATCGAGTCGCGGGATCGGCATATCGACGACTTGACAAACGATGCGACGCCCGAAGCATCAGACCACCAACAGATCTCTCGCGCGCGCAAGAGAGAGAGAGAGAGAGAGAGAGCGAGCGAGCGTGCGCTCTCCTCTCCTCTGGTCGCCGGAGCCGCTGCTCGCTCGGCCGGCTCTCAATAATTTGTTATGTACGTGACTCGAAGCTGACTGCTATCCTGGCATTCTGCCATTCCTACGTCCTGCCTGGCCGAGTCCTGACACCTGGTCGCATGAACTACGATCAGCATGATCCTTACGGGAAGACGATCCCCTGATGCGATAATTGCGATCTCTCTCTCTCTCTCTCTCTCTCTCTCTCTCTCTCTCTTTCTCTCTCGATAATCGTTCGCGCTTCTGATCATTCCAGCGTTCGGTCCTTCTTCTAATTTCATCCTCCTTCTCTGGAAAATCGTTTCCAATTAATAAGGGAACCTGATTTCTTCATTTCAGAATAGGAGTGATACCATTAACAACTGGAAGTTAGGCTCAGCTAATGGAAGTCTCATAATAACATTCTAAACGACTGTGCTTTATCAACAGGAAGCTGAAACAAGTTCTTCTGAGCAGTGACCTCTAAAGAAACGATTAGGCTACGGTGCACGGGCGAAGGTTCAGCGATTGAAATGAGCACAGACATTTTCTGTTTTAGGCAGTGTGCTAGTTTCAATTTTCAGATAATAATTGGTCGAATTAATGTGTGAAGGATATTTTGTGTAATTATTTTTCGAGAAGTCTGTCATGGTTTAACATTGCTGGATTATAAATTATAGCTGTTCAAGAACTCTGAAGCAATCACCGGCGGACAATGCATTAAGATTATAACGATTTCATGCTAAAATGACTATCCTGGACATTCGTGTCCTGCGACAGAAGGAGATAAAAATGTTTTGCGACATGCACAAAGGCGAAAATTAAAACGCTTCTCGTCCTTTTTAATGGCGTATGCTTGCAGTGATCGCATTATAAATATATAAATTAAAAGGATTACGTTTTAATGATCCCAGTTCGTAATTATAGGAAAGATGCTTTTAATTTACATCAGAAAGACACGCATTATCCTCTTTCTCATTACTCCGCTGATTATTTCAACGAAATAAATTTATGTAGCACCATCTCGAAATAGTCGGGCCCTTTTTTCCCCGTCGATCTGTGTTCTGTAATTCTGAAAATTCTCGCTAAACGAATCGCGAGCGCGCGAACCTGTCGTAATAGGAGACACATCTGTTGGCCGGGGCAGCAGAATTAGACGCAACTGCACAACGGTTCGCAGTGTTTCGTTTCGCGTGCTCTGTCAAGATTGATCCGGGAGCTCGTCCGAAGGGCTCTCCGCAAATCCCCGAAGCCTCCGCCAACTGACCGCATCAATCCTATTACAAGGCGGGCCTATCTCGGCAACGGACTCGCAATCGGTCGATTGATTTTGATCTGATACGCTCCGAAAGTCCGACGCTTGTCACTTGACTCGCGCGATTCGCCTGCCATCGTCGACCGGAGCCGGTTTACTCGTCTGATTCCTGGCTAGCGCAATCCACTGGCTGGCTAGAAAGTTAAACAAACGCCTGATCGAACCCTATCTCATATCCCAAGACGCTGACAGCCATATTCAATCATCAAACGTTCCTCTGTTCTGGGATGAATACCGTTCAAGACAGAAAATCAAGTACAAGATTTGGACTCGGAATTTCTGAACTGCCAGTTTAAAAGAATTCAATTTTTTAGAGAAAACTTTTAGATAATTTGTGTAGCAAGGAGTACATATTTTCTACCTGAATTGCAACGAACTGGAGTGAAATAGAAATTAATTTTCTTTTTTAATATGTTTAATAGATGGAAAATAATATAACTGTTTGAAATTACACTCACCGATTTTTGTCATAAATCCAAACTTGTATTCTGAATAAAGTGGACCATACTCGAGAAATTGTTTTGACCATAATTCCTGTCCCGAATGTTTTCTCATTACGAAAATTATTTGCCCCGTCGTTTCAGCCGTCAGGAAACAATGCGTTACAATAGAAGATGTAACGAGACGCCTGTGTCTATTAAATATTCACCAGAACAAAATAAATTAAAATCAATAAACCGTTCCATTATAAAAGTGGAAGAACGCTCTGTTATTTTTCCGTACGAGACTCGGTTGCCTCGAAGGAATACGTCCGCGCATAAAATGGTTCCTGCGCTTTGGAAAAAGTACGAGGAATCGTTGCGAGCCTCTCGGCGGGGATATTCGTCGAATGCGGGTGTTTGGACGGCGGTTTTGACGAGCGTCAGAAAACAATGAGCGAAATTAATAAGAAACTAGTTGGTGAGCCTCAGACGAGCCGCGTTGCCATCTAAACTTGCGGAGGGTTTTAGCAAACGGGCGATTTCTGTCAGCGTGACGGTAATATTCTTACACGACGGTCAAACATTAAAATACAGGGACGAATGTATCAGGCTAAAGTACAAGGCGCACGGCGCACGTTGCTAAATTACGTGCGAGCATTTAGCAGCGTACCAATAATAGACAGCCTCTCTCCTCTCTCCCTTTCTCTCTCACCCTCTCCCTCTCCCTCTCTCTTTTGCTCTCACCCTCTCTCCGACCGTGCCTCAGCATCGGGGGACCACGAACGCTACTTTCGTCGGACCGTTTTATAGCGTTGTATATCTTGAAACGCTTCATTACTGCTTACTCGACAACATAACAAACATTCGGGCGAGGTTTAACATCAACTGCCGCGATTTTACTGTGCCCTCGTGGATTTGTAAAGTAACGAAGGATTCTTCGGCCCGTACCACGTGGACGGACGTTGATGGAAAATTCTCGGGGCCGTTTTATACGGGCCCTCTAATAGTCGACGGGCGCGGCTCGCGCCGTGCTAAATCTCTCTGAGATACGCCCGTTAAAAAGACGATACCTCCGATCGTTACTACCGCTAAATCGAAGTTCGTTGACTTCGGAACTGGCCTGCAGGAAAATCACGACCCCCGCTCCCATATTTTCACCGCGAGGAAATTATTGGGCCGGCCCCGGCCAAATTGGTCCAGCCGAAGCCTGCGAGACGAAACAATCTTGAGAATAGCCGCTACCATAGTCGGAACCGAGAACGTGATAATATTTCGGAGCGATAAAAGATAAAAACAATATCGAAAAAGTTCAAACCGAACGCTTGACCTTGATCTCCCTCGTAGTTGTTTTACAAGTTAATTTGTTTTCTGAAAATCGCGCGCGCATGTTCGACGGGTGTCGTTCGATTTTGTCTTTTATCGAGCGAGGCAAACGTCGACTCTGTTAATCACCATTTTCGAATAATCTGTCAGTCGGACTCATTCCGGACGACTAAAAATCGTCCGCTCATGTTCAACGAGCGCCATTCGATTTTACTCCTGGCCGAGCAAGAAAATTTGCAGGTTCGTTAAATCGTGCGCAGCGTCCAGATATTTTTTTTTTTAATCATCGTGCTGATTTCAGAAACATCGCGCAGCGTGGCCGGGGCAAAAGGATCGGCGCACGGCGTGGATAAATGGAATACGTGTCCTGTAATTGCGTACTTGAACGTCGTCGCGGACGTTTCAACGGTGCAACACGGCGCAACGTGGTGCAACAGCGTCGAATTAGAATGCGCCGGTGCCAAGAACACCTCAGGACTTGGGAAAGGATCGAAGGAAAGGGAAACCGGGAGGGTGGTCAAGGCGGTAGACAAGACCCCGAAGAGCCTCCGCGGAGGACGTCTCTCCGTAATGACGGAGCATAAATAACTCGGACATTTACGTGCGCATTGATTTAAGCAAACTAATGATTTCACTTTGACCGGTCGGCTGTGCAGCCTCACAGGAACCACGGTCATATTGACGTTTATATCCGGCTGTGTAATTTACATGTCTATGGACGACAATTATTGCACGGGTGGCTTCGCACGTTATTAGCTGCCATCTTGCCGAATCGGCCACTGTCCGAAATTATTGCCTTCTTAATAAGCGTTTTGTCTGCTGGCACTGTCCGCCATTAATTTACGGTCCTGGCCGTCTAATCCGTGGTTGTCACTGCTGAAAAACGGCACCGACGACTTCGTTCCCCTCGCAATTTCATTACCCGTGTAAAAACAATCGCCCGGAGCCGGTTATCCTTTCGTTTCGAGTTCTCCGAGCCCGCGTACACTCGTAAACAATTCCACAATTTTATCATTCGTTCGCGATTGTGTATTTTGACCGAGCGCGGAAACCAAATTAATTTCTACTGCAATGGCTTGGAGATCGAACGTATTTTCATCTAAACTGTAGCAATCTTTAAAGAAGAGTTTTGTACTGCAAATTCGTAAATATTTGAAAGCATCCCTGAACGTTTTCTGTAGCTGAAAATTGGCCCTATCAATTCTTCATTTGTATTGGAATATCCTAGAGGTTTAAATAGTTTTTATCTAGAATGTAGCAATATAGAAGTACACTCGTAAATAATTCCACAATTTTATCATTCGTTCGCGATTGTGTATTTTGAACGAGCGCGGAAACCAAATTAATTTCTATTGCGATGGCTTGGAGATCGAATGTATTTTCATCTAAACTGTAGCAGTCTTTAAAGAAGAGTTTTGTACAGCAAATTCATAAAAATTTGAAAGCCTATCAATTCCTAATTTGTATTGAAATATCCTAGAGGCTTAAATAGTTTTTATCTAGAATGTATCAATCTAGAAGAGTACAGAGTCTAGGATTATACCACCGATAGCAATCGCGTAAAAATTCTGATCGACATCGGATCACCCCTTAATTCAATGTTCCAACGAACGAGTGAACGTTTGAACAGTAATCGTGAACAACCGGAGTTTGATTTTCCTTTTACAAGAATCGAAGGAGACCTGGGAATATTCCCAGTGCGGCATTATGTAAATCGACACGGCGTCGTTTCGACTATAGCTGTGCAACGCTATGATGCTTAATCACGAATCGAGGAAAAGCGGAGGCGGAATCAGAAACGCCGCGCCGGGCGTAGAGCATTAAATCGAGGCTGTATTAGCGCAGAAGTCGAAAGATATTTCACGGTTGGGGAAACCCGGACGAGCATTTGACCGGACATTTTGTCTCGGGCATTGTCTAGCCCTCCCTCCCCGCCTTTTCCCCCTCGGTGTCGAGATTCCGAGCGGTCGAATGTCGGCATTTTCGCGATTTTCTAACTTGACGACGCGGAAATCCGCGACGGCTGAAGGCTGCCGACTCTCTCTCTTCATACACATTCGCTACGTTCGCTGCGCCGCCCGATAAGTCTGAAGGGGCTGAGCTCGAGGAGATGACATTGACGGGCTAAGCGCGGGAGTTAAGGCTCGGAGCTTAACTCATCCGTCAGTACGCGATACACGTACTCGGGCACTGTTTGTCTAAGTTGATATTCTCGCAGCTCCGAGACACAACCGGGCTTGAATCCCGAAATTCCTTCGATACTTCTTTTAATCTGCTGTCGAGCTGTTTCTCTCCTGACAACGAGCGATTAGCCCCGCTGTTTCCTTCCTATTTTCGAGCCTCCGGCAAATTCGGGACAGCTCGAAGCTCTATTATTATTTTCGTGTCGCTCTGAACACGACGGCAATCATTCGCGGGAGGCTGGGAAATTCCTAACGCCATCGAAAATTTGACGAAATAAACGTATATGCTTTGATAAAAGAAATTCTTTTAACTCCAATTTCTGACGAAAATTCTAAAAATTGAAATAAATCGTAGGGCAGTGTTTCGTTTGAATATACAAGTGACTTTCAATGTTCTGAAACTGTTCTGTCTTTTCGGTTTATAAATGTATACTTATTTTTATTTTATTTTCAGTTGCAGTTGGCTCAATCGTGTTATGAAATTGTGCTGAGTTGTGTGGAATTTTTGGAGAATCAAGTGTCTCGGAGGTGATTCGGGCTGTATACGATTATTCTAATGGCACAGTTAATCACGTATCTCCGATCTCATCCGTCCTTCCTTCAAAGGAGCGATACCATTACGTTCCACGGGGTTTCCGATCGGTCGACCCAGATGCATGGCAACACCCTGCATGTCCATACGCTTTTAATGGCATAGTGCATTCTTATCGAGGCTGCGCCGTGATATGAATATTCTATAATGGCTGAATATAGGTTGTAAGTCGTTTCCACGTTGAGTACAGGTGCGTTTTCACTTCACCTGTGACATATGCAGAAGCTCCTTCAAGAAAAGTCAATCACCCGCCGGTTAATTCCATGCAGTCCACACTATGATTCCGATCCTTGCTCTAACGTTACCACTAACAATTCTACACAATTTTACAATGCATCCAACACTTTTGCAGAATCTAACATTTGCTACTCCAACTATGAAATTTAATTCTGAACAGGCAAATTAATACAATATATTGGCACGAAAATTCATCTTCTAATCTGGACAAATAGATTCTCCCATTTCCGGACGACGCAGCGTCCAAGTTTCAAACCTGCCCTATTTTGCAGTCGAACAATCGTTTGTATATGATCAATAATTTGTGGAGCTTAAAGATCGTCAAAGCAGGCTTGGATTGCACGATGATCGAGCTCGACGAAGAATATTCCTCGGGGCGTTGCGTGGTAAAAGTCGCAAAAAATTCTCGTGGCAATTTTCCGGCAGCTGCGACACTGTCATCGTTTTCTGAAGTCGAAGAGCGGAGGGGGTACGTCGCGTGACGGGCGTTGATTCCGACGGAGTAAGCACCCGGGGCTTGCGGCACTGCACTTCGACGATTTTAGACGGGCGTATAAGAAAGATGCGCGGCCCGTTCACACTTTCATCCCCGGGTCAGACAAAGCTCGCAGACCTCGGCCGCTCTCCCTGCCCTCCCCGAACAACATAGCGCAGACGTCGACGGCTCGTAGTAAGGCGGGCAAGGGATATTTCGGGCATGAAAGCCAAGAACGTGTAAACGAAGTCGCCCCCGCCCGACGTCGGGCGTCGCTTCGCGGCGTGCCTGCTTACCGGCGCATAAATCAGAATTATTACGAAGCTATTAGCGTGCCGTGGTAACAGCGGTACGTGTCCTTCGTGCTTAGGGGAGGTGCTGCGCTCGCCTAACCACCCCCTGTCTACGTTCCCGCCATCGGCCGCGGCTATAGCCAATTATTAATCGCCGCCGCAACGATCGTTTTGATTCGCCAAACGAATCAGACAGAAAAACGATCGTTTCTTTCCTCGCTGTTACGTGCAGACCATTAAAACTTTCTCATTTCTTGCCCCGGCGGAATTTCTTTTCGCGCGGACGGCTCGTGTCCCGGTGATTACCGGCAGTTTCAACCCCTATCGACTGCAGAAATCATTTCTGCGACGATTGCCTTGTTAATGGATGAATTGAGATTGAAAAATGTCTAGGCAAACACTTTCGGTGGAAATTCTTTACAAATTTAGGCTTTGGAGTTGTATATAACTTCGGGCTACTTTGTAGACCGTATTTAAAAAATAATTTGCCTATTAAAAAATAGTGAACATCTGCTGAAACGTTTGGAGAACGTATCTGGATCCTCCATAATTATCTGCAGAGTTTTCGCTGACTGTATTTGATGAAAACAATTGTTTGCAAAGGTGGAAGAAAGCTTGCTAAAATTTTTATTTCTAAAATAGTACTAAAAGTGCCTTATCGATTGTTTAGTGATAAAAATGTGATCAGAATGGAAATGAGTTTGAGGGTAAGCTTGTTCGGTGTTCGAGGGAATGTTCCGCGGTTTTGGGGGAATCGTGCGAACGGGTCTCGATAGAAATCATCGAGGCAAAGTGTTCGGCCGATCGCGTTGAATTAATCGTCAGCGAAACGGGCCGATCCCTCGAGCCATTATTCAATTTCTATCAGACTGAGGAGTCCATTTTCGCGAGTCGGTGGTGAACGGAACCGAACGTGGGCACGCGATCACTATCCTCCAAGCATGAATTACGCATAGAGCGGATGCTCAATCACACTGGAACACGCTAACGACATGCAAGATGACGTTCGCCGTGCGTGACTTCCAGCATTCATTCCGTGCGGTGTCATTACACGTAGAAACAGTTGTCTCTATGCATTAATACATTCCCTGACGATTCAGCTCGATCGCTTTTGCCAACGAGAAAATTTCACCGGGATACCGTTGCCTTTCTGATGCTGGCTTCGCTTCTTGGCCTAAGCTGAATTTCCACGGGGCCTCTTAAAACTCGCGGCAACGGTATGCGAGAAAATCGGTGAAATTTGAACGCAGATTTTCTATCTGTACCCAGGAAATTTTTTAAAGAAGATGTCACGGTTCGCTTCGGTAGTTAATGGTCGACCTGGGTTGTCCAGAATTGTGGAGGGACTGTTCAAGGTTTGGTAAAATAGTTTAAAGTGTGTAGCGTAGGAATTAGCTTGTCGGTGGTGGATCCGATTGATGACGATCGGAAAGCATCTTTTCCGAGGAGTCATTAAAGGAGAACGGATGCGACGCGTTCTCGCAGACGCTGGGGATGTCTCAGCGCGGTAGTTAGTCATCGGCTGGCAATTTATCACCAGTCACGAGATTCCGTCGGTCTAAGCCTCACTTGCTATGCGCGCGATCAGCGTGGCTGTGCAGTCACGATGCCGATTACATATAATTACGAACAGATTAATTAATTACACCGACAGGGACCACCTGAACCCCCGTTGATGCGCAGATCCGGCGGCAGTCGGGTCTGATAACGCACAAAAGTAAAACATTCGAACCTTCTTCTTTTCTGCTGTTGGTCCAATAATTAAAGGGTTGTTGGCGAAACACCCTCCGTTATTTCTCTTTTTCTTATCAAAATTGATTGTGCAGAATTTTTATCGATATCCCTGCTTCGTGATTCAGTTGCTGATATTCTTAACGAGAGCGTCAAACGTATAAATAGCTTCCACGGTCTAAAATTGCCCCGGCAAAATAATGAATCTGAATTATACAGTCGCGGACTGATTACCGCGACAAATTGGAATAAAATCGTCGTATGCACAACATTCTCAGCTTTACAATGAGCTGCAGATTCAGTATGCTGGAGCAACTTGTTGCTTTCCGCCCGAGTCACCTTATATATCAAATTAACAAAAAAAAAAAGAGAGAGGGCAGAACTGCACTGGTCGACTAAATGATAGGACAGTTGTAACGTACGACTCGCGACGCGACGGCACGGTGGTAGGACTGCGATTCTAACAACCGTTAAAACAATTACTCCGCTGAACAATTTTCCAAAAGAACCGCTAACAATCAACACGTTGCTCTCAGACCATTTATCCTGCCTGTGTACCATTTTAAACACCGAGAACCGCATCACAAATTAACACAATCATCCCCCTTTCACACAAAGCTTAGAGATATTTTATTTTGCACAGATTGGAGGAAAGACAACAACAAAGGGAGTCTAACCAGTGTATTTATTTCGTATTAATTCGTAATTAGTCAGTTTATTTTAGTACTGAGTTGCAAAAGGGATGAAACGGAGGGGAACAATTTCTATTTCTAAAACAATTTTTATTTCATTAACAGTAGGTTTACGGAGCACTGAAAACGACTATTTTGTTTTATAAAAATAACAAGAACGTAGTACCCACATTTTTAGTAATATTTTTAAAACAACATATACACAAAGAAATAAATTTGCTAAATAATTTCTCACGTATGCATCCTTAGAATTTTAATAATTCTGAGTAAAAAATATTAGAACCCGTCGTTTTGACCTAGCGTTAAATAAATCACTTGATTTTGAGGGTGGTCTGTCGAAATATTAAACGATGTAGAGCTATTTCGGGCGTTCAATTGCTAAATTGCTTAACTCCGCGAAATAAAAGCTAGAAAATATTGACGAGATAAATTTTTGCAAGCGGTGGTATTAAAAATAATCGTTACAGGAATAGATTTGGTAAATGTATCTTTAAAAAGGGAAGAAACAACGCTCGGGAACTCGATTAGAAAATCGACAGTGCCAATTGCAGATTGAAACCGGAGCAGCGTTACGCAAAAAGGGTCGGGGTGGGGAAAAAGCGAAGATGGCATTGATTTATGCTTGTTGGTGGCTCGCGTTCTCGCTGGCGTTCGTCGCGGGGTACGTCTTAATATTTTGGTGGCACGTCGAAGCCAATTGCCTTGGCAGCTGCTCGCAGCTGTAATGAAACAACGCGGCGCGGTCCGCCGTGGAAATAAATACCGCGACGATGCCGCGTATCTCTCGATTACCACTGAAAATCCCTCCATAGATCCTCGGACCGCCTTGTCCCGCGGATGCATAACACGGTTCGCAGTGCAGTAAAGTAGCGTGGGTGACATGCTGCATGATGGACCGAGAAGCAGGTGCAGCCTTCGCTTTTACTCCTCGCAGCCACCTCCGCGACCCTTACGTACCGCATTTATGCGGCCACTGGCGTAGCATGTCGGCCTTTGTCGCTTTGATGCCTGCTGCTCCTTTATGGACAACCGTATCTTTCGGGACGCGGCTATCCTAACTCTTTGCTGTTCAATGGGTTCCAACCCAGCCACCCCCCACCCACCTCTCTGTCTCTCTTCCTTGGGCGGGCACGAGCGCACTGTTCACTCCTCTTTTTACATTCCGCCGATTCTATTTACTTAGTCGGCCGTTCTCTTACATTGTGAACTTTGCTACCGTACCACGTCGCGCTCAAATTGCGGCCGTCAATGATACCCGGCTCGCGAAACTCATTTATCTATCGCGATTGATGGTCTTCGAGAAAATTCTTCCCTTGTTCACTCCTCGTCCTAAGCACGTTTCTTTTTATTCAGTCTTCCCAACTTTTTGGTTCTCAAAAGATCTGTGATTTGACGAAATGCGCAGTGTTTCGTGCAACTGCTAAAATTTATTTCAATTTTCACGAAAATTTCTAACGGCGGACAATGCCTACCATTTTTTCCAGAGTCCATGGAATTTGTTCTAATACTAATTTTCAATATATTCCCGACAGTAAAGTTATCTACGAACTTCCATTAATTTTCAACGAATGTTAAATCGAAGCGAAAGAGAAAACGTGCACAATTACCGATTAGGATCGGTGTGCAAGGACCAGCGAACGGACCGTAGTGGCTAAAAATCGTGTCTGGACAAAGTTTCCTCAATTAGAGGCTCGGTGGCGAAAGTGTCGGGTTTTACGATGATATTATTTACAGTTAAACGGCGGGCCATGAATTCCCCGTTTTCCATTTACGTCACAATTCCGTGTCGGCTCATTAAAGTGTTAAACTACGAACGGCCGGTGATCTATAACACGGTCTCTCTCCCTCTCTCTGTATCTATCTCTCTCCGTTTTTCACGGTCTCTCTTTCTTTGTTCCTCTCGTCGGATGTGGCCCCGGTCTAAAGAACGAGGCGATTTAAAAGACACGACGAAAGGGGTGACGAAAGAAGAAGAACTCTCTCGAACGGCGCGGCGTGGAAGCGTTCTGGGACACGGGGTCCAGGAAAAATTCTTCTTCTGGTGAAACGACCGGGCCGAGATCCTCCTCGCGAAAGTACCTCTTCGAATCTACGCGCTCAATGAGACGTGGAGAACGAGATGGAGGCAAAGTCGGGTGCCGGGTGGTCCGTTTCGAGATTTATGAACGGCCCGTTCTGGAACATTCGAAGGAAACAGCGCGAAAACTCGAAATGGATTTCGTGCACCCCGGTCCGAGGAAGAATGTCCGACTGGTTTTTGGAATGGGCCGGACTATTTGCGCGACGGGACGGCCCCGACACTGTTTCTTGTATATTTAGACGAATTCTTCGTAGCTCCACCGGCAACATTGTGCCCTGCTCCCGTGTCCCCGACACGATCATCCTTTTAATGATTCGAGACCAGACTGATGAGCGCCCGAGATTTCTGCAAAATCCAGCCAAAATTATTACCCCCGTCGCTCTGCACCGAGGGACTGCATATACTGTAACCAAACTGCGAGCTTGCGCGCTCGGGTGTAGCGCATATTTTCGGCAAATGGCGGAATTGAAAGATCGACGGGGTTTACAGCTTCCTGGTTGGTGTTTATTCGCAGGAATTATTGATCGCGGGAAATTGCGTTCTAATTCGTTTCATTTTCTTCAAAAAATTCTCCTCGAAAATGGGACACGCCATAATTAATCGAAACGCGAATTTAATTAGGCGCATAATACAACAATGTTCGTGTGCTTCACCGAGATCGCGAGTACGGCGAGGAACTCATTTTAATAGATCAGTAGAATCGACCGAAGATATTCCGCATTCAATGCGCGCTCGTGTTTGTGTGCAGGCGTGCCAGCGCAGCCGAATTCTAATGAAATTAAGAAATTAATAAGGAATTAATGATTGCTTGATAGAATATTAGCTAGCATCGATTCCGCGTAAGATTACATGAATTATGTATTCAATTAGAGCACTATTGCGTTGGATGCGTGGTATGCACTTTCATTTGTAATTCTCTCTTTAGGCTTTTTAGCAATGCAAATCTGTCCTTGAGGCGTGACGATCGATGCATCTATATTCTTAAATAAGAAGCCAGAATCTATGAACTGTCTTCTGCAAACAATTTTTAATTCAACGTTAACCAGCCGGTGATTTTATTTTCAACGAACGAACACGCGTGAAAATGACAGCAGCCGTTTGGTCGTAATTGACACGATTTTGTCAATTTCTCAAAAATCTTACTGTATTATTCACAGGTCGTTAAAATTATTGGGAAAAGCAAATACGTATATAGCCCCTGTGTCTTACAATTTTTATTTTCATATTATAATTTTTTTTTGCTATTCATTGCATTAAGAATGTATCGTTATTTATGGAATATTGCAGAAACGTTTGGGGTAATATCGGTTATATTTCGCGAGGGTCAGAGCAGACCCAGGGTTCGCGAGGGTGGGGTGAAGGGCTGCCGATCGCGAGAAGGAAATCTGGGCGGCGTTCTCTGTTTCTCGGTCGGCGCGAGTCTTTTATTCCGGGAAGTCTTTTAAAGCGGCCGCGAGGAGAGCCGAGTCTCTAGAACCCTTTCGATGGTCCATGACAGTTCGCGGAAACTAAATAGATCACGCGGAAGGGTAATTACAAGCGTCTCCCGTGAAAAGGAAGGAGCTCCGGCCGAGCGGGACGGTGAAATTAAAAAAACCGAACACGGACGTCCGCCGCGAAATAGTGTGAGAGAGAGAGAGAGAGTGGGCGCGAGAGCGAGAGGGGGAAAAACAAGAAACGAGGTAAAAAGCGGCGAAAAAGATTAGAAAAGCTCGGGCTCGGGTAACGTTGGCTCCGCAGTTTCTTTGATCCTCCGAATGCGTTATGCCCGCCGATGATTTAAGGACGCACTTCGCCGGGGATGCGCGAGCGCGTTGCCGCGCGCGCGAACTCACGCAACCGGCCACTAACATCATGTTTAATTTGATTTATCGACGCTATTACGCGCGATGAAAAATAGCTGAACTAGGTTACGGGTTTTCGGGTACAAGCGTCGTCGCGGGGAGATCGTTGACAAGCCGAAAGCGGCGAAACCGCTTCGGGGACTTCCGCCTTCGGGCTCAGCCCGCCGCGCTGTTAATTTAATTCCCCGGGAAAATGATGAATACCATGAGTTATGCGATCGGTAATTAATGTGCGTAATTAGCCTGACTCTATTCCGCCGGCCGTGGCCCGATCGCAGGCCCGACCAGATGAGCCGTGAGTCAAACAGCACGCCCTCCGGAGAGACCACGCAATTAGATCAACGCTTTCGCGACACTTTTCGCGAAAATCTTTCGTAACCTCCCACGATTTTTATGTTTCAGTCTGTTCAATTTCCTTCATCGCAATGCTCGCTTTTATCGTGTTCTCTTCTGATAGAAATTTTCTATTTAAATTGTACTATAAACTGCTTTGTATTTTTCTATTTAAAATCGCTCGAATTTTGTCTCAAGATTTGCAAGGGATTCCCGAACGAAACGTCCAGACAGAAGGCTGCCATAACGGAAATTTGACAAACGTATCAATTACGCGTTCGCCCCGATGCGGAAGGAACCCGTAATTAGACCATGAAGCAACAAAGATCGTGTTCACGACAATTAAAATATCTTACCGGCCATTCTGTCCCGGTCGATCGCTTCGGTGCAGCTCGAGACGCATCGGACGTGCCTCGGGCGCAATAATCTTGGTGATCCCGGGTCAAGCATTTACAAAACATTCGCTTCGAGTTCGGGCGTCATTCCGGAGCGCAGAAACTGTGCCGGGAACCACCTGCAACAAAAACACTATGGTTCTTGGATCCACAAATTTCCATGAAAACTCTTTCATCTTCTAGAAGTCTAAAAACTTATTCCGTGAAGTCCAACAAATTCATAGAATACCTCAGCACTGGTGAAACAACTTATGTCGAGTGGCTACAGAAAATTATCAGAACCATAGACGGCTGGCAATGAGTGGAATTAATTAATCGATCAAGTAGTAGTAGTATTGTATCGATTCAAGTGTGAATTGTAAGATTCAAGTGTCTTCCATCTCAAGATTTTTCGGGATCCATTTCTTCGAAAGGTAATACGAATTTAACATTGTGACAAGTCGAAATTAAAGTCCGACGTTTAACGAAGGAATTTGTAAAAGCTGTTGTGTTCAATCACACATGGTTGATCTCCCTGTCACCCTAGACGATTGCAGTTTTGTTCCCGAGGTTAGTAGAATGTTTCGCATCCTGAAAAATCGAAAGAACGTGACGCAAGCTCGTCGCAATTTTCCGTTGAAACGGTCCCCTATTGTTCGAGGCTGGTTTGCGTATCGTTCAAAGGCAAATCGCGGTTAATTTCCATGAAGAACGGGGGCCACGACGTGGCCGGGGGGCGAATTTGTAAGCGTGCATCATGCGACTCGGTCGAGCCCTCTCTTCACCGACGCGGCAAAGGTGTAGCGGGCGAAAGGTAATGGTCCCGGTAATATCGGTGCTGTGTGTGGGGCCTGAGCTGCACTACTAGTAATTGATTGGTCATACCCCCCGTACCATTACTCGTTCAAACTTTGCCTCTCGGTTCCCCAGCCTTCCGTGACCCCCTTTTTGCCGCCTCGAGCCTCGAGGTTCGCCGATTTTTCGAAAAGCACGCCTTCTTAACCTTTGTCTAGTCTGCTTCAATCTAACACACACTGCGACAGAACAGAATATGATTAAAAAAAGGTATATTCCATCAGAGGGGCCAGGTTCGAAAATCAACACGAAAAGATCAAACTATTCTTCTGGAAAAAAGTTAGATGAATTTCCAAAAAGTTCCCACAAATCTTCCTGTTGTCGATTCTCGATATTTATCAACAACACGGGTCTAGCCAAGGACATGTATCGTCCAGGAAACACACCCGAGTTATGTTTACACTTCTCGACGTCCTAGGCCTCTCGAGGTTCGTGACCCCTCACGATAGGTGGTGATGGTACTGGGGATAATTCCGCGACGTTTATCATCCAGACCTTGGCGACATATATAGAGAAATCTATCTTTTTATCAGATCATTATGATGCTCAACGTGTCCTAACCGAGAAAGGATAGCTTCAAAAATGGCAAGAAAAATTCACCAAAAATCGATACTAAAGTTATTCTTGATCTCTTGTTTTAGACATTGCGTAATACCTTCTCTAATGCTGCCGCTCTCCGCCGTCCATCGAAGATGCCATCGGCTGATCCTCTCGCACAAAATCTAGGAACCTTCAAAGAGACGCGACTGACAGCCCGCCTATAGCAAGTGCGACCAATTTCTGATATTCTAGTATCCGCGACAGCGAATCCCGGCAGTCGAAAACCAGTAAATCGCGTCGAATCCGTTGGCCGGACAAGCGGCCGGCCGTCTTTTAACCGGCCGTGTAATTTTATTATCGCGGTTGGTATATTGTCCCGAGTTTATCGCCGCTAAGGCCTCCCTTATAATTAGAGGAATTTATCGTTCCTGCCGAAAATAAGGTTATAGTCGCGTTTCGAATTTACTCGGATCGTAAAGTGTTACATTATGTGATCTCAAAGCAAGGGCGCGCTCATGCACGCCGTCTATTTCGAACTTTCGGCGCCGTAGCGAATCCATCCGCGCGAACTCTCACCGCGGCCAGGCAGAAATATTGTTTCACCCGAAAGCGTTCGGAATCGGCGAAGTTTATCGGCCGCGATGAAAACCGGCATCGCGCAACATGGCTCCCGCACTTCGCATTATAAATATGCGGCAGTGCTTCGCGCTTTTGCGAAACCCGCATTGTTTTCACGGCTGATCGCTTGGAAGGTCCTGGCTCGCGAAACGTTATGGCGAACACGAATCTTTGATCACTGACAGCTGGGTACAGTGAGTTCTCTATACATGTCCCCAAGGCCTGGATGATGAACGTCGCGAAATTACCCCCACTACCGCGGGGTATACCCCGCGAGGGGCTACGAACCTCAGGAGGCCGCAAGGAGTGCAAACATAACATAGCTCGGGTATGTCCCGAGTATGAATTTACTGTAGTCAATTAGCTTAGATCTCAGTGGACTTGTAGGGTCACTGAAAGGGCCTTCAATTTTTGGATTCGTTCTCTGGAACTTTTATTGCGGCGAGAGTCCTTTATTTCGGAGCTTGCCGATGACTCTATCGGGGATCATGATCGTCAGAGACTTTTGAAAAATTAGGAGAGATTAGGGAACGTCTTTAGAACCATCGTTTTTATTGTCAATTGTTAAGGTTTCAGGTTTTCACCATTATATCTTTGGTTGGAGGTGTCCAAAGTTCGAAGATTCTTTCCGGCTGTTTCGTTGAGATCGATTTTTATGCAGGCCTGCAGTTGCAGTTGCACGGCCGCAACACCTGTTCGACGGTCAAAGGTGGACTCTCCGTGTACTCGAAAATGGCCAGAGAATGAACGGCGATCCCCCACGCCGCGGTCCCGCGAAACCACATTACCGATTGTACGCGATAATTATAGAATAAATAAATTCACGTCGTGTTGGAATGCGTATAATATATCTACGTCTGCCAAATGGTACCGAGATACAGTCGTATATCACCGGGCGAGTTATAGGCCCCTCCCGGTAACTCATTGCACAGTGTACGTAGTTTCTACGCGATGCGTTTGGCTCGTATCCACTGTTTCTCTATGGCGCGTATCGCGCGTCGTTCGAGAATCGATGGCATTTTAAAGAGACCAGAACTCTCGCGGATCGAGAGTCTAGACTGATTCGAGACGCTCGAGCCGGGCTCCATTCTGCCGTGCACCGTCCAGACCTCTTCGAGACGCGGTTCTCCCCAAAAATTACTGCAGCTTTCTAAATAATTACAGACGCTCGTTGCTGCACCAAAAAATTCTTCAAAGCGAGACCACCCCTCGAGAATTAAACTTTGAACTATCTCTTCGCTGCACAGTAACACAGTTGCTCCGAAACAGTCAAAGAATTTTTTAACGAAGCAATGATTCTCTAATTCGATTGTTTTTCGATTCTTCAGAGGGTACACACCCCTCGGAAATTTAACCGTGCACCGTGATTCGTCCTACAGAATATGCTTAATAATTTATTTTTCAACGAAACAGAATTCTCGGTGTCGTCGCTCATCGGCGATCATCAATGACTGTTTCGCGCATCCAAGAAAGGTTAAGGCGTGTGCATAGCAGATGCAGTTGCTCTCCGTATAGCCATACATCTTGGCCGCCCAGGGTTCGCGGTAATATAGAAATTCAATCGTTCAGGCAATTATGCGTTGCGGCTGTTATTATGGTTTCTCTGTGTCCGCCGGCCGGCCTATTCTTCGGCCTCGTCCGCAGCGTATATATAATATTTTATTGGCTTTGTTTACGACTCGCTGGTGTTCCTTTACTGTCTCCCGGCCGGCTCTCCTAGACGCCTACATTCGGCCCGCGCGTTTTCCCATCATCTCCTTCGTGGAATCGCAAAATTCGCTCTCGTTAAACGCTCCCAGATTGCGCGGCCAGACTACGGAGTAACGGCAAAAATGTAAATGAACGCTATATGAATCACGGTGTCGCCTGGAACCGTCCAGCCCACTGATCTTACACCTTCTCTGCATTGTTATGGTTCCCCGAAAATGGGCTCTGGGTCCTTCAACTTGGTCACTACAGGGTCCATCGAATCCTCGCAACACCAAAATCATTTATTTGATTGGTTTTGATTTGGTTTTGAAGATGCAAAACACTGTAATTTTCTTGCACGGACAAATATTTAATACAACATTTCATCGAAATTAGTTTTTGAGCCTCTGCTGGCTCTAGTTATCTCTTTTGACACCATTCTAGGTCTTATAGACCCTAGGAAAAATATTTTTAGCTGAACACATCGGAACAAAAATTTGTTTGCTGTCTCCGATAGGTCTAGAAAGACCAAGCTACTCATCTGCATAGATGACTATTTATTAAAAATCTCTCTGAACCCTCTAGCACCTTATAGACTTTAAAACAATTTGCCTGGTAGTATCGCACATACATCTAACTGTATTCGCAGTCGCATCTTGAAGCAAATAATTTTTTCGAAGTGTTCCAAGCGGGGATTTTTATCCGGTGCTCCGCGAGGGGCGAACTCCCGTTTCCCAGTAACTCCCCGGTTAATTACGATTCTCTCGGTTGATCACTTGGCGACGCACCCCGCCAAGGAAGCTGTCGATGTATTTTTGATGGCAGCAAACTCCGACAGATTGCCGGAAGCGAGCCGGGCCCCTCGCGGAACAATTTTTCCGTCAAAGGGAATGGCGAATGAAATAACGTTTGCGATCTTATCTCGTCAGGTATTTTGTCCATGCCCCCTCCGCATCAAAGGTTATGACCAAACCAAGGCTGACGATCAGACGTACACGTATCCGAACCCACTGTGCCGGTGTCTGTGGGCCCGTGTTTGTGTTGCACGCGGATGGACGTGCGCGCATCGAAGATCTGTGTATCGTGCGTGGGGTACGAGCATCTCGACGTAGACGTTCACAATAGCTTCTGTTTAGAGTACTTATGGCCGAAGGGGGTCGAGGGGCTGCCGGGTAACCCAAGTCAGCCATCTTATATCAAATAAATCATCGCAGACACGTCAGAGATATCATTGAGTCGGTTGACGTAGAGCACCGTCGCTGCCGGTGCAACGGGTGTCGCGAGAGTATCGAACGCGAGCACCGTATCCGTTTCTCTTATCGGCGGAGCGCACCACCGCTAATTAATCGTCGTCAGACCGACCGCGTGATAATGGCCGACCACCGCGATAATTGATCGCCAATAAATCTCGCTTCATTGCGCGCACCGATTGATTAAGCGATAATCTGCCGCGTGATCGCTGATCTCGGAATATCATAAGCGTGTCTGACGGTGAATGGGCCTCCATAATTGTTAATTAAATGTGCGAGATCGTCAGCACCTCGATCACACCCGTAGCTGACTTGCGATCGAAATGAACGAAACTTTCTCTTGTAATTCTTAGCGCATCTTTTTGAATCTCTTTTGTATCGTTTTATACAGTTTTGGCAACATTTTCTTTGTATCTGAACAGTGTCAAGAACTATGTAAAATTGCCCTTCTTAATCAGACCAGCTTATAAAAATCGTATCAATCGTACAGAGCCTTACAATCTTGCTTTTCTTTGATTTTTAAATAATTCCAATGAAAATCGAACTCGAAGCTGTTCTATAAAAACATTCGATCGACTCGAGTAAAACAGAACCCGAAACTATTCGATTTATAATGTTTTGAGCCGTTTATGTTGATCGACAGGGGCCTGGGAACAAAGGGTCCGGGGTAGAAGTAAATTTGATATAAAACGTGGCTAAATGGGAAAAGCGAGGGAGAGACGAGTCCGAGAGACACCACAGGGTATATTTAGCAGCGTAGAGTTACGATAGGTGGATAGTATTCCGTATCAATCAGATGCCGGGGGCCACATTGTCTTACGCGTCAGGCGAATAAAGGGGCGCCTGGGCCCAGTGCTTGAGGCCCCGCGTAGCCAGCAGCTCCGGACCACCCGGACTGAGCCTATACACCCGACAGGGATCGTATTGACTCCGCGCGAGAGTCTGTCGAATCTCAGCCGCGTCCTTCACTCGAGTGGCTTACGTTGCATCTTGCTGCATTCGAACCTCGCCGGATTCGAAAAAAAAAAAATCAAAACGATTATTCAGCTCTTTCAGATTCCATCGGCCTGAAATTTCTTCTGCCAGCCTCTCGAGGAGCTATGAATACTCGGGACACGAAAAGAGATTCTAACGTCCAGAGGTCCTAGCGCCCTGAGATCCTAGACTTCAGTAATTCTAGGAATCCGGAGGTCTTCGCGCTCAAAGATCCTAGATCCCAGAGATTCTAGCGCCCAGAGGTCCTAAAGCCCACGGATCCTAATGCCCAGAAATCGTAGACTCCAATAATTCTAGGTATCCAGAGGTCTGAGCACTCAGATTTCCTAGCGCCCAGAGATTCTAGCGCCCAGAGATCCTAAAGCCCACAGATTCTAATGCCCAGAAATCGTAGACTCCAGTAATTCTAGGAATCCAGAGGTCTGAGCGCTCAGATTTCCTCGAGCCCAGAGATCTTAGAGCTTAGAGGTCCTAGAGCACAAAGATCCTAGAGCCCAGAGATCCTAGCGTACAGACATCCTAATTCCCAGAAATCCTAGATTCCAATAACTGTAGGAATCCAGAGGTCTGAGCACTCGGAGATCCTAGCGCCCAGAGACCCCAGAGCCACAGATCCTACACCCCAGAGATCCTAGCGCCCAGAGATCCTAGAGCCAGAGATCCTACATTCCAAGAACTTATAATTCGGAGACTGGTAGGCTCTTGGAAGCGGAAGTCCTAGAGAAGATGAGGCCCCGCTCACACCGCGGATAAGAATGGCCGGTCAAAAGTTCCTCGTCGACAGACGCAGACAGTCCGGTGATCGAAGAGAGAAGGGACGGGCTGAGTACACAGTAGCAGACTCCTCATATAATGCGATATAATCACCTGGCATGACTACACACTATCTGATCCGCACGCACATCGAGGCGGACCGGTGGGCCCCGTGCGTGTACGGAAATCAGTAGTCGGGCCGCGTTTCACTTCGAGCCGATCATTACTCACTGCTCCTGATATTACTTCAATTCAATCAGTGTCTTGCCAGCGGCTGGCCCCGCGAGTCCGTGTGCGCCACGCTCTCTCGACGACATCCACATATCCACATATCCGCCGAGCGAGCGCGCACCTATGGCCACGCGTAGGCCAACGTGGCCAGGTGATGAATGGCTTCGGCCGGCCCTGGAATGCGGTCCCGCGCATCGATGTTATTGGCTGATTTTTTGGTCGATCCCGTGGGCAGAAACAACCGCGGGAACATCTTATCTCGAATACCTGCGGGCCTAGCTTAGCTACCCCGAGCGATTATGAGCGCTCCCTCGGTAGTCGATCGATGGGGCCCAATTTCTGGGACCTGGGTTGGCGCGGATAGGTGTCACGATGATCCCAGAATTTTTTTGAAAATTTTGAACTGAATGAATAAAGCAACCAAATTTATGGGACGTACCGCAGGTGAAGTACGGTGTCCAGAAAACTTTGTGACCATGTTTGAGCAAAGGAAATCCTGTATTTTGTCAGTATCTTCCATACTGTTGGGCACTTTGTATCAATTGTTCATCGATCCCGCCACAATTGCAGACGATAACTCAACAGAAGGTGTTCCAAGATGATCACCAACGTCCTTGCCACCAGCAGGCGAAGCAACACAGCCCTCCCCGCGATTTAACATTTTAATTTCCCTGAAAGTCCTCGAAACCCGCCCGAAGATCCAATCACTCGGCCCGGCTTTCCATCAGGCCGGTCCCAGAAAAACCGCACGTAAACTCGCCGTTGCGTTTCTGTAAAATAAGAGGATCGTCCTTCCCCGATGGGTCGGTCCCAGTCCATCGTGCTGTCCGTCGAGTGGGTAATTCCAAATTGGTAATCACGCGATGGCGCCAACCTTTCGCAGTCCGTCAGCAATCTCGAGTTTTGTTGTTCCCCGGTACGGCTCCTCTCGTCCCCTCGTCCTCCCTTGCCCGTTTCCCTTTTCTTGCTCGGTGGCCTCTGTCCTTCAATGGGCCACGCTCATCCTCGTCCGGAGCTCGTCGGTCCGGGTTGCATGTGGGATGATTGTGTCCCGGGGATGCTCTCCCGCGCCGCGCGTCAGAGGTTTGTCTTTGTGATGACCGACGCAATGTGCAGGGACGCGACCGGCTACCGGGATACGCGTTGAATTATCCAGCACGATGGTCCCTTCAACTCCTGCCCGGGCAGCCGCGTACACGATGCCCTATCCGCCTACTTCTTCCCCGACAACTTTTCTTCTTCATCTTCTCCCCCGCGGTAGAACGAAGTGTGACATGACGCGACGCCGAGCACCGCGGCACCGAGAAAACGTCCTTGGGGACGTCCTCCTAGACCCGGCGCAATCTTGCACCTCGTTGCAAGTTTCCCGACCGCGACGCTTAAACGCTTCCTTCGGATTAATCGACCGAGCTTTTTAGTCGCCCCTGCTTTTTTCCGTCACATCGACGGGACCCCTGCAAGACCCAACGACGGTGGGCCGAGCTCTAATTAAACTACTCCCGATTTACAACTCGATATATGTCCAAAAACACGGGTCTAGCCTGGGAAATGTATCGGCCGGGAGATACAGTCCTTTCTCGATATGTGTCGCAAATACCTCGCGGATAAGAGTCGCAAACCTACCCCCACTACCACAGGGTATACCTCGGCCTCGGAAGCCGAGCGTGGATCAAAGAATAGTGTCTCCTGGACGATATATGTCACCGACAAGATCCGTGTTGTTGACATATAGATATCTAAGGGCCTCGGAAACTTACGGTATACCCCGTATACCCCACGGTAGTGGGGATAGTTCTGGGACGATTATTGTCTAGGCATTTGGGACATATATCGAGAATGCACTGTATTTACTTTTGGAGGTTCGACTCTCCTCTAACCCACATGTTGCTCAAACTCTTCCAGACAATGCTCTGCTAGTTTCTACTGCTGTTCCTCTGTTATTCTGGATTTTACGGAATGATTGGTGAACAATGCTTGAAGAAATTCGCGGAACGATCAGAACTCCCGCGATCCACGGTTGAGGAGCGACGCATGGAGGCTACTCCCGAACAAGTGGCTACATCGTCGATTCGACGAGAAAGATGAAACCGATTGATATCAAGGCCCGGCTCACGAAGGTTAGACTCTAGAAATTACGAGGTCACGAGCTAATCCTTCCGCGTGCATCTAATGTAAGTCGTCGGGCAGCGATACAGTCCCGGCCGGTTTCGCGTCGCAAACAGATTGCACCGTGCTCTCGGACAACGATAATCACCGCTCCCTCTGTCAGAGACAGATAGGGGTAATCGGTACAACTGAAACGGACCGTGTGAAATTTTCGATCAAATCGGCTATTTTCGAGCAACCGTGCCACGCTCATCGTCACGCTCAATCTAATAGCTCGCTCCTGGATCCGCGTACCGAGCCCATCAAAAATCAATATAAAATCACTGCGCCATAAACGTACAGTAGATCAAGCTTCATCCCATAAAACGCCTGCTATATCAATTTAGTCGGTCTACGGACCTCATTCTTCAAACCTACGATTCATCGTTGGAAATTCTGCAATCGGTCTTTTCGATGAACAAAGCAAATATACGTTTCTTTCCTTAAAATTCGCTAGTCTACAGGTCCCAGCAGAATCCCACTGAATACCTATTTTTCCGAACAATTAAAAATTGTACAAGATATTAATTTTAAGAAGCGCCCCGAGCAATTATATATAGGGAGGTCGGTGGCTCCGCAATCGAGGGAAAAGTGTCTGGAAACGAGTCGCGAAACTCACGGTTTTCGTTCTCGGTTGGTGTTTCTCGCGGAAAACGCCGATTCCCGCTGCTCCCGGTATATCGCCGGAGGATCCTCCGGGTTCCTTTGGTCGCCTGGGCCCGTGAATTGAGCACGAAACGAATGACAACGGCAGATTGTTCCTGTCATTCCGTACCGGCGCGGCGACGTCTCGCAGCGATCATCCGGGATCCCGTTGAATAGGCGACGCAATTTTCCTGGACGTCTTCCCGAAGCCCCGGCTCCGCACTCTCCGGAGAAAACTCCGTGAGATCTCCCGGCAGCGCACGTCCGACCCGGCGTATAATTGAATTTTAATTTTGTAATTTCTCCGGGCGCGGGTCTCGGTGCCAATCTCTCGGAATATCGGACCTGTCTTGACCACGCTCTCGCTTCTTTACAATTCGTTTCGCACGCTGGTCTTTCCTCCGGCCCGAAGGAAAAACAAACGCTCCGTTCCTTTGCCAGGGAGGAGACAATTTTCTGAGAATCGAACCCTGGATCAGAGACACCGTTACGCCGACTTGTAACAACAATTTCTTTCTATTCGGTTTTATATTTCTCCGTTGATGCGCAAATCGACGAAATTCGAGTATTTTCTGTGCAATTATTTTCGAGGGATGAGCCAGGCTTAATGTAGCAATAGACCAATCATGAAGTGTGCCATTGCCTAAGCTTCCAACGACACGGTGGTTAGAGTGGGTTCTTTCCCATGGTTCGACGTTTTTGCATCGGCTTTCCTGCGACTTTACTTAACCAATCATGAGTTGAATGAAAACCAACGGCGCAGGGAAACCGAGGTTATCCCTCGCGATGTCCGGGGGAACGTCATCAGGCAAACCTTATAATTTTGATCATTTGACCGCTTATAATCTCTGCCGGCCGCGGTCCTTACCGCAGGATTTATTGTCCGGTCACTGGGATCGCAGTAAACCTGCGAACATGGATGTCGATGTGAACGGCGAATGGAGAATCCCCGATCTGGCGTCTTACTATCGGATAATCTGTGGATAGATTTTATACTCGCTGTCGGAATATTTCAGAATGATATTAACAGGCCGCATACTTCAACAATTTCATGGAACTTTAAATCCTCAAGCATGCTAAGAATATTAGCTGAATATTAGTACGAATTGTGCTTTTGCAAAGTAATTATTTGACCAAGTTTCTCATTGAATTCTTTTTGGAAGATCGAGAGAGAATTAAATTGTTGGGAATGGAAGTAGCAAAAATAGATAAACTTTGGGTTAGGTCGGACGCCTCAAATGTTGTTCAGGTGTTATTCGTAAGAATAAGCTAAGTGTAAGCCTACCATTATTTTTAGGTAACCTGTTAAAAATCGGTAGATGAAATAGAAAACACATGGAGCGAAAAATCGAAAATAGTTAATTTCGAGTAGTTAGTAGACAGTTACTTACGTGTCTAAGCTACCCAAAGTTTGCCCAGTTTTTAGCAGTCTCCTTGCTCAGAATTTCGGAAGAACTCGAACGTGGGAAACTGCGCGAATCCCGCGTCCCGTGTGTACGTTCCTTAAGCCAGAGAACCAGTCCCCGTGCAGTGTATCATATTTATGTTACTCGCATTCAATAATTATTCATCCCGGCGTACAGATTTGCGCAGATAAATTCAAGGTCGATCCCCGGCTCTCGCAGAAGCCGCGCGCCCCAGGGACTCTCCCGGCCGGCGAGCAAACAAATATCATAATTCGCATTGTTCTCGTCTCTTTTTCCCGGTCGCGATTGAATATAACGAAATGCAAATACGAGGGACGGTGCGGGGGTAGACGTTGAAAGCGACTCGAGAGCAACTCGGTGTACGAGAAAGAGAGACAGAGTGAGAGGGGGGCGGAAAGGGGGTAGAGAAAGTATTTCGTCAGAGCTTCGCTTCTGTCAAAGTCCTAACCTCCCCCTCGGACCGGCGAAAATCGTTCAGGAATTTAATAATTAACGAAGTGCCCCGGAGCCACTTGTGTTTTTGTTCCCGCTGGCCCGATGTTTCATCGATTCGACGGGACGGGGCGCCGTCTAAAATCAAATCTTGACGTGCGCGGATCCACTCGAGAAATTCTTTTGTTTCATACACGACCCCCCAAATTTCCAAGAGACCACGTCAATTTTCTGTACGGTGTTTAATATTAGATTATTTGTAGAACAGACAAGTTTTATTAACCCCCGTAAGAGATTCCGACGATTAAAAAACCACTCAGCCACGAATACCTCGTTTACTCGATGTATGTCCAAAAGACGGGTCTAACCAGGGACATACATCGAACAGGAGGTTCTGCGCCTTTTATCGGCTAGGCATTTGAGAGATACATGGAGTAAGTGGTTGCTGAATTTTTGCACATTGGCCAACAAGGAGTCCTGACGAGCCGAGCATCGTCCAGAGAGATTATAGTTGTGTTTTGAAGGGGACAGTGATCAGTTTTGGGAGGAATCTTGAATCGGTTGGCAAAATTGCGAAGTTCGGCGATTCGCACACGGGCTGTCCGCGGATTTTAATCAAGCCCCGATCCGACGGCGGGTTCCACGACGGAATAACCTGAGATCCGCGAGATGGTGCCGGGGCACCACGGGGGTTCGACACGTACAACAAACCGGCGTGAGACCTCGTACCCCGTACTCCCGTTGCCTATAGGTTTATATGCGGTCGGTCGGCAGCGAGTCCATGGGCCCCCCTCTCTCCCTCTCTCTCTCTCTCTCTCTCTTAGTGCCTCCGGGGCCCCAGGGGCCTGGGCCTGGGCCGGAGCCCCATGGCTGGCGCCTGCTCACTCTTCTCGCGCGTACACCTCTCGGAATCACCGATTTTATGGGCCACCTTCGACGTTTAATGAAGGAACTTTACGAGGCGGGATTTTGTTTTAAAGAGTGTATCGGCCTCGTCGATAATTTTCGCATAACGACGAGCCACTCTCCTGTCCCGACGGTCCCGATGCACGTTCCCGATGGAATGGACGATTCTCCGCCACCACAACCACAACCACCACCCCCCTGCCCCATCTTGTTTCTCCTTTTCGTATCAACTAGTCGAGAGTCGGATTCGGCCGGACCTCGAATATCAACGACTCCGAATTACTGGTTTCCTTCGACTTTTGGGATCTTTAGGGAGAGCTGCAGGCTGGTGAGATTTACTTCTCGCCGATCTTCATTTTATCAGTGATGTACGTTCGATAGAAAATGAAATTAGTCCTTTGTAAAGTGTACTGTTCGATCTTCCTCTCAAAATAAATTTTCATAGTATGTCACAGTGATGAGTAATTTTTATGTGCTGAACAACCTCGATTGACCTCGAAAAGAAATCATTTGAACGCTTCTCAACGCAAGAAGATTACTCGTATCTTGATCATGAATTTTCAAAACACGGCTCCCTTAATAAAGTACAAGGTATACAACAAACAAGAAGTCCCAACGCACCTGTGCCTACAAATTAACATTAATCCAGAAACACGTTCAGCACGTCAAAGAGAACTCGAATAGTGTAACCGAGGGAACGTCTGACAACGACGGTCTGAATCTACTGCAGCGCGTTTGGCGATTAAACTCCGTACGAACGGAGTGTAAAAGAAAAAATGAACTTTGAAGATATCATCTAAGGCAGTGTATTACGGATAAATCGACGTCGACCTTTTGCGAGAATTCTACGGTAATTTTCTGTGGTAAAATTCGAGCAGATGCGTTCACGTGTTCGGCTCGAGCGTAATCAATTACGCGGCTCCGTGCTAGGTCGCAAGAATCACCGGGACACGATCAGTCGCATTGGTTTTCGACTTCGGGTCGAGGCCGCGCACAGTGTATCGATTACCGCGATATATCTCGTCACGCAGTTAGTTAGCCGTGCTGGTAACGACCAAGGCAACTCGAGCACAGAGTAACAGAGTGGGAGAGTAAGGGGGCGTGAGGGAGAGAAAGAGAGAGAGAGAGAGAGAGAGAGAGAGAGAGGGAGAGGGAAAGTCAGCCTCGGTTGTCTACACGCTCACGCACGCGTCGCGTTCATGTTGCTTAAACCACCTTAAACCACCTTCGACCACCTCTTCGACCGGCGTCCGAGGCAGTGATGGATCGAGCCGAGTTATCACCACCTCCGGAACACCTGCACCCGAACAGGACAGACAGAAGGGGTTGGAGAGGGTTTCGGAAGGGAGGTGGTATCGCGCGAGAAGTCGACGGGGGCAGTTACCCCCCGGGTGTCTCGCTCTGGAAAAGTTGGGCGACTTCGATCCGATCATGTTCCCTCAAAATTTCATCCTCTTAAGTCCCCATTCAACCCTACCTTCTCATTCAACCTTCCCTTGTTCAACGAATTATTTAGGTTCGATTGATTCGAAAAGGAATAAAAATCATTTCTAAGCGATTATGACTTTCCACGCTTCACTTCAGCTTCATTTTGTTCGACAAAGCTAAATCATTGAAATCCAGACAATTTAGAAAGGTATAAAAATCGTATCTACACTAGACCTGTTTTTGTCTCGCTTTTTCAGCCTCGTTTTGCTCAACAAGACAGAGCTGTACAAGTTCAAGTGCTTTAAAGAACAATAAAAATCGTGTCATGGCTAGATTCACAAATAATCATTGGTTCTTGTCTACCGTCATTTTTGGAGCACCTAATCTCTTGCTACCTAATAACCAATTACGGTTAATGCGACCATAAACGAAGCAACTGAAACAAATGCAAAGTTCATGATTTATCTACTGATAATTACAGTGATTTCTCTATATATGTCGCCAAGGCCTGGACGATAAATGTTTCGGAATTAACATAACACGGCTCAGGTATGTCTCCTGGACGATACGCGACTCTGGCAAGACCGGTGTTGTTGACATATATCAAGAATTGACTATACTAAAACCCCCATTGAAAATTAAGAAATTCTATTAAGCGCCAACCCCTAATATTTCAAATATAATAAATCGAACAATCTCACTATTGAGTGTCCCTATATCGAACCAGTCGAAACCCCGCCAAAAATCATTATTAATTTTTTCTCTGAAATTTCCCACGCAACACGCATCTGCGCCACCAAGGCGAGGAATCGTAGATTTTCAGATTAGCCCGTGGAAGGAGAAAAGTCGCAAACGGGTGTATAGCGAGCGGGTTAATGAAGGTTTAAGGAAGCGAAAGGAAGCGGTCGGGCGACGCGGGCAATCGATGGGTTGCAGCAATTAACTTCGGAAATTTGACCAATTAATTACCGAAGGAACGCAATTAAAACCGGGGCTTGGCTCGGAACGCGATCGCTTGTGCAGGCAGCTTAAGGATCGTCCTCGAAATTCTTCCGAGGACGTGGCCGTTGGTTTGCCGTTAAAATATCGATGCAGGAATATATTTACTGCCGCGTACACCGTGTAAGTTTACCAGGAACACGATTCACCGCGCCCCCGTGGATACCCATGCGCCAATACGATGAATATGCAGCAAAGAATCGTGTATTAAATATCAGCAGCCGCCGGGGACGACGACGTACTAGCAACCGTGGAGGTTGCGCACACCACCACCACCACCACCACCACCACCACCACTACCACTACCGTTTTGCTCGACCGGGGGCACAGTTGATTTCGTTCACCGGTATATATCCTTTAAAACAAGACAATTTGTTTGCACGCTCGATACCACCGGGGCCCGGGCATCAGCGGGTGGGATATCCAACCTAGTCTCTCGTTTAATCTCACTTACAACACCCCCTTTCTACCTCCGAACACCCCCTAACACCCCCGCTGAATCTATTCATATTGTCACAATAGAGGCCCCGGTTTTTATTCCCGTCGCTAAGCTCGATAGTGTTAAGCTGGATTCGTGCTGGATGTCAGCCGATTCCTGCCTTCGCGGAAAATAATCTTCCGAGAGCGCTGGGACACTTTGTTTAACTATAAAACGGGCGCTGGAATATTTGTTAGCACCCGTACACGGTACAGTGTGCGCCAGTGTGTCTCTATTCATGGCTGTATTCTTAAAAAATAAATATGGACAGCTGGTGGATTTTTACGTATTTTACAGTCTACACAAATCTTGTTCGCATGAAAATTGTGAGACATTGTTTTCTATGTGACTCTGCCTCGTTAAAAAGTTGTTTCTGAATTTGTGTTTGAACATTTTTATCGATCACTTTTCTAACTCGTTTCTTGTATTTCAATGTTTTAAGTACGTTATATATATGACAGAAAATATTCAGAAACTCTATGTTTATATCAGAGGATTGCAAAAATTCTATCCTAAAAGTGCAGCCTCGCTAAAATTACAATAATCGATTATCATGATAATTTTTATTCTCGAGCGAGAATGGTTGAGCAGCGTTTTCGTCGGCTGTACTAGATCAGCTATCATTCAATCAAGAAACACCGAAGAATATATGAGGCATAGCGAGCGCGACGAGTGATTAGGGGTGAGCAAAGTTTAGTGCATCGTAAATGCATAGATTGCGACATTCGCGCGTATTAATAGCGTTGGCAATGAGCATAGATCAAAGGCCAGTTGTTCAAACAAACATGGCGACCACCGGGGCGCATTGTATTTATGGAAGCCATGAAAAAACAAACCTATGACCCCATCAAGTATCATTTCGAGTGTACATATCTCGAGTATCAAATTACGGGCGAAGCATTTTCCACTCAATCACCGTTGGGAAACGGTTTTCCTCGTAAATTCCCTCTATAATCCGTTATTTCTGTGCAATATCGGTTGCCACATTGGGAAAATAAGGGAAACAGGAAGAGAGAGAGAGAGAGAGAGAGAGAGAGAGAGAGAGAGAGAGAGAGAGAGAGAGAGAGGGCGATGCACATTGAGGTGGAAAACGACAGTGCGAATAATGATATCGTACAGGAAAGCAGAACGGTAACCAAGACTAGTAAATTTGTCACCGGGATCGTGCGAGTTTCTTTCGGGCTGCCCTCGGTACCCCGGCCAACGATTGATTTACACGAGGTGGCCGCAGGAACAAGTATTTATGGAGCTAATTTGTATGCGCGCGGAAGATAATTAAAAATATGGTGGCCGGGTCAAGGCTTTGAGAAAAACCGCCCCGGTCAGCGGAGAAAAAACCTTCCAGGAAAATGACGTAAAGCCGCCGGATCGAAAGCTGCGAGCGGGAAAATGAATTTAAAAGAGCACGCCGGAATCCGAGCTGCTGGACAATTCATTTCCCAGCCTGGGAAATGTCCGCGATCAAAACAAATTTTGCCCGTTTAACCAAGGAATCTCGCGATTCGTTCCAAGTTATTTCGAGCTTGTTCGGTGACAGGAAATAGTCACAGTTAATTACCGCATGCACGGAAATATGTGAGAAATGTCAGCAAAGGATCGAAAACAAAATTAACATGCTTTATCAAGGAATTTTAAAGTTGGTTTGGAAATTTTTTTTACCAAAGTAATGATTTCTCAGAGTTGTTTCAATTTAATTCAGTGACGGAAAATTATCGTAATAAATTGCCGAGTGCAGGAACAATTGTAGAAAGTGTCCGGCAACCATGTAAATTTAAAATGTTTAACCAAGGGATTTGATTGAGTAATTTTGAATTGTTTGGAAAAATTGGCAGGAGAAAATGTATGTGACCGGTCCTGGAAGTTTGATCTGTTTTGTGAGAGAAGAAGAAAAGACACTATACATTTTCGTGGGGGATACCCATGCACGAAAGATTCAGTCTCCGAACCATAAACGCGGAATGGAAGAAGGATAGAACGGGAAGAACATAAACTCCCCGGGGAAAGGAAATTAGAATTGAATACTTGATGAATTTTAGGAGCGAATTTTAACCGCCGATGCGGCTGAATGGTTAATTCCGGGCAGGGGGAATTTTCCACACTGCTGTCGGATGCTTCGAGACGCCATTTTTCCCGATGAGCAAAGAATTGTCTCTTCTTGTCAACAACAAACTCCAGGAACTAAATTAATTAACCACACTGTGCTCAATAATATCTGATCAATTCCTACAGGTTATTCAAACTAACACTGATTATTTTACTAAGTTTCTAAATTTTACTGAGATCCGTAGACTATAGGAAAGTACAAGTACAGTGACAGAATTTGAACTCCGCAGATTAGACTTCATTAACCAAGTTATTTTAATTTCGCAACTGGAACTGTCTGCGAGTGAGACGCAGTAATTAAATATCTCAATTGTTAGCACCGCGCCCTCGATAACGGTAAAAATGAACTAAACTCATTCCGTATAATTTTCGAGTATCGTATTAACGATGTGCTCTCAATTTTCGGCGCGCGGACAATCAATTCGCGGGTGGTGGGTTCATTAAAAATTCCGGCCGGTGTTTACGTGTAATGCGCGCGGGGAATAAAATACGGCCGCGACCGGAATGATTAAAAACAACAAAACGAGAAAACGGATAAGCGAAACACGAGCATATGTGTCATTATTGTATGCGTGCACGGGGAAGCTTAAAGGGCGAGAAAGAGGTAGACAAAGGGCTGCCGGAGTGGAAGGGGGGGAATAGAGAAAGGGCGAAAGAAAGAGTGGAGCTCGAAGGAAAGCGTGCGCGAAGAATGGAGAAAGTGTGCGCGTGCTCAAAAGGGACAGCGAGAAACAAAAGGTGGTGGGGGTCGTGAGTTATGAGGGAACCTTCAGGTAATATCTCGGTGCCACGCAATTTTTATAATATCGACGGGTGTTTTCTCACCTCCGCTCCGGCGCGGCGTTGTGCGACGCGGTTTTTCAAATTTAAAGGTCGCGGCTGCTCGAGCCTTACCTATCTATCCGATATGCTAATTTCGCGAATATCCAGGCGACCGGGACCCCCAACCCGATAATTCCCCCCTCGTGGGATCTCGCGCAACAGAAACAATAGACTCGTGTCGCACCGTGAGCGACACTTGCTCTTTCGACGCGATTATTCTGCGGAAAATTCGCTCGTTCCTATTCCGTCGCATTTTATACGCTTAGACCGCAACTTCTAAAAAAGAACCTGCAACGCTAGCAATATTGCTTGACCATTTTAACCCTCCACAGATAATTGGATAAATTTTTCCCAATTATTGCTTCCGGTATTTGACGTTCCAACGATTTTATATTAATCACTTGGAACGGTAAAGAAATTAACAGCGAACATAAACGACCCAGTATGCAGAATATAAATAGTTTCGAGCAGCACGGGAATTTTCTGAAGCGTTCCCTTTAGGAAATCACAATTGTAACCTGAATGACTAAACATTTCATCGAAAGTCATGAAAATGATTTCCCATTTCCAGTCTTCACAGAAGTTTCTTTTTGAGGAATGCGTTTCCTGTTACATAAAACAGTGCATTATGTATGCAATACAAGCTTTTCATACGTTCACCGTGTATGAAGCCGATTAATTGCTACACTTCTCTTCATTTTATCTATTAGCGATATTTCGACGTTCTACTCTTGAATAAATCAGACAGCCGAAGAGTTACCATAAGGGAAAGTAGCTTACTTTGGACTGGCTGTTAGATTGAATCTAACTCGTGGCTTCCAGATTGTTATGACCACTAATAACATTATAAACGTTACTGCATTTTCCCGGTGTACATTGGAAAATCATCTCTTCAGATCAGGAAGAAGGCATCGACTCTTGATCTGCGATCAAAAGCGTCTGGCATCGAGAACCATTCGTCTTAGAAGAATCGCCGCCGAACGAACAATCGAGCGTGTTTAATAATTTCCCACGGAATCACCTTTTGCGATTCAGCAATGGCGAAGCAGGAAGTCGTAAAAACGTGATTTTCACACGTCCGACGCTCGGAGAGCGCGACCGAACTTCCGTTCGGCCGTAATTGTTTAATTCTTTCGCCGGCGCGGGTTGTTTATTCGTTTTTTTCTCTCTCCTCCTCCCCTCCCCGTTTTTTCTTGTTTTTTCGGTAACCGCGCGTGTAACACCTTGCAGCAGCCTCGGCCGCGGGGGTATCAATGTCCCTCCTTGAACTTTACAACCGTCGGTGGTTGTAACTCAACCAGTTTGCCCACCGATTCGTGTCGGTTGCCCACATTTGCACATTTCACGTCGCGCCACTCCGCTCCTCTCCGCTCCTCTACGCTCCGGAGCGGAGGTGCGAGGTTATTGCACGGATTTGTCGTCGGCGCGGAGTGCCGCGTGATCGACGCTGTTTACGATCGCGGAAAATCGACCAAACTTCGCCCCGGGAGAGTGTGCGGTCGCGATCCAGCACCCCGTGGAAATCGCCGGGACGCGATCGTTTTCACGGTTGAAAGTACCGGGCACCGGGCGCATCGGGTCCCGTAATTGATGATACAAAGACGCATCGGAATTTTGCCGCAGCAACGGCGCGCAATTCGAATTAGTTAAACGCAGTAAATCTGCAGAAATATCGGCGAACCTCCGCGTTCCTGGAAATCCCCGAACTTCGCCTGATTTTTGCGCCGCAAGGGATGTTCGATCGAACACGGAGGGGAGGTTCCGTCAAAACACTCATTATTGCTCCTTTGCTTCTTTGTTGTATCAGATTTTTCGGTGAAGCTGATAATTTTTACGGTAGACGATGCTTACTTAGCCCTCAACCTTTTGATGTACGAAAATTCTGAACAGAGTCTAATAAATATGTATGTTATCAATTTCCTTGAAACCGAAATAAAATTCTATTTTGGTTATATAGGTACATGCAATAGATACAAATTTTCTCTCGTTTGTAAGAAATTACGAATTACAAAAAAGGTCTAATCACCGAGATCGTAACATAAATCGTAGTGCTGGGGGTTAATACGTAGTGAGATCGTTCGAACGAGACGGCAAATAATACCGTAATTAGGAAAAACTAGTGTTCTATCTAATCTCGGATCTGACGGATCGGTCTCCAAACCCGGAATATTTGCGGATAGAAATATTTACCATCCGGCGGCCGGTGATAAATTAGTGGTGGTAAATCAGTAGTTGGTTTGTCGGTCGAATAATTGGCGAGGTAATCAAAGGGGGCTCCGAACGTGAAGAAGTTGCAATTAAAACAATCCTCTCCGCGTGGGAAATGAAAAGTCTGGCCGGGCAGTACATCGGACTCGGCGCTCCGAACACGATGAAATAAAAACGGCAAAGACAAGGATTTTAATATGCTCCCGTGAACATTACATACGTACGTACATACCTACGTACGTAGGTACCCGCGGTTGGAGGGGGCGAGTGAGAGGGGAGGGGGGAGAAAATTTCTTCGTCGGACGTGAAATCAAATACACATCTATATTTTAATACAACCGAGCAGAAGTTACACAGCCGGTGTGCGCCGCGCGCGCATACCGCTCGTCGCTTACTTACGTGAACACACATAAATATGTAATTTCGACGGCTGGCCTGTTTCAGACTACGTCCGCCAATGCGCATTCGTGCATGTATCAGGGAGTACGCGAGCAAGTACGTAATATTTGCCTTAGCTCAATCCACACCCGGCTCCTAATTACTTACTGCCCGGCTTCCACGCCACGATGGATCGCTGGTCGCCGTATATGCGATGTATTACGACCACGCTGCTACTTTATTATAGACATTGTGCATAGGCGCGAAGACGTGAATCACAGGCGTAACAATTCCACGTTTAACATTGCACTTTCTTTCGGACTTATCGCCTGCCCGGGGAAACTCCTGTCCCGAACCGCCTCGCGATCCACCGTTTTACACATCGCTGCGTCACTTCGACTGCAACTATTTCACCGAAAATATTCTTCCCGATCAAAAATATCTTAATCCCGCTCACACAGTTCTCAGAAATTGCTGCATCGTTTCAACGCCGATAATCTCTCTCGAAAATATTTTACTCCTTTAAAGAACGTATCTTAATCCCCAGAAATAAACTCAGACCCTAGAATAAGAATTCCTCGAGTTTTATTCAGTCAAGAGTGACGGAGTTGCAAAAATCTGGTGAGAACTATCACGATCGCCGGAGCATTCTGATCGATAATAACGACGAAAGACCGAAGGGAGTAATTAGCGGTGGAACGGGAGAGAGCGTCGTGGGTAGAAATAATTGGGGGAAAAATTTGGGCGCGGGCAAAGGAGGAAAAATGCGAAACACCCAGGGCAATCGGGATTAAAATCTGGCCCGGCTGGTTTGTTGAAGACAGAACTGTAACAACGCGCATCGAGGCCAGGATCCACGGACGATATGATACTGTCACGGACACGGACGCGGGCACGGTCGCGCACACAGGTGCACACGTATGCATTCATCGAGCAGAAGCCGCAGCCACCCTCGACGTATCTATCTATTAAACATCGGCTCTCGGTTTTCTTTTCCTCCCTGGCAGAGCCGGTCTCTCGACGGCCGCTCTCCCGCATTATCGATATTAAAGGAAGATACCCGTCTGAAGCGTACCTGACCGTGTCGCGTCGAGAGGATTAATTAACTCGAGCGCGCGACATCGAGAGCGGAAACCGGGCTTTTGTTTTCCCTCTCGGTCTCGCTCCGCTCGGCTCCGCTCGTCCTCTCTCTATCCAGCCGCCGAGGATCTCCGTGTTTCCGTTTCCGGCACACGCGAAATTCACCCGTGATTTTCACGGCACGGCCGAGCTCCACTCCGCTCCGCTCCGCTCCGTTCGGGATCCACGCTCCGGCTCGATTGCAGGGACCGTACGCGTGCAAACGGCTAGACGAATAAACCCCGAACTGATACAGACAGACTGCTCTCCTTTTCCGAGACCCCCCTCGGACTCCGAATCGGAATCGCACGGCAGAAACTCGAAGCGATTATGCTCGCCTCTGTAGGGTACGACGAGCTGATAGTGGGGATCTTTAGGAATCGTTGATTGATTTTCCGAGGAGACATTGTTATAGAGTTCAAATCGCTGGTAGAATTGTCAATTGGTGGCTGTGTTGTTGGAAATATTCTATCATCGTTAATTATAACGATTTCTCTGTATATGTCGCGAAGGCCTGGATGATAAACGTCGCGGAATTATCCCCGCTACCTGCGGGGTATACCCCGAAGCTCGAGTATGTAACACGGCTCGGTTATGTCTCCTATACGATCCACGTCGCTGCTAAGACCCGTGTCGGTGACATATATCGAGAAGTCACTGTACTAGGCTGCGGATTTTTATACAAAACGAAAATCGTATGCATTGCCGAATCGGAATTTATTTCTGTGATGGTTCGAAGTTTTAAATTCTTGTAATCCTTTTACTGTGAGTAATAACACCGACTCATTTTTGCCACGAATGCATAAAGCCCGCAGTCTACTGATTACTCGCGAGAACGACACGTGGATAAATATCGTGGGACTTCCGGCAAGGGGGGAGGGGGCATTCCGATACGAAAAAGTCGAAGTAACAGATCAATTCGAAAACGTCAGTGTCAGTCGTTTCCTCGCCGCGTCGGCAGCGTTCATAAAGGGAGCTCCGGCAAGCAGAAAACGTCGGTTAATTAGTTTTTCTCGGCGATGGGAAGTTCCGGGCGTCAATTAGCAGGAGAGTCGCGTGTACAGGCGGGCGGTCGTCGTCGACGTCGGACAGGAAGAATTGAAGTGTCATCGAAGCTGGTATTAGACGGGACGTGGCCGAGTCCGTCGAGCATTGTTTCTCGAAGAACAAAAACCCGAACCGATCGCGGTAATGAGACAGCGATGACGATTTAAATCGAGCCACCGTGCAGCCACGAGATCGGGAAGGGAGAGGGAAGGAGGCGAGGAGGGGTGGGAAATCGCGGAACGAAGGCAGCAGGGCGAGTCAAAGAGTACAGGAGCGGATGGGAATACCGACGGCATTATCCTTTAATCAAATATATTACCGAGAATTTATCGCGACCGGTGAATTAATTAAATGCCGAAGGCCCCGAAGCGGAGTGGCCGCATGAAATTTAACATTCAATAAAATAAATCGCCACCCACCCTGTGGACCCCGGCACACCTCGGACCCACCCCCGAACAGCGATCTCCTACGCCTGTTATTAACGCAGTCGCGTAAATTATTGCGCCGCCCCGATTTACGGGGTGAACACTGACGCAACGGGTTATCCTCCCCTTCGAAGAGAACCAAGATAGACTTCACCCTCCGTGCTCTATACATTTCGCTCCAGCACCCCCTCTGTTCCATAGTCCTTTTTACTCTATGGCGCTGTCCATCTTTGAGTGGGTATTTAACTATTACATTCATTGTTCCTTTACACCCGATCTGAAAAATATTTTTCATCAGCTAACTCTTCGAGTGGGGTCCGAAAAATATTTTTCCCTGGTTAAGGGGTGCTTGAAGAGTAACCACGAATTTTTATATAGTAATTCTTCTACCGGTTTTGTGAGAAAGAATTTTTAAAGTTGTCGATTCGCGGCTTAAAAAATATTTTTGATCATCTAACTCTTCGAATATGGACCAAAAAATACTTTTCCCTGGTTAAGCGATGCGTGAGAAGTAATTTTTCACAAAAATCCTTTTATCGCCTTTGTGAGAAAGAATTTTTAAAGTTGACGATTCGTGGTTTCAAAAATATTTTTGATCATCTAACTCTTCGAATCAGGGCGAGAAAATATTTTTCCCTGGTTAAGGGATGCTTGAGGAGCGACCACGTATTTTTTTTTTGTAACGATGGTTCTACCTTTCCTGTATGAAAAAATTGTTGAAGCTGATGATCTTTTAGGGGGTGAGGTATAATTGCTGATCGAATGGATAGAGACGCGTGAAATGCATTAAGATTTCCGAAAAAAGGAGATTCGTTGTTATTAATACAGGTTGCATTGGACAACTTACCTGACAGGCTCCGGCTGTCAGCTCCTGCAGGTTTCGCGTGTAGGCAGCTCCTATTGTCGGTCAAGTTTACAGTTGACACGCTAGAAAAAGGGAGGTTGAGCGCATTTTTAGACGTACAGTGCATCGGCACGCAACAATCACCGCTATTTTCGTTCTGTGTTCCCCGACAGTGTGGAAACACATAAAGAAACCGTTTCATTGCTGGAGGTTGTATCAAGCTGCAGTATTCATAACTCAGTGATATTTCTTTCGAGAACACCTATCACCAACAACTGTGTCTCCAAGCGCGACCATCACAATTCCGTTCAATTCTCAACCAATATTTATGAACCACCATACGCTATCCCTGAAAAAGAGTTGCAATTTATATTCTCACTGGTCCATTTGTCTCTCATTCCATAATTACTGAATCCTCAAAGAAATTTATCTTTTGTTAATTTTCATACAGCTTCGCAGGTCGCATTTAAATTTCAATTTTACAAGAATCAAGAGGATGTCTTTAAAAATTGTAAGAACTGATGTAATTAAGTTTAAAGAGTGCCACTGTTTGATCATTCAGTGATATGTTCAACAGGGAATTTTTATAAAATCTTTTTAGACCTCGCTCGGAGCAATTTTCTCAATTTTCTGAGACGCTAAGGGGATGATGTCTTCGAGACTTGATGAGAGGGCGGATTTTGAGAAGCAATGCAAGATTGATCGTCGATGGAAATGTTTAACAAGAGCGAAATGCAGACAAGTTTCAGCGGGAGTCGAACGATTAACGCGCGATCAAACAAAGTTTTCTTCGCGTGAGGCCGCCTTGAATTTGCATACGCGACCGGGGCACCCGCAGTATTATGACGTCACAACTGCCCCGACGATCGCGTGCACGCACTCGTCAAAGAGTTGAAGCATGGTTCGGCTGGTTGCCGGTGACGGTCAATAAGTCCTCAGACTCGTTCCACATTGAGAAATCGATCGAAAGTAGAGCTTAAGAAGGTCGTGCTGACCCCTTGCGAACCACCTTACACGTTTAACCTTTACGATAATCCCCGGCGATCGTTTGTTTGCAATCTCTGTTAACCATTGATTCACGTGCCACCCAAATGCATAAGTTAGCCGCATCGATCGTGCCCATTGACGAGACCCGGCGATACCCGACCACGCATTAACCATCGATCCCTTAAAACACAGTTCAGAAAACACGGAAAACAGTAGATCGCAAGTTTCCAACCAGATAATTTCAGGACAACAATTTCTGAAGCGTGGGAAATTCGAATTCTCGATTGGAAATGCAATTCCGAAGAAAAACGAGCCCAAATCTGAGAAATTACGGTCAAAGTGATATTATAAAATGAAGTTACAGTTCCTAACAATGTGTAGAATTTGTGGAAATAAATTTGTAGAAATTGTAACGAGAAGGTTTGATTACTGCAGCATATTTTTGCGTTTCTAGGAATGTTTCGCGAACAATGATTTAGTAGAAGATGTTTAGCAGTGTTTGGCGGATGTTTTAAACATCGTCAGAGCAATGTGATCGATTAATTAACGAATTTTTGTACTACAACATCCGCGGCGTTGTCGAAACCCTGAAGTTTCTCATGCAAATCGCGGAAGCACGGTAACACGTGAATCGTGCAAAATAATAAACGGTGGAGCGCCGCGTGAGGCTATCGTTCGAGCCTGATAACGAGAGCAACGTTTGCAGTTTGCTTTTTCAATTACATGCCGGAAGACGAATTTACATAGAACAAGTTCCCCGACTTCGACTTCGATTCTTCGGATATTTATGTTGCTGCTGGAATAATTTTCGAACTTCGCATCAATGTTTGCGGGGTTGCGAACAAAACGTTGTTACTTGGCCAGGCCGAAGCCTTCTGGCAATTCGTTTAAGAAACAACAACAGCCAGCCGATATCTCAAGCAAAAATACAATTCCGAACAGATCAATTGCAATGGGGTTGAAATAACAATTTTTCCAGGCAATCAGAAAATTTTAGATTCATTTCTAATTTCTTTCTTCTGAATTAATTAATTTTCTTTTCGGCGTCTGTGAAAAATCGGATGTCACACCTATATTATCAGAAAAGATGTTTTATAATGGTTTTATGTTTTCTATGGTTAATTTTATATTCTTCTGATTTTTATGCGTGTATCAAATAAAACGGGATTTTCTCGTCGGTAGAATTTTTTAAAAATTGTTGGAGAGTTCTTTTGTACTTTTAGCGTGCACTAATGACAATATGATAATCTTATCTTTGGACGGACATTTTTTTTAAGTTGTTAGGGACGCTCCGATCACTGTTCTGGGGTCATTTTTGTCTTCTTCTGCATTTTGAACGTGTACCAAACACAATGACGGGTTTGTCTTTGAAATAAATTTTTAAAGATTGTTAGAGAGGTGTAATGACGCTTTGGTAATTGTTTCAGGGAGATCGCCGATCAAGAAGGGTGTGACGATCGTCGCTGCGATCGCGAGCGGAATGGCCGCAGCCCCCGGCGATTTTAAAACTCCGCCGGCGTACAATAATTCGTGCAGTAAAGTGAGAACCGCTGGCTCGTGGACGAATTTACTGCCGCGAGGTTGGCACTAATATAAAGGGGGCTGATAATGATCTTAAATTATCGATCCAATTGTTTATACGCCGGCGCAATTCTATTTAATGCCGCGAGCCCCGCCGTGCCGCCTACCGCCTCGCTATTCTACCTGCACCTAACACCTTTTCTCCTCGTTCCACGCGTTAATGTGCAACCATGGATATTAAATTTATCGTGCCAACCACCGTTTCGGCGTTAACCGAGTAGCTGGCCTAATTGGCGACACGGTTCCCGGTCAAATTACCTCTCGAACCGATACCGGTCGTCCCGGATGTTCGGTATCTTGCCGGGTGACTTCCGGTTTCGCCGGACAAACCTTTCATCATATATCTTACAACCAAAACACCATTTATTGCCAACAATTGTTACAGGTTCAAATTGCTGCACTCGAAACTCGATTTTATTATTTGCAAAGATTCCCCAGATTCCAGCACAGATTTTTTGATAAAAATTTCATTAATTTTAATTCGGTTAAAAATTCGTTTCGGATTATCTCTGTACACAAGTCCTTCTAGGATCTATAGAAAGATATTTTGAAATGAAAATTAATGTACGTGAAAGTAAAAGACTTATTACTATATTATGTTCCGAACGTCATACTAAGAAGTAGAAATTAGGTCAGTCGAATGAACATTTTAAAAGTCCGATCGAGGATTCAGAAGTCGAGGCGACCACAGGAAAGAGGATCGTTGAAATAGACAATTAATAAAGGAGCAAGGGAAAGCTCTTTGGCTGGTCCGATCTGTGAAATGAAGATTGACACTCCAGTCATCATACTGCCATCATTATACGCGAGTAATGGCGGCTTGGATCAAAGATGACGCGATTAGAAGAAAGAACTTGATCCGAAATTCAGAGATCCGCTTGATGAGAATGAATGGAGTTCGATATCTCGAACTCCGTGGAATTGAAATTTCTGTATACAGTCGATATTAGGCTGATCGATGTATTCGGTGTACTCGGATTACCGTAAATTATTCACGGTATAAAGTGGATGTGCATTGAGAGTGCATCGGCGCTCTCATGCATTACCGCTTTCACCGGGCTATCCGAATGAATCAAGCTGGCATCGTTAGTAATTGCAATTAATCGTTGCGATAGATGAAGCCGCCGAGTTCGGGCTCTATAATAAAATCAGTCGCTAAAAAAAAAAAGAAAACTCGCTTCCGTGTCTGTTACGTAAAAACATTGTTACTTTTACCCGGGTGCCGTTGGTGCATTGTTTCGGGAAAATCGTGTTGCATCAGTTTTCCGATTGTTTTCCGATCTTCCTGCCGAACCTTTGTGTTTATAAAGATTGCTTCGAAAAGCCGGTATCGGTATGCACGAGGAAATAAATTGTTCAATGCTCGTTTGTTCAATTTATAAATACAGTTATTTCTCCATGTATGTATGTCGACAACACGGGTCTTGCCAGCGTCATGTATCGTACAGGAGTTATTATTAATGTACAGTACATTGTTATGTTTACACTCCTCGGCGCCCGAGGCCTCTCGAGCTTCTCTCGAGTAGTGGGGATAATTCCGCGACATTTATCATCGGGCTCTTGGCGACATATATAGAGGAATCACTGTAGAAGAAATTTATAAGTAGTCACACCGAGGATCCAAATCAACAAAGCTTAACTCCGAATAGTTTGACTTCGATCTTTAACATTTTAAGAATTTATCGACGATTGTGATTCGATTGTGAAAATATCTTTGTTTCGCAAAGAAAAATTGTGTGGATTCGTGACGGGACGCAATGATACAATATATTGCAAACGTCGGCGCGCGTGCGTCTTAATGAAAAGCGAACGGCCGGAGCTGAAAATTAATTGATCTGTAGTAAAACTTAACGACGACAGTGGCGCGTATGACGTTCTGCGCAGTCGATCTTGCGAACGGAAACGAACGAGCGGCGTGCGCAACTGGCAAATTGCTATGTCGGGGAATGTCGTCGGTCAGGTATTAATTGGAAACGCATTAGGGGTAATGATCAATGAATAGATTGTGATCTGAGCGTCGTTAATGCGGACCTAACAATTTAATGAGAGACGTCTGCCTGCCGGCCATTATTTGACGAGTCCTTTCCCGGTAACGTGACTGGTCGATTTTTTAAAAAGCTGCATCCTGGCTGTACGCTCGAACGTCGATGCTCGCTCGATCGTCGAATGGAAAACGCTACCTGTTCCGAACCAGTAACGGAAACACGTTTCGAAGATCTATCGTTTCCGGTGTGGTGGGGGGGGGGGGGGGGGAGGAGGGGAAAAAAAAGTAGAGGAACGAACGGTCGAGAAAAATCGAAACGGTGGAGCTAGGTGTTTCCTCGAATCGCGCCAAGGATTTCTGGCGACCGCCTCTATGCGACCACTACTTTTGCACATGTTTTTCATGTTACGCTAGACTAACCAACGGTCCCTGATACGAACGCCGTCGAGATTTATTTCTCCTGATACCGTCTCCTAATTATCGTACTAACTTCTCGAGGCTGAGCCGAGGCTTAGCCACCGCCCAGGAGTATCGGAGTCCTTACGCGAATCGATCGGCGAATAAAAACTTCACCGCGACGCATTTATGCCTCTACCTATCGTGCTGCACGCTTAAAAATTATTGCTCGACCGATAAACCGCCGCCTCGTACCCCGGCCAACTCAGAAATACGAATACTCCGCCGTTCAATCCCTCGGAACCCATCAACGATCCCGGACGAAACGGTATGAGACCCATTTTATGCTGCAACTGCACCAGACCCTGCGTAACGCGGCCAAAAAATTTTTTAACACATTCGTCCACAATTTTTCTATCACACTACATGGCCATCTATACTGCAGCGTCGTGCAGTATCTGCTCGAAAATCATTATATTTAGATCGCTTTATAAAAATTAGAAATCACTGTAAAATTTATTTCCTTAATTCACGGGATCATTCTGACAAACCTACGATCTTTTTCTCGTATTTTAAATTTTTTGGAATCAAAATGAAGTCCGTAGTTTCGTTGCATTTTTACTAGCTTCATTAATAAAGATCGTTTTATTACTCGGCCAGCTCGCTGACGTTCGTTTATGTAAGATTGCGATTTAGCGATATTTCGAGCGAAGAGTGTAAGAATGTTAATTCAGTATGCACGATTCAAGGGAAAGATTATTTTTGTAATTAATCTAATCAACTTTAGAAATGATCCATCATTTTTAATCAGGTACAAAGAAAGCATAAGCCCGTGCGGTGACACCTTGAACAGTGTTGGAATACTTATTTTACACAAGTTTTCCAGAGTTCACGAAGATATGATTGAATAAACAAGCAAATTACACGATTATCCAGTACCTGGTGGATGTCCACAATTTTGGCACACCTGTCGTCTATTCTTCCACTCTATGTCTACGTTGTCCGCAATACAAATATTCACAGCCATAATAGGCCCGCTAAAAATCGTAAAAATCCGCAGCGACCACAAGGCTAATCCAAACACGGGATCCTAAGCGCAGTTAGCCGATGTCTAGATCGGTTCCATCAAGAAAGATGTCTATTAGGCAGTCAGGATAGTCGTAATTAGAGGGACATCGGTTTCTCGATCAGCAGATGCAATAGACCTTCAGGATCGGTAGCCCGGGGACCTGGATTGATTCCGATCCAGGTGTATCTAGAAACGAGCCCTGGGGGTGGGGGGAGAGTGCGAAGGGGGTGCATAGTCGGGATATCGTAGCCGGCTTACGGTTGTGTCCTCTTAAATTTGGAGTACGCGGGGCTAAATCGATGCCAAGCGAATTCCCCGCGCTGTATTGAGTAGTTTATTGCTTTCATGCATTTGCATGCTAAGTAGTCGCGTGCTTACGAGTAATACCAGCGTCCCTGATACCATACACCCCCGGGTAAGAATGGCCTATCTAGCCTTCGGTCTTCGATATTGCGGCCGGTGGGACACTTATAAATTGAGATTTTATCAGACCGTAAGTCGGGGATTACGAACGGACCGACGGAAACGTTATATGCGCCCGAGCGGACCTCGCCTCGTGTCTATATATCACCGCTCCTTTTCCGCCTTTTTGCAAACGTGGCCGCGACGCCATCTGCGCATTCGTCGCCGGGGTACACTCTCTTTCTCTCTCTCTTTCTCTCTCTCGCTCTCTCTCTCTCTCTCTTTCTCTCGCTCTGTCGGTTAAGAAACACCCTGGCGGGGATAAAACTGAAAAATGGCGTTCTTCTAACGACACACGCTCGAACAGAGCTGACCGTAATAATATATTTCAGGAGATTAGCCCGTGTGTTTCGCCCGGCAGTCACATTTAACGCGCCACGCGGACATCGATCGGTTTCGCGACCAGGATCTCTCGAGGGCTTTATCAACACCTTCGGCCACCGTCGAGCTGCACCTATTTAATGCCCCGCTCGATACAATAAGCCCTCATAATTGGAGGCTCCTGATGCCGGCCCTAAGACGGCGGGCGTGGACTAGTCGCGAGCGATTGCAGCCCTGATTTTCGAAAGAGAGCCTTGCTTCGATCGCAATCCCAGCACTGGTCTACTGGGAAATTATGGTACCAGGCCTGGGGAAAATAAGGGCGGCTTGCAGGGACTGCCTCGCAGTCCCTATTACATTTTTAGATTTTATTTCTGACGTTTTGCTTGCTCCCATTGATCTGCGCGATCTGGAAGGGTTGGAGCTCCGAGTTTTCCGTGTAGTCCACTGTGTGTTGGTTTGACTTGTTAGGATCTTTTGGGATTGTGAGATGTTTGTATGTGTACAAGATGTTTCGTAATTCGCGAACGAATTACGAGTCGATCACACGTCACGCGAGGCTTCGGAAAGCGGCGATTATGCGATTTTATTTTCACACCGCGGTAATTTAGTTATTTCGAGCGGCGCGGCTCGAACGTCAACGTTCCCCCACCCCCCGTTTCCATCGGATAAAAGAAGCAGAAAGTCAGGGGGTAACCGGGGGATGTCGCGGCAGCACGGAAACACTGGATTTACATCCATCATTGTTCCTACGCTGAAGACTGATAGGCCGCCATTATCTGCGAACTCGTTACGATCCCCTATTGATAAAGGTACCGATTATACCGTGGGGTTAATCCCACCTCCGATTCGGAAATTGGAATTTCTGGCTCTGCCAGCGAAACGTCAGGTGTCTTCGAGAACCCTTCTTTTCGACGGGGATCGTCTTACAATGGATCCTCGGGGACCGGCCCCTTTTATCCTCGAAACTTGTATTTTGTTGTGTAGCACCATCGCCGTTCAACGTTTCCGTCAAATGTTTTCTTAAAACTAAAACTCTTTGAATTCGTTTTTATCAATCCCCGTAACAAGGTTCCGGATTTTATGAATTTGTAACAAAAACTGAGGAGACGCTAGAAAAATGGTAACCCTATTTTCTATGTACCGAAATGATTAAAAGAGAAAATTCATTTCTATTTCATTCCTGTCCCTCGCGTTTGACTTAGACAATTTTCTGTTGCAGTCTCTACTACTCTATAGCGCGATTATATATGAATTTTATGGAGGAATATTTTCAGAAAATTCTTGTCTCGCCAAAATTAAAAGAAGGAGATGATTTTCCTTTTGAAGAAACAACTTGTGATCATCGAAGGGATTACAGACGGAGTATATTTGAAAAGTCGCAATAAGGAAGAAAGCCTTAGACCCTTTCACCGAGGATCAGAGCGGGGATCGTAACGCGATTGTAAGGAAGAGAATACTATAGCAGCCACGGTTCATGAGTATTTGATTTCTCGGAAGCTCAAGAAGCGCGCCCGTTCAACGGGAATCGCAGGAAAGTCCACGCAGCGTTGAAGATTCGAAACGAACGATTACATGACAGGAAATTACAGTGCCTCCGATCGCGTCTGGGTGCACGCAACCCTTCGGGAATATAAAGGGGAGACCCTTTGCGGGAGCGTGGTCCCGACAGTTTCGGACACGAGGCGATTGGATTCTCTTCTTTGCGGTTTAGTTTCACCTTTGTTTCGACAATGCGATTCTCCCTTGAACCGTGAGTTCTCAGGCTCGTTTTAAATCGTGCTGGAAGAAACTGAACTCGACGATTGCGAAACTACTCCAAACCCATAAAATAGAAGCCTCCGATACACCTCAGTAGACGTCGATTAATTCAATATTTATACCTACTGGACCATGCGAGATTCATGCGGGAAAATCGATGGAGCAATGTGCGCTCATTTTTAAAAGCCATCTCGACTTTTGTCAATAAATTCAGGGACTATCGGTGCAAAAATCAATGTCAAGTCTAGCTCCCACAAGACCAGAAAAAGTTAAACAGAAAATTTTAATCTTCGGTCAAGTGCTTTGGCAGTAAAATACTAAAAATGCTAGGAACATGGTCAATCATTTTGGCCCCTTTCTAATAAGTTAAGCCAAAGTTTCTAATAAGTTACAGAAGCGATGAATAACTTTTAAACTGCGAGAACACCTCCAGAAAAATTTCATCTAATTTTCGGAGACCCGGCCAAGTAGATAGGACTACTTGACGCTTCTCACGGTTTCATGAAAATTGTTGGAGCTTCGTTTACCGAGGGATAGTCATTGAAAGAAACGGCAGAGACGCGTCGAGGAAAGATCCGTGTGTCCCCGGAGCGAGACAGAACGGGCTTCAGAAAGTTATTCACTGGCAACGTGAACGGTATCGCGTCGCATTAAAGCGGAAGGGAACGTTCGGATGAAAGAAGCTCGCTGCTCGCGCACTTTGTATCCTGTTTCGTTGGGGAACAACGGGGCCGAGTATCGGACAGAAAGAAACTTAGCGTTACTTACAGATTATAAAGACACCTGGTGTGCAGGAAGTTCTACGGAACGAGTGTTGCATTAATTTTTATTTCTGAAGCAAGAACGATGGCCTCCGCGTTTCCTCGAAAAAGAAAACGGCAATTCTCCCGCCGCTAATGGCGACACCGTGGAAAGTGAATTCTTACTGTTGCGGAAACTTCCGCTTCGAGCGGACGCTCCACCCCGAAAATTATTACCGCAAAACGGCTGCCCGTGCATTCGAAAACGTTACTATCGAAATCTGATCAGTCTCTTCTCCGTCAATTTTGAACAGGGATTAAATAATTTTTCCTCAAAAATTGCCTAGAGTCAAATCGTTGCACGCGTTGAGACGCGTAAAATCGCGGAACACAAGCATACAAGTATAAACTCGCATGATCGCCAGGACCCGCAGTCCGCTGGTAGCGCGCCGAGGGGCGGATGCACGGCGTTGCAACTGCAAGACCGTGCAACAGATGAGCCGGTATCGGGCGGATCCTGGGCGGCCAGAAAATCGGCAGGCATTCTTCCGTAATTTTTGCAGCCGGTCTCGCGACAAAACGGGGGAATTCATAACATTTCTCTCGTGTAAGTGGTAAGAAGTCAAGTCAATGAGGGTTGAAGTGGCGGCTGCACCGACGGAAGTGCCTCCGCCTCCCCTCCCTCTTCCCCTCTCCTTCGGCCCTGGCTGGCTGCGTGCAACCCGGTCCGCACACATCCTCGAAAATCCTCGCACACCGCGAAGAAACATACGTATACGTATTGCCTTAGACCGCCCCCTCGTCACGCTGTTTTTCCTCTTCTTTTTTTCCTTCATTTTCGATTACGCATGAGCGACCGCGTAAAAATTAGAAAGGAATCCACGAGAATGAGCGCTCGGATTAAAAGCCGCGGCGCGCTCGAGTATTTTCCCTCAATTCCCCGGCCCCTACGCTTATCCGGCACCCCTTCTGGCCTTCTCCGTCGCCTGCAGCCCCCCCTGTACCCCCTTTTCGCCCTCTCCTCTCTCCTGTCTCACTCTGTTGCTCCCTGTCTCTCTTTCTCTCGCCGGCACAAGGCGATAAAATGGGCCACTATGCGGCACGAAAAATTTTACAATCAAGCCCAGACAAGCTAGTCCTGCCGCAGTGGTGCATAGTCTGCACCGTTGGTTCGCACCGTGGCTGTGCACAGGGGCACAGGGGGGGTCTACGTAGATGGCGGAGAGCCACTCACTCCACCGCACACGCCTCGGATATAATAAGTCACGTGACATTAATATTTGAAAGCAGTCGGTACGTGGATTGCATTCGGAGCGGCCGCCGTTTCTGCGTCGCAATATTCCTTCCTTCCTTCCTTCCTTCCTTTCGTCTATTTCTTCGCGGGAATCCCGCCCCGTTCCATTCTACTCACCCCTCTCTCACTCTCTCTCACTCTCTCTATCTCTCTTCGGTTAGCCTTTGCTCGTCTCTCCCCCTGCTTCGGCACTCGTCAAGCCGCGCCACTTTCGCCATCCGGATCACCTCTCTCCCTGTGGAACAACTGCAATTCCTCCCGCTGCCTCGCGAATGCCGGATGAGGTCCTTCTGACAGGAATTGATTCGATCTGCCGGTGACACCTGGCCGACGGTGGCTAGCTGACGCCAGCTTCGAGTTTGAAGGTGTTGGGCCGTGTGCAGGGTAGCACTGCGTTTTTGGGACTCGGGGGACCGTTTTGATTTACCGAGGATCTCACGTTGCTTCTGGGACCGCGTTGCATTTGTCTCACGCGTACACAGGGACGGAATGATTGCCGGTACACCGATTGCAAGAAGAACGGCCTCGATTTGGGAAATGTTTCAATGTTGCCAGCTACATTGCGTTCACGTGATCATTGCCGTCCCAAAAATTCTTTTCCGCTTTTTACCACCGGAGAGAACGTAGTGATCCTCCGAGCAACGCTGCCCGATTGCGATCCTCGATTGAAATCCCCGATAGGACGATCGTCCCTGTTCAGCTCGGTGAATGCGGCCACGTCTCCGTCATTTTATTGGAACTCTTATTCGCGGAGATCCATCTAGGAAGCCGGAGGGGGTTCGTTTGCGTGGAACGCGAGGAAGACGGCAGCAACGCAGCCCGCGTTTCTGGACTCTTAAAAAATCCCATAAAAGCCGTAGCCGGCTCGAAAGCCCTCGGTCGATCGGTATGCTCGCGACTAAAACGTTTTAAAAAATTGAGCCCGTGGAACGAGAAGGGGAGAGAGAGAGAGATAGAGAGAGAGTAGGAGGCCGCGCGTATTTTCCGCGCGCCTCGTTCCGCGGTACATTTCCACCGAGGGGTTGCGCGGGGGTGGTTGCCGGGGTGTGGCCTTAGAAATGGAATACCCCACTTTATGTTTTATGCGATAGATCAGCTGGCGGGCTGTCATACGGAGCTTCGCGTCTCGGGGATAAAGTAAGATAGACGGATACCTTCGTGTATGCGGATACACCGCGGATAAATTCAACCTTACGTCCCGCGGCTTTGCGTTTTACCTATACCTCTACCCCCTTCGAACCCCCCCATCGTCCCTTCTCTACCTTGTCTACCGTCTACCCGGTATATACAATGTGTCCCCGAAAACGTGGCTTGCGATTCTACTCGGAGAAACGAGCCGATGAAAAGGAATTGCATTTTTCAGCCGAGAGCTCCGTTTTCGAGAAAAAATGGATTCGAAGACGCGTCAGGTTGATTAATTTAAATTTGTATTAATTCGCGCGATAGCGATGGCCTCAGTTCAACTCGAATCCACTGGAAACAACTCCTTCCGTCCTCAAGAACAGCGAGACCAACCGCTTGCGAATCAGCCAATAAACTGCCGAGACCATACTCGCCGAGAATCCGCGCGAGAACAATTTCATTCCAGCCCTCGTGGACAACAGCAATCGTTCGAGGCTCTCTCGGAACGACTCCTCTCAGTCCGGCCATCTTCTTCGGCAGCTGGTATTTCATTAAACCCCGCATCGCGGATTTCAGGAAGGCAGTCGGAGGCTGGTCGGCGGAAGGCAGCGTTCGTTTAACGAAATATCATCGCGTATCGCGCAAATGAGTTTCCCTCGCCCCTTGGAGAGACCGGGAGCACGAAAAATCTCCGGTTTGACCCACGCGCGTTTGTTCCGCATAAAATGTATAGCTTAAGTAAATATCGGGGAAAGGCCGGGAGGGTATGGAGGAACCGGGCCATGGTGTGGCACGGGGGCTTGTGCGCGAGGCAATTGGCGGAGGGGCGGGAGGGGGAGAAGGGGGTATGGGAGGGGTACGAGACGGAGGGATCGTGGAAATCGTGAAAAATACCGCACGGCAGTCTCGAGTATCCTTTCGAGTACGATTAGCGTACTCGTAGCGGCGTTCCGCCGTTATCAATTCTCCGGAGAACGCCAATAAAAGAGACAAAGGTAGCGTCAGAGGGAGAGAGCCGGGCGTGGTAGGGAGGCCACCGAGGCTCTTCTCTGCATCCGCGTACATACATACATACGTCATATTCGGGGTGGGTTTTTGCCTCGAACGCCGTTCTCTGGAAAAGAGCGAGAGCCCGGGGAAACCGGGGGAAAAACCGAGACGCTGGGCTGCCGAGACCCGCGTGCCCCCTATGTTTTATGCATCCGAGACCCGGAGAGAACGCCGGCGAACTCCTCCAAGGTCGATTCCTCCGAGGTACAAAGCCCGTTTTCGAAAGCGACGCTCCGAACTCCCTCAAACGTCCCCTTCCCTGCGACTGAAGAAAGCGAAAACAAAAAATAAATTCCTGGATCGTCGATATCCATCGAGTCTGCTCGTTGGTCGATTTGGGCTGTCGATTCCACGCTGTTTAAAAAAAAGATTATCCTCCTAAGTCCTCCGGTTCTCGAGATATCAAAGAAAGTGTAGTTTCAACCCCTAACGAGGACTCTTTGCCACCCCCTTGCAATTGGACGCTATTGATAAAGTCTCTTTGACACTGTAAAAACTTTCTCGCAATTATTATATTTTTCACAAGTGTTTCTGACACTTTCTATCGTTCCATTGCCTCTTTTTTAATAATTATAGTTCGACTACGCTCATTTTGAAAGTGCCACAGCAGCAGGTGTAAATAGAGACTGGAGAAATACAGTGATTCCTCTGTATATGTCGCCAAGGCCTGGATGATAAACGTCGCGGAATTATCCCCACTAACGTAACATGGCTCGGGTGTGTCTCCTGCACGATACACGACGCTGAGAAGACCCGCGTTGTTGACATATATCGAGAATTCACTGCCTTTTAAGAAACAAATAGCTTCAAAGAAGAGTGCGAAAAGAAGGGGAAAATAAAGGCAATGAAAATAGTAAAAATGAGTGAATTTACGAAGTGACTGATAAAATAAATTTATATTGAGATTTTTATAGGTCAACACACGCACGAACCCACGTTTATTGCCCGGACAGTTTTAGCGTGTCGAATACACTGGCAGTGTAGCAAGAAGAGATTCGAAGCGACTTTGTTGCCAGGTCCGGGCCAGCTCGTTTATTTACAATCTCTCTCGAATCGGAGACGGAGCGGGTCAAAAATCGTTAGTGCTTTATCACGAGATAATTACTCGGGGGCCCGGTGTTTACGTCTTGTAAATCGCCGTTCCGCGGAATCGCTGATCGTTAATACGTTCGGTCGCAGGGGCGCGCGGCGGCCATCGGAGATGATTTTTAACACGAAAAACCGCGATCGTTTTTGTTCGTTAGCCCGTGCCTTTCGATCTGGCTAAATTATAGACTCTTGATTACCTCGGACCGAAGGCGCGAGGGGTTGCGAAGGGCGGGGACCAGCAAGAAAGTCCTTCCGATCGACTCCTTTCGAATCCAGTCTACTGGCTCGTTAGAGACCCACGGAATGAAGTAGTCTTTTGTAAACGTTAGCCTACACCGACGGGCCAACTTATTCGTCGTTAATTGCACTCTTCCCCCCCCCCCCCCTTCCCGCGCTTCGACGACCAATCGTAAACGCTGTCGGCGTGCGTCTCCGACGTACCAATACACGGCGCCCTGAACCGCATTACCAATGCAATTATTAAACAGCAAGCCTTTAAATCGATCCCTGATTTTATAGATTTTCTTCTGGACACCATCAAGGTAAATATTACACACTCGCGCAACCCGCCTTTCACATTTCATTACGCTCTGTAATTAGCTCGCCACTTAGTGTTTCATCTACTACATGTGTAAAATATAGTGTAAAGTACTGGGAAAATAATTCTTTGAATTTATCAGCACCTTTCAAAGAGTTAATTCGGGATCACATAATTATGCAGTTTTGCACACATCAAACTCACCTGCTCACATCTTTCGAATCAATGTAAAATCGGTTTCAAAGCACTTTAACAGGGCAGAAAATTGGAAACCGACAACACTATACTTGAGTGGGGTTTTTTAGGCAAACACGAAGCAGCCTTCGAGCCGAATAAACCATAGACGGTTTTTCAGGGCATTCTGCCATAGGATAGAAGGCAGCATCGTTTCAGAGGAGTCAGCCGCCTCTACGGGGAAGCTTTTTTGGCGGCGACGGGTGATAATTATTGTCTCTCGTAAGTTCAAACGGGTCGGGACACCTGATCTATAGATCCAGATTATTAGACGCGTGCAGCCCGGCATTCAGGTCGAGCACCTGCCTCACCTGTTGCCGCAAAACATTATCTCCCCGGCAACGTTCCGCGGCACTCAGCGCAGTCATCTCTCACCGATAAATGACGGAAACTATTTCGTGGCGTTCCCTCCTCTCTTTCCCGTTCCCCCGATGCCCCGCCGGTTTTTCTACCTGCAGAATTTGCTCGAACGACACTCTCCTATGCAATGTATGACGCTGGGTTAATTCTTGAGTCGACGGTGCACGCGGCGCGCGGTGTAAAAAAAGTTCACTAATTATAGCGCTCCGCCAATAAACCCCGCGCAATTTCCACAAATTTTCGAGGAAAAATTCAACGGAGACGCGGAATCCAAACGCGTTCTAGACCGAGAAACAGCTACGATCGAACGATTCGAACACGAACGTAATTCAATTGGACTGATTCCGTGAAAATTGGACACGCTGAAGATTGTTAAAATTTTTCAATATTTTTGTCAAGGGGAAAAAATTGAAGAAAATCAGCAAAACCTGTATTCGGAAAAGCAACCCTTTTTGGAATGTAACTGGAAGTAAATTGTGATATTATGATAGAAGGAAGTATATTATGATATTAAGCTAGCATACGATTCTGTTCAATACGTGTCGCTCTTATTGATTTTTATTGGAAAGCTTGCCATACATTCTGTTAAACAACAGAAGCACTAATACTCGTAATTTCTGTGAGAAATTTAAGAATAAAAATTGCTGAATAAATTCCGCAACAGATTTTGTCAGTTTGGAACGTTTTTCTGTAAAATTTGTAGGGTTGACGCAGCCCTTAACGTTTGTTTAAATAATTTTCGACACGTTCCTTGCGATGAATGATATTACTGTGTACAGTATGTGTAGAGGATTGTTCGAGGAACACGCGCGAGAAAGAAATTTTCGGAAATGATTGTTCGTTTGGCCAGAAAAGGGAAGAGTATGCGGGAGTATCGGTAGTTGTCGCAGCGACCGTTGCTGGCCATCGGGGCGCCAGTTGTCAGTAGCATTGTCCCGGCGCGGCGCTGCAACGCTTCTCCCTTCCATCGCTGTTTGCAAAAAAGAAACTGCACGATTTGACAATGCATTCATTCCCTAACTACCGGCCGCGCCATTCCATTATTCCTTTCGATGTCGGGTCAAAACAAAAGAACGGTTGATATAGCATCGCGGAAGTTAATTACGTAATTAATTGGGTAATTGACGAACGTGTGAAAGTCATCGATCGCTATCAACACGATCAATGGTGAAATCGAGCCTCGAAAAGAGCCTGTACGCTGTTACGATTCATAAACTGGAAATATTAATACTCGAATCAGCGGATCCATTAAAACGATGGCTTCCAAATTTTTTACGTGATCAAAATTCCACGAATTTCGTATAAATCAATTTCCTGTTTTAGTCCTTGTAATATGCTATTTGTACTGCCCTAGCGTTCAAGTTCAACATTGATTGTTCGCGTTACGATATTACGAAGCTCATTGTAATTAAGCACGGCTCGTGTAATTGAATAGCCCCTAATTTTACAAGACATCAACGCCATCGCATATTACTATATTACGAAATGTCTGCTAGATAAATACAGTTCCAAGAATCGGAAACGATACGAAGAAGAATTTGATGAGATCAGTCGACCCAGACGCATCATGCACGTAATGATCGGCCGGTCTAATGACGGTCAGATGAATATAGAACCGACAAGAGAGCATCGATGGAGAGTAGTCCTCGGATGGCAAAAAACGCCGATAGGCACAGCTCCGACGTAAAGACCAAATTGATTGATGATTAGGAGCCGATAATTAAAAGCGGCGACCGGATCCCGCCGCTTCCTTTCTCGGAGAGTTGCTCGGGAATCAGGATTTTTCAGAAACCTTGCCTCTGCTTCGTAAAAATCTAGTATCTACTCCTTCAACAGGGCTCTCAATCAATACTCTTACAAAACAAAATATTCATTCGTGATCGTTGGAAAAATTTCCCTGTAATTAATCTCCAGGAGGCAAATGTTATTTCTGCAGACCCTGTCTGAGGTACTGAGACATTAAAAACATAGTTTTTTTTAAATTCAGAATTTAACCTAATCTTTAAGCGTTCAAATATTAATATATAAGAAACAAAAATTACTAATGCAATTCTGGTACAGAAATAATTCAGGAGAACTCTGGGAAATTTATAAAACGATACGATAATCATTCTCTGATTCATATGACAACGGGGAACAACTCTACCCGCAAACGTAAAGTTAAAAATGCAATTTTTATGCAGAATTCCCGTTGCGCTTTTAAAAATCAAAATGTTCAGATTTTCTTGGGGCTTTACAAATGAGTACACAGAAAATTAGCTAACCCGAATATCAAATTAAATTACAACTTTAGAACACGCGAATGATGTTGCATTAAGGATGTCAATTCCCGTTGCAAAGGGATAAAGGTGCTGCGAAGTGTTCTTACGGTTCCGTTCGAAGCGCCAGAGGTCGATCGAGTGGACCGGTGACTATTAAATATCCGCAATTAGTTTTTTCTCGTTCGAACTGACGAAAAGTACCCTGTTAAATACGAGGGCGGGTCGTGCGCGGCGCGGCCAACGGTTTCTCGTATCCCTTTTAATGGTCAGGAATTAGAGGATGTATGGGACCGATGGTTCGCGGACCGCACGATTATTAGAAACGCGAAGGGTCCAGTCGAACAGTCTCCTAATGGATATATAATTGTCATCATCGTTCGAGAGGCTCATCAGCGATCGGCTCTCCTCGTTCATCTAAACAGGGCCATAGGGGGAAAAAAAGGGACGAACGATGCCCGAAGTTGCACATTACAATATGGCAGGGAGGCCGGGCTTAATCTCCGATTCGCCTGTAAAATATCCCGCAAGATTGGAATACTAATTTCCTTGAGAACAGAACACTATTGCTCGCTCATTCCGCGTGATTTATGGCGCGGGATGCGCTCTTCGAGTTTTCCGCGAAAAACGCGAGCAAATCCTTCAGCCCTTCCCGCAAATACTCGTATTTACCATAATTCCCATTTACGGAATGGTTCCGAATGTTTCTCGGTGGCAAACGTTCTTCGATACCTAAGTTAGGCAACCAAATAACTTAAATAAATTGTTCGACCCTTGACAACTAATCCGGGACAGTCGATTTAAGTAGAAAAATATTTTTATACAAATCCTTCGCAAAGAAATTTATAGAATTTATACGACATTTTAACGTAAATATAAATATATACGCATAGACACTTAAGATAGAAAATTTACAACACAAAAGGAACAAAAATTTGTACAAAACAAAACGAACAAAAAATTCCATAAACTCGAATTCAAAGAAATAGAAATATTCTTCTGCTACTATTTATCTTTGAGCATGCAAAACTTGACCGAAGCTGTGACAAAACTTTTCTAAATTCCGACGGGACGATGGGCGAAGACATCGAGTAAATTTCTGTTTTAGTGAATTAGGCCACCTATTAGCGCGCAGCGGGCGACGTAGCGATCCGGTAGATCGCGATGCATAAATCCTGCTAGAAGAAAAAGGCGATCAGAAGCAGGCGGCGGGTCCGCTTAGAATTGAATTATCTGAAATAGAAATTGCCGTGGAACAAGTTTACCGGGTGACAAGCGTCATAAAGTACGTCCACTTCGGATTGGCCGGCGATTTCTGGCTCCATTAGGGGGCCCCGAGCGTTTTAATAATAATTTATGAAAACCGTTTATCGCTTTAATAAATATCGGCCCGCTAAAGAGACGACCGTAACGGAGTGTCGCTTCCGTCGGCGTCGTCGTCGGCGTCGTCGTCGTCGTCGTTGCGTTGGTAAGGCGGACCAGCGGCCGGTTGCTCAAATAAATTCGTTCCGGGCACGGGGACGCATAAATTATTGTGAAAAATTAAATTTACAACCGACCGGGCCGACCCTTCGCCGCCAGACGGCCCCGGTACTGTCATTACGGGGGCCGGTATCGTATCTTAATACGGGCTGGTTCATCGACCAGTTTACTCTTATCGTGACGAACGATCGAGCTTTAATTGGTCGATTCGTCATCCGACGACGAATTTGATTATCAACGTCAACCGAGAAACTTATCGTGCTCGGCCACCGCACGCGAATGACTCACACTTGAAACCGTATCAAACCCCTCGAAACCTGCCCGATAGCCAATAACGAGCTACCGAATTTCTGTGCAATTTTTTCTCAAACAACTATTAACACGTCGAATCAGATATTAGCCGACAGAGAACGTTCGTGTAGCCTCTGGACTTTGTTTCTATTAAATAAGCTTCAGACACTGTATTAATTAAACGCGGTGTGACGTGCGGTGAAATGAAAGTTGATTTAACAGTCTATTTAAAATTCTGGAGAAACATCTTCAAGGGTTCCACGACATTACAGAAGTGTTTAAGCACAGTAGACGTTGCGAACAGTGTCATAAATCCCACGTAACCCGGGCGAGCATTTTAATTTCCTTTTTATCCGTCAGCTACTCGATGAACCCTTGCTTTATGCTTTCCTTTGCGAAACGAGCTTTGATAAACTATGCGCTCGTAAATGTCTACATTCTACTAATTATAATTGCAAACGCATGAGAATATCACGGATAGAAGTAGAAACTTTCACTTGTTAGGCTCGCATCTTGCCTCGTTTCCGACTTATCTATAAATCTCTCTAAGAACAAGAGCAATTGGAACAATCTTGCTTAATTCTTCAATTTCCAACGTTTGCTCCGCTGATGCGCGACCGTTGAAAGTTGAACAGTTGGAAGATTAGCCGAACCGTTTTGGCGTGAAACAGAGTATGATGAATGAATACGGTGGCCGCGTATGATAACCGCCCGAAGAATTCGTAGACTCTAAAACAATCCGTTACGAAACTGATAGCAATAATTTTCGACAGGGAATTTCGAGGGCGTTTACGGGGCCGGCTAATGCCGATTTAATGAAATTATAATTCCACGGGCGCAGAAGATTGTCAAATGATCGGCCATTAGGTGCGCATCTGCGCGCCGGCCTGATGTCAATATAATAGTGCGATTCTTCGAATAGTGAATTTTAGAAGCTCATGAAAATTACACGTGCCCTCACGTAAAAGTACGATTTGCGTATATATCCGCGCGGCGCGGCGGCCGCGGGTTAACGACGATTATTATTTGTTATAGGGCCGCCGGTTACGGTTTCGGAGCGACTGTAAATTAACGCTGTATGGGGGGTGGGGGAAACTGTAAATTAACATTCGGGAAAAGGTTGCGAAAATATTACACGCCGGGTGTCGCGCGGGCAATTCTCATTCGGAAACGCATGAAAGTATCAGTCAAAGCTGCGGCAAAATAAATTTATCCATCGCGAGCACGTAATATTTGGCGGCGGGCGTCCCCTAAAACCCGGCGATCGACAGCAATAATTGCTTTAATTAGCGTGTCTGCATGACAACTAGAACCGAATTGCTCTTTTCTACGCAGCGATACCGCGCTGCAGACACAGTTCATAAACCGCGGATTTATCATCGCGAAACGTTCCCGCCGCGTAAAACATTTCCACGTATAAATATCGAATATTTGAGGGAGATAAAGGCCGACGGTGCTTTAAAATGCAGTCCTAGCGGAAATAAAAAAAAAATGAGCCGTTTGTAAACATGCCGGTTTTGCCGACGAGAAGACTCGACGGTATTTATTTCGGACCATTGTCAATCAATTTATCGCGATTCCGCGGAAAGAAATAAATGAACACCGCGACCGAAAATTTACAAATACACTGTACGCGAACAGCTTTTACTCTTTCCGACACCGTGACAAATACGTGAACAGAATTTAAGCACCGTTGCTAATTTTTCTGTCCTCCTATAAATAAATGAACAAGATACTATCAAAGGCGGGAAAAGCTTCGACAAACAATTGGAAAATATTCTGAGAAAAACTAATGGCGATGGACTCACCAATTACGCCTATAAACAAGCAAAGAATGGCAACGAATAACTGTAGATAAAAATGTATAAATAATTTTAGCACCGTGGTACGGTAAAATCGCGCGCGTTCCCGATCGAGCCCGCGTTTCAATCATCGCGACGCGTCGCGCGTTTAAGGCCGCGTTCATTCGTTTTTCGGCAGAATCGTAAATTTTTCCGATTTTTTTTTTCTGCCCCCGACCACGGAGGAAGGGTTGCGAGCTACGTCGTCTAGCTACTACGTGCCTACGCCATACGTAGCACTTTTTTTTTCTGCGCCTGCTATCGGTTGATATGCAAATGGCCGCCGGTCCATGGACGAAAGCAGATAAAATATTTTATTCGCGGGCCGGACTGCCCGAGAACCGGAGGACCGAAACACGCCATTGTTAATCAATTTTTGATGAACCACGACATGCTGCCGACGCATAAATATTTGTTGGTCGTTCGTCGCGAAAGTGCGAAATGATAACGAGTTGAAGAATGGCTGCGCGAGTGTTGTACTACTTCGCCACTTGGCGAAGAGGAGAGAGAGAGAGAGAGAGTTTTTCGGTTTAATTGCATTGTTGCTAGACTTGTCGTTGATTTAACATCCTCGTTTCATTATTTCACTCAAGATCCTGTCGTAGGACTCCGGAGTTGATGCTAGAATTCAAGATTTTGTTGTGAAACTGATTTGCGACGAAACTGAGTAGATGAAACACAAAAATGTGGAATTATTACGAATTATTAGAAGAACAAACAAATTTTCACGCACTTCCTATGTCTTTCAATTTTTCTTGTTCCTGTAACTATTGATGAAATATCTCCAATCTTGGAATATTTATCACATCCTTCCAAGGTTAAGAATTAAACATTGCAGTAGCTCAACAACTGCCATAATAAGTAGGCTACGGATTTTATGCATTTCTGACAAAAATGGGTAGGCGTATTTTGAAACAGTAAAAGCATTAGAAAAATTTTAAAATGCTGTTACATTATTTTCAACATATTCATAAAGAAAATAAATTTCTATTTCACTCCAGTCTGTTGCAATTCAGCAGAATCTTGCATAAAGATCCGCAGTCTAATAATAAGTAACATAAAATAACCTAGAGGTGGACCATTAATTTCTGTATTTATTTATGCAAGAAAAAATTTCTTAAATATATAAATTCCGAAAGTTCATGTAGAAATCGTGGAAAGAACGTACAGAAGTAAGAAGATTCTCAAAAGATGCATCAACCAAGATCGTAAGAAGGGACATTGCGGCCGCAATTTTCGAAGTACAATTTACGGTATCAGATCCAGTGGATCCCGAGGAGCGCATCTTCCGAAAAATAAATTGAAACAGAGAAGCCGTGTTTGGTTCATCGTCGAGCACCAGCGGGAAATATCATAGCTCGTGGTCGTAAAGCTCGGTGACTATTTTTGTTATCCGAGAATCCCGCGGAACAACGATGATCGAGGAAAGTCGTGAGCCAGTAAAATCCGAAGCTAGCCGCGCCCCGCTTTTTTTTTTTATTAGAGAGCCCCTGCGCGAGCCCGGCCGAGGAGATCCGTAATAAAGTTACGAACTTATTTCCAGTTGATTATCGTAAAAGTTCGGGGGAGGCACGTCGGGCGCGATGTATCTCTGGAGGCAATCAGTTAAAGAATGCTACTTTGATAGCGTTCGGGGGTTGGCTCGGGAAATTTTATGAATCTCGGCTTGGAGACTGGTACACGTTAGAAAAAGAAGGGAGGAAAAGGGGGGAAAAAGGAAAACTCGTGTCCTCGTGGATGAGGATGCGTCACGGTGAAGAAATTGACCCGCGGAAACTTGCCGGCGCGGAACCGCGTTCCGAACGCCGTCGGAAAACCGTGACGAATGTGTACAAATTAGCATTCTATAATTAAATCCTACGCCTGTGTCGTTTATTGAATGTAACGAGCAGGTGCGGGCGTCAGGTGAAAACCGCGCGGTTCACCGGCGGAATCACGGCGCCTCGGAATTGAATTTCGGAAATCTGGGGGGCTGCGCGTTGCAGGTGGCTCGGCCCCGGTCTTTCTTTTTTAATTGCCGCGATCCATTTATTCGTACAAGTATTTCCATTAAGATCGGCCCGCCGAGAGAGGATAGAAAGCAAAGACGCGCGGCGGGCAGCTCTTGACAGACTGAATAAATAACATCCTCTGTTGGGCGTTTCCGTTCGCCGACTTTCGAAATAAATCATTAGACCGCGCTCATGCAAATTCACGTTTTTCCACGCAGATTCCGAGAAACCCGGCGGAATTTCGTTTTGCGGACCGGAGAAATATCGGGGGGAGCTGCAACCAATTCTCTGGTTTGCTTTTTTTCATTACTTCACCGTAATTATTGGGGTGTGCAAGCGCTTAGAAATTAGCATGCTAATCTGTAGATGATCGCGAGAACGGTGAACAGCCACCCGAATCGGCAAATTCAAAATTAGAAAGCAACAGGAGTAACAGTTTGATTTAGTTTGATGACGTTTGGGAAGGTTTGACGAGGTCTTTTTCTCATTCTTCGAAAAATGAAGGAAAATTCTTTGCTTGTCTCAAGTCAACTTTCTCGAGCTACAAACGTATTCAAACTTTGTCAAACTGTAGATTTACAAACATATATGTAAAAGATACATAACTCAAGGGAAAGATAAAACTTCTGGGACATGTCGTCAACGTGCTGCACGAACTTGCAGGGACCGTGACTGTGTAAAATTGCCAGTAGACTAAGAATTATAATGTTTGACGAAGTTTGTACTTCTACTACAACCTACCAGAGGTTTGTACAGATTCTACAATGACCGTCCGAGGTAGCATGTCTTGTAGCATGGGTCGAACAGCTCCCGAAGAACGTATGTTTGCGCAAACCGGGGTTTCGGTGCTCGGAGCGTCACCGAACGAGGTATCAGGATGTCGAGGAATCCCTTGTCGACCGAAACCGTTACGGTGGACGAGATAATATCGATCGGACTCGATAACCCGCAACAGGTGAAATCGTCCCCCGCCTGAGTTCCGCGGAGCGTGGCCGATTGAGCAACCGATCAGCTGCGCCCGAGAAACCGGTAGATAGTTATCTACCGGCGCGGAAGCGTCGTTATCTCCGTCCAGGGAAAAGATCTCGGGCTCTCGAGACAACGGAAGAGCGAGAGAGACGGGGAACCAGGTGAGCCCTCTTCCACCCGTAATACGTTTATAATGATAAGTTGTCATTACGCGGCGGTCGGGGCCCCAAGAAAACCAGGGGACCCAGAGAGAGAGAGGCGAGAGAGAAATGATGATCCCACCGCTGCGGGCTAGGTAATAGCTGCCGGTCGAACCGGCGCGATTATTGATTAGTTTGGTGGTGCTCGATCGGTGCCGGTGATCCATCAACGATGAAACTCCATAGTCGTCGATGCTACTCGGAGCTGCGCCCGCCCTCCGGTGCCCAGCCTGCACCACCGGGCTGGTCTTTAAAAACGCATTACCGGAGAGAGAACCCGGGCTCTCTCTGCCCTACCCCCTCGGAGCCCTCTCACACCGCCGCGGCAACTCCTTCTTCTCGACCAATCAGACCGATAGATTCGAGACTCTCCGATCGCCACGGACCGTTCAATTATTTTGCAATCAACGAGCGCACCGGGTCCTCCGGCACCATCGACGATCCTCCGCTCGGATTCGGGAGACGCCTGATCGCCCACTCTCTCGGCTTCAGGTAGCGTCTTGGGCGACCAGAAATCGGAAATACCACTCTGCTTCTCTAAAGAACGACGTCCCGGAGTTTTTATTCGGCCCCCGAGCGAGTTGGAATAATTGAATTAATGCTGACGCTTCTCTTTGTTCAGCTAGAACAGCGCAGGTATGTGAGAATCTCTCTTTGGATTAGACAGTCCATCAATTTTTTAAAATATATTTTTATATTTCTGGCACTATCTAGGAAATTGTCTCGAGCGTCCTATTTTTCAAGGGCCCCTCTGTCTCCATGATTCCCAGATTTCTAGTTAAAGAGTAAGCCCCGCAGATAAAATCCTTCGGTAATTAATTTAAGGAAAGATTAATCGTCTGGTTTGTATCGTGTGACGCGACGTTTCCCGGTGCACGTCAGGTGGAATCCAATTAATCCGGGGAGATACATCGATACTCTCTTTGGGTAACGCGCGAGCAGCGTCGGGGGAACGATGCCGGTGGAAAAAGGGAAACGAAAGGTGAGGAGGGAGAGGGCTGGGGCAGGGGTGTGGGGCCAGGTTCGATAGCTTGTAAAGAGGCGAAGAGCAGGAGGCGCTGTGACAAGGTGAAAATGCAGTAATAAAACCGGCAGGCTTTCTCATCGTTCGTTATCAGTTCCCACTCGACTCAACCCCCCTTTTTTTTTTACCGGGCCGCGAGCGCGGTGTGTTGCAATATCGATAAAAGCTTGGATGTATTGTAAGCTCGTCCGCGAACGGAATCGCTGCCGCAGATTCCGCCGGGGTTTGCGGGGGTGTGGAGTTGCCGAGAGGGACGGAGAGAGGGAGAGTTTGTCATGGTATGGGAAAGCCATCAATTTCAATGGACTTTGAAAACCGAACTACTTGTTGCATGTACTCCCCCTGGTTTTCTCCTCCTCCCCCCTGCCCTGCCCTGCCTCCCTTTCCGGAACCGTTCGCTCACCCTCCTCTCGATACGCGAGCCGATAGCTTCCCGAGGGAACGATGCCTGTGAAACGTCCCGAACGTGTTTCCCACCTCCGAACAAGGGTTGCCCTCTTTTTCCTCTTCCATCGTTGCTCTGGATATTCCTCTTTTTCGATACGGGATGCCTCGGCCGCACCGGCACCGGCGAAACACTATGTCGAACGGCCAACGGGATAAATCAAATGCCGCGGTGATTAACAATTTAAACCCGACTCCTCCACCCCGGATTCCTTTTTCCATTCCACCGTGCAATAATCAATCTCTACCGCGCTTCTCCTATCGGACCGGATTTCTCTTTCAATCGGACTCGGAAGTTATGCTTTCCCGCATCTTGAATCTGTTTCGACATACTATTTTATCCTGTTTTTTTTTTTCTTGGGCACGGGTCCGATTTATTCGACGCGATTAGTTTTAGAATTAGTTTAGAATTCCAGCTGATTAACAGTGAACCGGACAAACTATTTTGACGAACGTTTTCGTATTTCTTTATTTCAGAATTATTGAAGTTATAAAGGTGGGCATTGAATACATTTTTCACAGCTGTTACTTCTTTTTAAGGATTTATCTGATTTGGGGTTGGAAAATTGCAATTTTTATCAATACGAATTTTTTCATACCTTGATTATTTACTTTGTTGTATTAACCCTTAGTTGTGGCATTATTTCAAGGAAATTACAAAACATATTACAAAATATTATTTAAATATCATATGCGGAAATCGAATCGGTTTCGTATGAATGAAATGTAAATATTCTAAGACGGAAGAGAAATTTAGTTTTATAATGAAAACAGCGCCGAGTGCAAAGGGTTAACAGGATTGAATATATTTAGATTTTGTGCGGTTCTTGTTACAACATCTGCCTTTATTAATATTTCAGTCGTTCTTAGTCGAAATGTTTTCATCACCATTTTTTGAATAAAATTTTTCATTGAAGCACACGCTAGAATAAAAATGGCATTATTTTTTAATAAATGTAGTCTTGTTATTATTAATTCTAGTGTTAATCTCTTCATTATCTTTTCCTATTGCTGGCGCAGACAGTTGATTTCGACTAAAACATCAGCAGAAAAAGATTCGCATTGATAAAAATAGTAATTCTACAGCCCTGAATCTGACACATCCTCAAAGAGAGATACCGGTCGTGTTCTATACAATTTTCCTGCGCACAGAAGTCAAACAATGAATTTTCCCATTAATTAATTAACCCAGCAAAGATCGTCTGTGCGGAGGTGACGTGCTTTGCAACGAGCACCGTACCAACAAAATTGAAAACTCAGCAAGCCCATAATCTCTAGCCGGAGGGCTCCCCTATGCAGCAGGATGGCTCTGCTCCACATAATTCTCGACGTGAGAAGATCACAATCGGAATAATCGTAAAGAGGAATTCGCAATTATGTTGCGGGACCGGCGTATCTTCTCGAACGCGTTAAACTATTAATTAGCATTGCTGTGATCGTCACGGGTACCGGAATCGTATCGCGACCGATCCGAGAGCCGGCCGCCTTTAATTACATTCTTTCGGGCTAATTACAACGATTGTTTATACATCGGTGGATTCGATTCTCAGGTATTATTCGGCGACCTGGAAATTAACGGTTCGACGTTGAATAATGATCACGTTCATTCGGAATTCAATGGCGAATTATAGATTCTATAATTCGCGTGCGGTAAAAAGCCTGCGACAGTGCTGCCATGTTGAACAACCCGCTAACGACGTGGCACGCACGTCGTTGTAGTTCGCGCGGTTCGTCCGGGGCGGCCGATTAGTATGCAGTCCCGAGGATAGATTTCACTGGAGCAAACTTACGGTACATTCTTTCTTGTTCGCGTAAGGACCCCGATATGCATCACGGGACGGGACTTTCAGACGTAAAACGAAGGGGGATGACAGCCGGGCTGCAGGATGTCGATGAACACCGTCGCGATTTTGCCTTTGTTTTTAATCACTGACCGAGTAGATCCGAACCTCCAGCCCATGGAACGTTGTTAATTGGCCGGGATAGCAGGATAATCAACGGCGCTATTACCCGGGCGAATTAAAACCGATGTTAATGCTAACGTGGGAATATTCTGATGGTCCATTGTCTAGGCCGATCTGCCCGGCTCCTTTTTCTAATTACGTGGTAACTGTATCGAACAGGGCTCGAACAGCCTAACGCGCGACTCGCGCGCTTCGAGTCCTCCGCGTTCGAACCGGACCTGCTACTTTGGCATTCGACGTTCGCCACGCTTTAATCACCGCCGCGATCGTTTACAGGTTCTAGGAAAATCAAGATCGCACGATTCTTTTTCTCTTCATTTTTTCTTCTTTTTTCTTAACGCGTTTCCATTAAAACTACAACGATGCTCGCCAGACATGTTCTTACCGCCCGTCTAGACCGCTAGTTGTTACTTCACGGCAGCTCGGAAATAATTGGTGACGCGGGGAATACTTATGCAAACTGGTGCGTACAGCGATTAGATAAACGGAGATAAACATTTATGCTTTGCTGGTTAGCCGGAGTACATGTTAAGTCGTACCTGCGCGCGGATTTGATTGAATTCTGCGGCCAGGAGATCTTCAGCCTATTGCTCGTGCAATTTGTCGACTCTCGCGAGTATTTAAATCTGTGATCTTGATCTGTAATTAGAATCGAATTGGTTTCATGCAGTACACACGAGAGACAGAGAGAGAGAGAGAGAGAGAGAGAGAGTTTGTCTTCTTCATGAGAATCTTGTTTCTTGAATTTCTTCTTCTGCAATTGTTAGAATTTCACACCGATTGAAATAGGAGAATAGATAGAATTGTCAATTCGAAAAAATGGATAAAAAGTCATTGCTTCTGACCAGAATTTGCCACGAGAGTTGCAAAAGATACAACATAGAATATTGAGAATAAAATATAGAACATTGATTAATGAATTTTGAGCAGAGTAAAATTCAGAGTACGAAGTAACGAATTATGAGAAGAATAAACTAGACAATGTAGGATAATGAATTATGAGAAGATGGAGTATGGAATATGGAACAATAAACCAACAATTAATTATGGAACGTAGAGTATTGACTAACGAGAAGAGTAAAATACAAAATATTGTGTAGAGAGCATTGAGGAGAATGAAATGGGAAATACAGAATACGCAGCAACGTGAAGAATAAAATATAGAAAATAGAATATAGAGCAGTGGGAAGAATCAATAAGAGTAAATAAGAATAAACTGTGGAGTGTCGAGCATAGAGGTGCAAGAAGAACGTAACGTGGATTATAGAATAAAGGGGAGAATAGGGCACAGGAAGGAGAATATTGGGGCCATTATTGGCAGAGTATCGAGAACACAAATTCTTCCGGGGGGGAATCAATTACCTAAGCACCCCTCGCAACCCCATGTCAAACACCTGTACACCCTGGTACACCCTGTTGAGCCCTCGAACCTATCGCGGAGTGGGTTTCTGGGCATTGCCGAGCACGGTGTCAACGGGGGACAGGCAATCGATGAGGTTCATCCGAGCTTTGCTCGGTGGTCTGAGGGGGGTGAGTTCCTGGTGGGAAGAGCGCGTGCATGGTGTGTGGCACGGGGGTGGGTATGGGGTGGCTCGTGTACAGTTCACCCCGGCTGATATCGAAGCGGTTACGCGGAGCTTCCACGTTAATCACATATCCACACACACGAGTACCCGCTGTTTGTTTACCCACTGACGGCTCTAATGAATAGCAAAATCGGGCCGCTGCGTTACGCATCCTTTCCCTCTCTCCCTCTCTTCTCCCTCTCCCTCATTCTCTCTCTCTCTCTCTCTATCCATCTCTGAAGCGCGTTCACTGTCTCTGTACCGGTGTTCGCGGCGCATTGACAAGCTGCGGGCGAGAATTACGCGAGCCACTGCAACTGCAAAGATGAATGGCGACTGCGAATCGAAACGTGGGAATCGAAAGACGGATCGTCCCGCTGATTTATCACCGGATATTCGATTTCGCGATCGGTGGCGCTTTAATGACGCCTCTCGTATGAATTCATCCCCTAGCGCCTCTGCCGACTGCTGATTCACGGCTTTCTTTATCCACGCCGCGCCGTTCCCATTCAGCATTCGCCCGCTCCTGGTTGTATAGAACCAAATACCGTTAATATTTAAGCTATCAGATACGTCCCAAACTTGTGGAAAAATGGTTTCAATCGGATAATCAACCCTTTCAATTTTTAGAACATACATACATCGATCGTATCTTAATCCTCTGCGCCCCTAACATTAAATGGTGGACCATGGACCAATTTGTCCCTCATATCGGAACACATTTTTTAAGGACATAGTTTAAATATTGAAACATCCTGCCATTATTCTAGACTTCGAAATAAAAATATTCAAATATTGCTAAAATCTTCGCACTTTCGAATTCCCTATAATCGATCACTGAATGTAGAAATGCTTTGGATCCTTATTAGGAGACTTTGATCTACAGACCTGCCTACAATACAAATTGTAATGAATAAAAATGTATAATATTAATACTGCAGCCTACAAATATTTTTAGTTGCCCTCCTATTTACTACCTGAACACATTCTGGGAAAGTTTGCATAAAATAGAGATTGACTTTCTGTCTCTCAGACCTACTCACTGTAGAAATTATAATAAAAAATGCCAGTAACCACCAACATTTTCCCCCACCTTTATTTTCTGTCTGAACACCTTGCGGGCAAGTTTGCGTAAACTGGAGATTTGCACAGTCCACAGGAAACTGTAAATTTGCGAGGATCTGATCGAGTCCGTCCCCCGGCAAATCTCCGGCAATCTTCCACTCAATATCCGGATTTTTCTATTTACAAGGTATCGGGAAACAGGTCGGGTTCCTCCGGATCCGCCCTCCTTTTCGGATATTCTTTCAATATCGAGGGGAATCTTTAAGTGGCCCCGCCAGCAACAGGTTGTAAATCCGTTTTTTTTTTAAGGGATCCGTTGCCACCGTTCGGTTTGAGGTCGCGAGGGTGAAGGGAATTCCTTCGGGAAAGGTTCGTCTCTCTCTCTCTCTCTCTCTCTCTCTGTCTTTCTCTCTGCTTTCCTTCGTCCCGGAGTCAGGGCTCGACCTTTGCACGTTTTCCAATCACGCCATTTCCATCCCCCTTTTTCCACGAATGGGCGGAGGAAACGGATTTCCTCCGGCGTTGGGAATTCGTTGCTCGACCGACTTCTCAATTGGGAACGGGACACGTTCCGCGCGGATGTCCTCGAATCGGTCCGTTTCCCCGTCGTAAATTTCCTTTTTGATGGTCAATTGGAAAGTTCCCTCGCGCCGATGGGACCGTAACTTTCAATAGGAACCTTTTTATCCCGGCTTGCACCTCGATCATCTGCGCACCTTCGAGGAAGGTGCGCGAAATCGAATTAACGAGACTTCCACTGTTCTTTCAGGTACCCTTTTGTTCTTTCGTTTGACATACAATTTCACACAGACCTGAGGTATTTCAAAACAGAATCGTTTTAAATAATTCCAAGGTCTCGGGGAAAACATTCTTTGAACAGCTGTAGTCCGAGACAATCGCGGTGGAAAATTAATTTCTACCAGAAAATTTCACAATCCTGGAATTTGAAACGAGGAAGATTGATTTCTCGTTGGACTGATTTCTCCGGCGAAATCGCAGTTGGGGAATGTGTCGGGATTATGGTGTGCGGCTCGGAGATCGACAGAATCGAGGAACAATCGTCGGGCCAGACAATTGCCGTCGGATCGGAAACGCGCTCTTCGACAATTCCCTCAGACAATGACCATGAAATAACATTTAACTAGCCGTGGTGACTTGACTGACAAATTACGCGGAATAATCACGAGCCGAGTAACCGAATGGTGGGGACATCGAGAAATCGGAAAGCGAACGGTAGAGAGAGAGAGAGAGAGAGAAATAGAGAGGGAGAGCACTGTGAGACCGGATGTCGAGTAATCATTTATTTTATATTAATCATGTCGGTGGGGGCAGGAAGAAGGGCGGCCGAGTTTGACTAGGCGCAACCTGCGCCGGCGATGGGACAATAATAAGAATAAGAAGGAATTCGTCGGTTCGGTTTTTCGAACGTTGCCTTTGCGAGAAAAAGAGTCGGTGCATGTCATTAGCTATGATGGGGCACCCGGATGCCCTGCGAGGAGGAAGCCGCTTTCATGGAAGACGTGTACGTGGATTGACAGATTCCTGTATGCCATTGTTGTCGTAGTCATGCCCGTTGCCCTCTAGGAATCGCTACTTCTTTTGTGGCACCCGCGTTCCTCCTTACCTTCGCTACCGGTTCCTCCAGACTACATGATCGGAACCAGAAACTGCAAGACTTCTTAAAAATTAAACCTTCAGTACACATTTCACAATTCTGACAGTTTCATCTGCTACTTTGCTCCACCATTTATGACCTCATTGTTCCAGTTGTGTTTCACCCTTGTCCAGGAAATTTAGACATTATTCTAAATTTGAATTGGATCACGATTGGCACTCAATTTTTGGGGACGTCTAATTCACATGTCCCATTTCACACTGCCACCGTCGATCAAATGACAGGTTTTTACAATTCTTGACATTACAGAGGTGCTTCCATGGGAAGAGCACACAAAATTAAATACAGCCTTGTTTTTTTATCAGGTTGAGTACTCTGGTTGCTTTCAGTGCTTGACTCGAGTCCTCCGTCACCCAATGAAATTTTGACGTGTCCAAGAGTTACAATTAAAAGGGGAGATCTGCTCCGCTGAAACGAAGACTTATTTAACAGGAAGATTGGCGAATGTTCGGATGGATGGCCGGCAATATGTTTGTTTGACTTGCGAAGTTAATGGCACTCGATTTGATTGATTGTTCGGTTGTGTGTTTCTCGGTGGAAATCAATTTGCGAATTTTCAAGGAACAGGTCGCTTATGGAAGGAAAATTAGAAGCCCGGTGAAAGCACCGGGGCCGCGGGGCGAAGGATTAAAGACAGGTGATTAGTAGTTCCGGTTCTCACACTCCGCAAAACAAATAACTGGTACTAACGAGGCCCTATCAATAACCGACGGATAACGACCGGTTTTGCGGGAGAAGCGCGATCGCGGCAGAAACTCCGCCCTTGAAATCTTGCAGACACCTCCGAGAAAACCACTCCTCCTCCGGTTCCATCGCGTTGGCTACCCTAACGAGGCCCCGGAATCAGCGGCGCCGCGGCGGATTCCTTCGTGACAGTACTATCAAAACATTTAAATTCATTAAACTAATTAGAACGCCGCGAATCGGGCTTCCCTTGGTTGGGTATCGGTCGGGCATCTTCTGCTCACCAGCCCGTGACAATGATAGAGAATTGAAATAAAATATTTGCGAGGGCGTTGCGTTGTTCAACATTTGTCATGAATTGGAAAATTAGGATTAAACTAGGCTAAAACGCATAGGAGAGTTTCGTGTGGATATGATCGCAAACTTTTCTCTTTAAAGACAATCTTTTTCCCGACAAACCGTGCATTTGTAAGTTAAGTTGGCACGAACAGTTTCTACAGCATTTCAAGCGTGAACTGCACAAGTTTCTCCCTAAATCATGTGTTCCAATCATCGCACGTTTTAATTCACAGAAATAATTACGCAAGGGTATATAATTTAGTAAAATATTTAAAAAATGAAAGGCTCCGTTAAAACGCTTGAAGGTCTCCATGATCCACGAACCCATAAAAATCCTCGGCTTGTATGTTAACCAAGGGCATTATATATTTGTGATTCCGGTTCTGCCAGTTTGGAGTAGCGTTTCGGAAAGATTTTGCAGTCTCGAAGGTGGGAAGGGAGGCAAAGACGAACGACAAACACGGGAGGGCAAAGGTAGCCGTTTCCTTCGGGCTTCCTTGCCAAACCGAGTCCTTTGCATACACCAGGAACACAGATGGCAACGACAATGTCCGAGCGGAAGTAATTTCCGAGATGAGCGGCCGAGGCCTGGCTCGCAATAGTGGTTGAACAGTCAAAGTGGGCTCATTTCGGCATACATGCCAGATCCCGCGAAAGGATGCTCCGCAGGGAGGTCATATCCTGTCCACCGTGGGTCCCCTGACTGGTCGCGCATTAAACCCACTGGGAGAAGTAATTTTCTGAAGAAGCCACGCAAAGTGCCGGCCGCCCTGGAAAAGTGTGAGATATTCTGACCCGTCGGACGTCGCCGAAACGTGGCCAGTCGGCTCGAAAATCCTGCCCGGTCAAACCCAAAGTTTCAAAAATACCAGGCCGTTCCACGACGGTATCCGCTCCATCATCAATTTCAATTTCGCTTAGGACAATCTGGGAAAGTCGGAAATCGTCTCAGTGACACTGTGCGACGCCAGGATTTCTCTAAAAAAATTAAAACATTCATTTGGGTCCCCATGATGAAGCAGCACTCACTTTGAGCTCTACAAATGCAATGGACAGACCCGGAAAATTAGTTTTCAAGTTGACGGGAACATGGAATCCTCGGGGGTCTAAGATTGGTCTAAGAGCTTGAAAATAATATTTTTATGTCTACGACGAAGTAGCATCGAAACGTAAAAATTATATTTAACGGTGGGAATAAATACAAGGGTTCAGTTCACCTAAAAATTGCATCGTAGATAAAATCGACTAAATATGTCTGGTGACTGCACAGTAAAATATATTTCGTGGAAATTAACACGAAATAGAAACAAGTGTTTGTTCGTGTAACTATATCCAAGAAAGGAAGAGAGCAGAGCGAGCTCCGGCACGTCAGAATCGTTACGTTCGTTGCCGTGCAGTGGATCAGAAACAATAGGAACTGTTGAGAAAGTTTACGCTCGCGTGGAAAGTTTGCTGGCTCTATCTCTCCGGTTACAGTTTTCCACTGTTCTGTTTTCCTTTTTTTTTTCTTTCTTCTTTCGAACGCTATCAGTTCTTCGTTCGAACGTTCTTTTTCATTTAGCGATTCCCATTAAAGTTATCAGAAACACACGGTTTCTCGAGAGAACGATGTAAACAGACCGTTCGAATCTTTTGTGTGCGCATGCTGCACGATGGAAAAGCTCGGCCCGACCGGAGTGTAATAACCCGCGTCTAATTCCCCTAAGTTTTCAGTGCTCGTCTAAACGAGATACGCATCGGTGTTGCGCCAGTGAACGATTAACCAGGTCATGTATTGTTAGGTCCTCGGAGACAGAGAAACTATCAGGGAAAGCAAGATTCCAGCAGCTACTTGTTGAAGTGGAAGTAGAAGTCTTGTGCAATTGAAACGCCATGAAATTTCATTTTCTTGGTAGAACTACCGAACTGAATTTCCTGAACTGCCGGAGCTCCGCGCAATTGACATGCTATTGTGTCCTTTCTATTTATCTATTGGAACACTGACCCGGGTCCCAGAGGCCCTCGAGCGGAAATTCTGCAAATGATTGCAATTACACTTGGAAAGTATTGGAAGACACTGTGAACAACGCGGTGCAAAGAATCCTGAAGCCGCGCAATTTAAACTGCTGCCAATAATTTCAACTTGGACTGTTTCGACTCGTTTCGATACCAGCGGAATTTTCACACTATTAAAATAATGCAAAGAATCACTAGGAAAACTGGAGGATTTCTTTCACACTAGGTTTACGGAGCACTAAAAGTGACCACTTTTGCATTACTTCATAAAAGTAACAAGAACGTGCTAAACAAAATATTTACCCAACGAAGTAAATCTGCTAAATAATTTCTCATGTATGTACCCTTAGAATCTCGATAATTTTAAATTAAAAATATCAGAACCCGCGATTTTGACAGGTCCCGTAGTGTTAAAGAAAAATGTAGCAGTTACAATACAAATTTTCCAGGACCTCCAGCGATTGCCTGCAGATAACTGCAACTGCTGCACTTAGAATTCTACGTTTAAACTACTATATGAATTTATTATTGATTGTAAGACTAACAGCTGGTTGCAGAATATGAAGTACGTTTTGCGAATGTTTTCAGTGCTGTAAAATTGAAGGGAAAATGGAGTGAACTAAATTTATTTTAGAAAAGCAGAAGCGGCGATTGGAAATCTCGCAGGCTCTTCGCTGGAAATAGCAAGGCCCGAGGCCCATAAAGCAACGTTTAAGGAGTTCAGTTCGCGTATCGGCCGTGCGTGAATCGCTTCCTTCCTTGCGAAACCTATAAAAACGTCAACGAGTCGACTACTCGAAGGATCGTTACGTTTTCTTGTTAATAACCTACGCTGCTAGATACCTTTCGAATTCACGCCAATTAGTTCCTAACACTGGACACGAGTCCATTTCTGCGTGCATCGTCCGTGTGTATGGAAGCCGACGATCGCCGCAGATAAAGTAAATATCTCATCCCCCAGTTCGATTGTTATATCCGATCGTACTGAAAAAAAAAAGAACAAACCGAGCGTTCGGCATAATCCTCTTCGCGGAAAAGAATATAGAAAACATTCGGTTCAATGATGTAATCGAGAATCGACGGTTGTTTCAGCTACAGTATTATCTTTGATTTTTACTGCACCGTTACATTACTCTATCTGGGCGATCTCGGTGAAAGTAATTTTGATTGTTTCCAGTAAAATGTTGGTGAAAGCCATTTTTAGACCCAATCGCCTCGTTCCTGGTAACAAACCGCATTAATTACTGTCCAAGAGAAATCATAAGCAGCAGTTCTAGCACTTTAACCCTGGACAACTAAACTTTCCTAAAAATTATCGTCACCCATGTGGATCTTGCGACATTAACAACGATACATTAAATATTTCGATTACGATCAAAATACAGTTTTTGCGTTTCCTTTATTCTGTTTCATTATAAGAGAAATCTCAAAGAAAAAAATTTCAATTATCACACGATTATTACAAATAAATAGAATAAATAAAAAAAGTAATAAATAGAATCATTACCAGTTCCTGTCTTCAGCTGAATTGCCGAGGCTTCAATAATTGAAGTTCGCGAAGAAAATTCGACGTTCAACTGTAGAATAATCGAATAAAAATTCGCAGAAGCAAATCGAGGTGGGCTAACAGCTCGGCGCAGGAAAGAAGCCCTCGAAAATTAGAATAGAATGAGCCGGGATTAAAACAGGAAAAAGTCGTTCGGCGAAACGACAGTCAGCAGGACCGGTGGTCATGATTCGGCAGGAAATTTCCAGTTGCATCGAGAGGGTCGATGACTGGTCGGTTTTTTCTCTGATGCACGTGACTGCAGGACAATGAATCTTTTCTCGCCTCGGCGACGTACCAATCACTGGCCTGTCACAATACGATCGACCATGATCATTCACGAACCAGGCGAGAATGACGACGCGGGGCTACCGTGCGCCACCAAGAAAGGGATCCTCTCTATTCAGAGGCTTAAAACGTAGTCACGATCTCGCGCGTGATCGTGATTTCGTGGTCTGGATTTGTATCGTGGATCGCGGATTCCCCGGCTACAAATCCAACGGCGGATTCGGCGGCCATAGATCATCATGCGACGCATCATGCGTGGACCTTTATGCGGCTCCCGTTCCCCAGACAATTGTTCCAGGCCCTTACGCATTCAAATTTTCAAAATTAATGCTCGACGTTGTAGAATTTTTTTATTGGCACTTCAATGACTTGCTATTTCCGGCGTTGAAAGAAATGCTTATTCAGGGGAACAAAGAATTTCTGGAATTATTTTGTTCGCGTTTCTAATAATCATTGTCGAATGCAGTAATATATTAAAATTGCTAATCTGTTCGAAGTAACTTCCGGTTAGGATTGTCGCGGGGGCCCTTGCGTCAAAATTTGGCGAGCGAGGCGCCCGGAGCCTGTTGGATCGCGTAACGGTCCGTCTCCTTTGGATCACGGCTGAGCGGGCCGGCCGGCGTTTTCTAACGAAATTAGAACAGCGAATCCGAAGATATTTAAATGGCCAGAGCTTAGGTTACGGCTACCCGGCGCGGCGCGGCGGCGGTAGCAATTTACTTTCATACGCCATTAAGTTCATTCGAAGTGACCTCATCCGTAGGCGAACGTCTTTCGGGAAAGGGGGCGCCGGCTTGCGATCTCCACGGCGAGATACGTATTTAGTCTTCCGTAGGAAGAGAGATATATAAACGAGAGGGCTCCCGATAACGTATTGCCAGACGGCCTCGTATAATCAACAGATTAGCCGAGGAATAGATCAGAGGCGATGGGCAAAAGGAGACCCGGTTAGCTGAAAGCTTTCCCGTTGCCCATTAACGGAGGGGTTGATTTCGTTCTTCCTCTTCGCTCGAAGAGAGCGTTATAGCGCCTAGCCCAGCCCGCGCCGAGCCGAGAAAATGCGATTATAAGTCACGAGGTGTTCGCCGTTGCCGTGTCTGTCAACGAGGAGGAGAGTCTGCTTCCCGGAGAGAGAGAGAAAGAGAGAGAGCCCGGATTGATTGGATATGGGGAACCACGGGTACGCCGAAGAGATGAAAGACAACCGCCCGCCCGGCGACAAGCCTGACAAAGGAAACGTGTTTTCCTGAAAGCACGCCCGATCGAACGACGCCAATCGAATTGGCAAGATGCTCCGCATTTACCCGTCAACGATTTTTCCCATTCGCCCGAGGGAAACATGTCTCAACAATTCAACCAAATTATCCTGCTCCTTGTAATGTTACTTTTGAGGCATGAAAAATATGTTCCTACGCTGAACAACCACTGAACAATATTGTACAAGACTGTCATCAATTTTCTGTCTCGGTGGTAACAATCAGAAGTTAAAGAGTTGAAGGTAGTCTTAAATTCTTTTAACCCTTCTACTGTTTTAAATGGCGCCTACTCAATTTTGTTACAAGTACATAAACTCTGGGCCTTCTTATTCTTATAACTTACAATGTTCATTAGACTGTAGATTTTATGCACTTATAATAAAAATATAGAAGAAAAATAGTGTGCAAAAATCGTACCAGACTTAACTTAGATACCAGACTCAAGTTAACTCAGCTCCACGTACAAAAGCAAAAATTAAACAACGAATAAGAAAAATTAGGATTGTCCAGCGCCGAGAGCAACTTGATGGCATAAAGCAAGAAGCGTCTAATAAAATAGGTATTGCCAGGAGTATTAGCAGAGGCCTTAACAAGCAGAATAAGCGTTGGTTTCGCGAGAAGTAGGAAATTCCCTCGACAATAGCGGTCTAATCACTGCACACGGAAACATCAATTCCGCCCGGCGGTGGTGATGCTCCTCGTCGTCGTCGTCGTCGTCATTCTACGCAATCCAGTTGTCAGGTTTTTGTTAATTTCGCTAATATCCCCGAGTACGTGTCGAAATGCCTTTCGGACAGGGAAATGAACGCGTGACGTGCTCCGCCTCTTTCTCCCCCAAAGAAAGCAGGAAAGGCGGCGGGAATTTAAAATGCATACACCCGGGACCATAATTCGATTAACCTAAGCGAAAATGCACTCGTTTGTAGCGTGCATATATAACAAATGAAATCTCCTGCATAGTAATTCCATTCGGAATACGAAAGTGGAGGATGCGCCGCGGGGTCGTAGCTACGTACGACGTCGGACACGGAGTGTTGGAGGAGGGTGGTCGGCTATAGAGTGCCTGGGGTGGGTGGTGGCAGCCAACGGCAGTGGTAGTGGTAGTTGCTGGTGGTGGTAGTAGTGGCGGCCGAGCGGTGGTGGTGGTGGTGGTGGTGGTGGCGGTAGAGGGCGGATTAAAAATGTAATCCAATAATAACGCGTCTCTGGTGTCCGTGGAAGTACGTACGTAGGTACATACATATATGTATGTACGAAGATAGTGGCGTAGAAATAAGGGTTGCGAGGGAGGTCGAGGGTCTCCGGTTCTTTCCGAAAGATAATTAACCAGCACGGTAACGCCATCGTCATTTTTATCTCTTTTCGTAGCTCGATCTTCCGCCGGGAATAATACAAACTCACGCATTTATCATCTCTCGGTCTAATAACTCCGCCTTCGCACCTGCACCGCAACACCCACGCCCACGGACCACGTCGAACCAACGCAAATCCCTGTGAAACTTCCAAGTTGATCCTCAAGCTACCCTCTATCATCCCAAATCGTCCATAATTTTTGTAAAATCGACAGACTCTTTTCTCAACCAAAGTTGGCTGCGTATTAAAATAATTCTGCAAATATGGCCACGTAACTGTCGTTTTAAAAAATCTACGGTCTACCTGTTACCCTACGTGTTACACTCTTACAGTCTCCTACATGAAATCCTACTTCACTTCATTATACAAAATTTTGTTGTTCTCCCAAGAATTAGAAGAAATTATATTGCAACCGGTCAATATAGACCAGTAGCACTCGTATCTCAATTTTGACAAATTAACACGGTCAAACTAACTTAGGTGTAGTCAAGCCATGATTTCTCTATGATCGACAATTGCAGAGATTTAAGAATGTGGTTGAACTAAACGAGCAGCAGTTAAATTTGGTTTTCAGTAGGCTCAGTCGAATTAATTTCAGCCAGACATAGGGGATGGTTTTCCAATGGTCGACTATTAAAAAGATGCATGAAAATAATACGGCAACGGTGTAATTCGTTTAGTCCTACTTCCGATAAACCCGGTCAAATGAATTGAAATTTTCCGAAGCAAACGGGGTGGTTTTTCGAAGATTAACGGTTGGCGAGTTTTACGCGGCGTTTGGGGAGGGTGCCGAGCGGTGTGTACGGCCCTGCGCAGCATTTCCCCGTGCCTCGACACGTCTATGTGTCGAGTACGTGCCAGCACCTACGTATATCTGTAATGCCGGTAGGTACACCCCCGGATGAATCTTGAGGCAGTGAAAATATCACGATGTCCGCTGCCACCGGAGCGTATCCGAGCAAGGAGGGATGGGAGGTTGGAAACGGGTAGATGGAGTCCATTAGCAGAGACTGGTGAGGATGTGTGCGATTATACACCCCCCAACAGTCCACTCAATAATGCATCATCCTTCTCTATCCGAACCCGGCCGCCCCCGCGCACGTCCACACGTATGACCATTCGGGTAGACTCTTCCTTGCCAGCAACCCACCCCCTGGACCGGTTGGTACCTTCTCCAACCGGTCGCCTCCCTTCGTCGGCGGGTCCACCTTCTGTGCACGGTACCGCGGGTGCTTATTACTGGCGTGGCTTTGATTTGCGAACGGGTGAGGAGAGCGGGGGTGGAGGCTGTGGCCGCTGAGCGGTGGTGAAACGGGGGGAGGGTGGGCAGCTCTCGCCGGGGATACTTGTTTCAAAGAAACGACGAGCGGCCACCGTAGTTTCGAGATTTCGGAGGGGGGGATGGCGGCGGCGGCGGCGGCGGCGGCGGCCCGACGCTGTTTAATTGTGCCGCACTTTTTCGCTCGACTCTTGAATCGCCGCGACCGTGTCCGACGGGTTCTCCTTTTGATCATAAATTTCAGGATTAATTCAACAATTTCTCGTGTCCGCGAGACTTTTTCCATCTCCCTCGTACCCTCTCGCTCTCCTATCCTACGTCTCTGTACCGCGTTCTCTGCAGCGCTGATAAAATACAGCGAATACGTCGCCGGGCAAACAAAAATGCGCGCAAAGCCGTTTCGGTAAATCCTTGCGGAAGGATTTCAGAGTCCGCCGGATTGCTCGTCAGCCGCGCGCTACGCGTCTTTGTCTCCGACGATTCTTCGGGGAGCTTTGCATGATCATGACGAGCTGCGCGGGTTTTATACGGTGATCGCACTCTCGGGATCAAAGGGGGTCTAATTATTATCGAAAAGGGTACACCCGTGTGTCGCTCTGCTCGAAGATGTAGCTTTAGGAATGTTTTCACCGTGCGCTCTACACAGTGTATTTCGATGCTTGGGGTTAATGAACCGAGGGAGGCGGATTAATGAAACTTCGCGTGGACGTGTCTACGCGTCTACGCTACCGTTATTTTTCCAAGCAATAATTCACCGAAGATCAAGCATCGATCGTTGTAAGAAACGCGGACGTTTCTGCGAACGGGTCGACAGGGAATATATAATCAGAGGGTTTGATACGGCGCGGCATAATCGCCATGGAAAATAATTGGTTCTCGGCTGCTAATTTCCCCGCGAATGGCAGTCCGGCAGTCGAAACGATACTGAAATAATACTTGATACAGCTACTTGAAAGAGAGTTCGCTCTACCGAAGTGCTCCATCTCGTCCCGTTGGCCCGCGCAGATTAACGGCTAATCCGGTACGGGAACGAGGAATTGTTGAGAGAAAAGCGGAAATGCTAATCTCTCGATGGGTATCCCCGGGATACCTACGCACTACGGAGTCTTCCATTTCCACGTGTGTCGTTGGCCCCCGGTTGCCTCGTTGTGTATGAGCATGTGTACGCGCGCGCGCGTGTGTGTGTCTGCGCTTAAATCGCCGCACACCATGACGGCCCACGGCCCAGGGTGCACATAAGGGAGCGGTGTGTACGATCCTCTCTACAGGTGTATGCGCGCGTACGTGTATGCGCGTGTTTAAGTACGTTTGCCTCGATTGCGTGCGAGGAACGACGACCAGAGGAACGACGCTTCAACGCGTCGCGCAAATCCTCTCAGATCGTGCCCCTCTCCTATCCGCCGAACGACATTTCCGCACGGAACAGTTTATTTTGCGGCGATGGACTTCCGACTATGTGGGATAACGCGGCCTCGGTTTAATATGAATCTGGATGGCCGACGCAGGTGTACTTAGCCGCCCACTATCGTTACTCTCCTGCCACGGAATCGATAAAAATGTTCTGCATTCGGGGCGACCTTTGCATACTCTCCTTATACGCGGTTTTTAGTTCTTGATACGTTTTATGGTTGCACTCTATCACCGTTATTACCGCACGGATCTTTATGCCAGATAACAATTCTCCGCGTCGATTGCCGACGCTAGAAGCTAGATATAAATTTCTTTCTTTCCTCAGTCGTGTCAGAAACTTGCAAATAGTGCTTCTATGTTGTTACTTTTTTTTTTTGCTCATACAGAATACAGGCCTTTTTACTCACTTGGAATGCAAATCTTCGGCTACAATACAAGGTCTTTTCTATACCATCCGTAGGCCCTTTACGCCAGAACCCTTGGAATAAAGTTCCATTATATCCTCCTACACATCCCTAGAACCATTCTTCGAATACAAAGTCTTCTACATTCCTAGCATTTCTTTCCTGGGAATGCAGGACATTTTACATTCCTAGGAGAACCCTCTTGGAATACACAACCCTTTACATGCCTGGGAAACCCTTGGGAATATAGATATATGTTTTACATTCTTAGAAAATATTTTAGAGAATTCTGTCTCCCCTCTATTCCCAATAACCTTCACTGGTCTCACTACTGACCCTTTAAGAGATATCCATATAACATCATACTGATGGGGAGACTAATTTTCTTTGCCAAGAAAAACCCACCGGGTCACCCATCCTAGTTGGTACCTCGACGAGACTCGTTTAACCTGAATTATCACGTGGGTGCCTGCTTCTCGAAGTACCCACCGACCACTACACATCATACCAGCATAACTTTTGGTATATCAGGACCAACTTTGGTTTCAAGGAATCTAGTCTCTGTTTTATCAATCCTATAAAATGCTAACTATTCTAAACTCGACGTACACATGCAGATACTGGATTGAAACATTCGAAGCCTTGTTCCTTCGTCCATATCGGTACCTTCGTTCTCGAAATCAAGAAATTCTTCGCCATCCGCGTTCCCCGCGTCCCCATCATCGCGATGATCGCTTGTGAAACCGCGATTGTTCGAAACGGCCGTGTGAAACCGCGTACCTCCGAAACGTTCCTCGGCCCCCCTTACGGTCCCCATGGCATTACCTAGAGCCAGAGCGTCGTTTCCTGCGTCGCGTTTTCCCTTTCGTGTCATCAACGGCATTCGAGCGCGTAATTAGATGGAACGGTTGCGTTTTATGGAAAACTGGGTTTCCGTCGATCTGGAATCGCTATCGGGCGATCATTGGGCAACCTTCTTCGCACAGGGGTCCCCATTGAAAACCGTAGGCGGTTCCCACGTGCTGAAATATAACTCGCAATAAACCAAAGTGATAGTAGGTTAAGTCCTACGATGCTATCTGCCCGGGTAATTGCCCCGGCAAGTACTCCCGGGTAACGGCCGGGCGTACAACGTGTTTTCTGTGGCAATCCGTCGTTCGTCGTCGTCGCCGTCGTCCTCGTCACGGGAATAAAGAATAGCGATCTGTTCCTTTTTTCTTTCGGTCGTTCCGTTCGGAGGAGAAGGTAACACAAAGACAAAACAAGACGAACACACACGGTCGCGCACACAGGGACGAACGGGGGAGCCGTTGCTGGTTAAGCGGGTCAGCTCTTCCTGAAACGGTATTCCGGATAAAACAGAAAAATGCCAACAATCGTTGCCGATGTATCAGACTTGAATAGACTTCCCACGATCCCGTCGGCTGGCTGGATTCTTTCGACACGTAACGCCATGAAATTCCAGAGTATCGACGGGAACGTTGTTTTTGCAACCACTCGCCGGCTCTGTTCTCGACACGCTCGATCCGCTCGTCCGATAATAATTTAAACATTTCAATTATCGACCCGCGCCGCCGAGGCTAATAACCGAGATCCGCTCGAACAGATAGAACGGCTCCATCGGCTAGAACGTCGCGGACGTAACGACCCGTTTGACAAATCGTTTCCAACCCTCCCGGCCGACGGAAACGAATTTGTGACGGTTTAATTTGTTGCGACCGGCCCGATCCTTCCTCTGGAATTTTTAATTTTTATTGCTCTTTTTATTACCCGCGCCCGAAAATTATTACTATCGGAGGGGGTTGGTTGGACGGTGGTTTTTTTCCCGGGGCCCTTCCCGATTGCGATTCTAGTTTGTTTTAGTACGGGGATTCTGGTCGACAGATTGCTTCTGTGGGGTGTCCCGAATTTGTTTAAATGCTTTTCTAAATATTGATTCCTGATATGATACGTGGTTGTCCATCTCTTCTTTTTTATTTCTTGATACTCTTAAAAATGTTCCTTGATTACTAGAAAGAAGAGTTTATACGTGTACGACAAACGTTGTTGTAATGAATACAATTTTGATCTTGCATAAAAATCCGCAGGTATGTAAGATTTACATCGCAGGTATTTTTGTAACTGGTTCAGGTTAAAGCATAGATTGAGTAATTGCTTTGTAATAAAAGAATCAGGTTGGGATAAGTATTGCCAAAAATATCAGCTGATTTCTAGTACGAGGAGATTACGGAAGAGGAGGGAATATCGCTACTTCCGCTCGGTTGCACGCACGGACACGAGCAGTACACATAGCCCGAAACGTTCATAAATAGCCTCAAGTTCATTGACTAGCGAGCAGGTGACCGAATAACGCGTGTAATGAATAATTTAAGTAGTGTGGCAGACCTAGTTTTCAAAAACTGAAACAGCGTGAAGCGTGGGGTGAAGTATGCGCCCGATACGGATCTCTGTTTCGAACTTCTTTCAATTGCTTCGGGGATGATTAAAATTCATCGTAATTTCACCTGGACGGGCAGGACGTTATCGCGATCGTTCGATGGATCTCTCGGATCCGCTGACTAAGCACCGATGCATCCCGATTACCCTCCCTAGGATAATTAAAGAATAGGCAAAATGTTGAAACCCGGCCCAGTCGGTGTGCGGTTGCATACGGGTGTATGTGCGCGCGTGTGTGTATCAAGCAACGATCCATATTCATGAGCGGGTAAGAACCAGTGCAACTAACGACTCGTTAGTTCTTCTAAGTGATAATTTATTTATCTTTCTGGAGCGGTCTCAGTGTCTGGCCGAGCGATCCAGACGCGGCCGGCCACAACCGAGCTGCTTAATTCCTCCCGGCTAATTACGGAAAAATCACCGGAGATCCCTTTTGCACATGGATCGCTGGGAAACCATTAACGTACAACAGCCTGCACTTCGATTCTCTAATACCTCCTTTCGTAACTACGAAATCCGTGCAACTAATTCACACGTGCTGCATGCGAACGGTCCACGGACCATTATTGTTATTTCTTCGCATCGAACGACTAGCATCGACAATCTCCAACCTGGATTCGGTATGCAATACTCGGTTGCACTGTTCAATTTTTATTTTCGCTGCTGTTTGAACAACATGGGATAGTCGCATTTACTGTGGTACATTTTCTACATTTACTATTACACTATTTAGTACATTTACTATTACACTATTTAGTACATTTACTATTACACTATTTAGTACATTTACTAGATTTAGTATCACACAGTTACTACATTTGCTATGACACATTTACTACATTTATTACATTCACTATATCACATTTACTACATTTACTACATTTACTTTACAACTATTTAGTACATTTACTAGATTTAGTATCACACAGTCACTACATTTGCTATGACACATTTACTACATTTATTACATTCACTATTACACATTTACTACATTTACTACATTTACTATTACACATTTACTACATTTACTATTATACATTTACTACATTTACTATTACACATTTACTACATTTACTATTATACATTTACTACATTTACTACATTTACTATTACACATTTACCACATTTACTACATTTATTATTATACATTTACTACATTTACTACATTGACTATCACACATTCGCTACATTTACTACATTGACTATCACACATTCACTACATTTGCTACATTTACTATTACACATTTAATATTACAACAATTAGTACATTGACTACTACAAGTTTACCACATTTACTAAATTTCTCAAACACAGAAGCTCAGCTTACAGTTCTAGTATTTTAACAAAGACCCATCTCTGGACAGACTCTAAAACCAATCAGGAAGGATTGACATGCACGATGGGTTCCAAAAGGACCAGAGGATCCTTTCACCAGATCCAAAATGGAAGCAGAGTAAAACTTCGTTTAAACGAGCTTCTGTTCAGTAATACGAAGTCCCAAGTGGACCTCCAGTATCCAAACCGTCAAAAATAGTTGTTTAATCCACATTACCAGAATGTCGGCGTCTAGTATCGGACCTCGCAGGAGCAGGGGACGATGACAGCTGGTGATCCATTGTGATCCAAAGGACTCTGACTTCTGGTAGGCTGAGACAGGTGAAGGTTCAGCTGTAGGTCAATTGCGAGGGGAGGTCCATCGCGAAATCGTTCTGACCACCGCGAGAGCGAGAGAGAAAGAGAGTGAGAGAGAGAGAGAGTAGTCTTAAACGCGACGCGGCACACTAACCACCATCCCGTTTTTTTCCCGGGCACAAAGGGGGAAAAATCTGGCTCGTCGTTCCGCCTAACGTATCCAGTTTTCCGTCACAAAAGAGACCCCTGGGGGCTGGTGCGCGGGACTCGAGAAAGGATGCGGCAAGGAGGCGAAAGGACGATGCTTGTATGGGAACAAACGAAGGGATGGTGCCGACTCTTATGATGGACGTAATTAAAACTTTTACAGCGCGGCGAGCTGAAACGTGAGCAAAACGAGGACCGGTGTGTACGCGTGTATACATGTGTGTCCGTGTACGTTCGCGGGATGGTGTTAGTGCCGCGTTCTTCTAGCCGGTGTGCGTACCCCGCCCACTTTTGCAGCGAGTATACCTCGGATATATATATATGTATCCCGCGATAGGTGGCACACGCACCCCGTGCGCACAGTTTTTCGCGGTAAAAAGGGGCACCGGCGACGAGGCATGAACCGCGCGCGCGCGAGCGCCTATGCCTCCGAGCTGAAAGGCGTCGAGCGTGGACTCGACATTATAATTACAGTGATAATGACCGTGCACGGGGACACAGAGTCGATAGCAGCTGCTTCTGTGTGCCTCTCTTCGCCGAGGACACCGAGGGAACACGTAAGGCCGCCACGAGAACGTAGTCGCGATTCACCATATTGCTGACGCCCGGGATGACAGCCTCGGATAATTATCCCGAGCTGTTATAAACGCCTAATCCATGCGAACCGCGCTTCGGGAAATTATGCGGACCCCGCAGGAACGATCCGGACGTAACTGCTTCTTGGAACACCGCCGACGGTCAACGTACATCTTGATTTTCAGGATCCTTGCTGGAAGAGTCTTCGAAGAGGGCGTGTGCTCGTGCTGGGAATTTGCTGTTCGATGGACAGCTTTTGTGAGAATTCATATTTGTTATTACTGCGGATTTTTGTACAAAATAAAAGTCTGTTTTAATTGTGAGAAACAGGAGCCAAGATTCTATTTTCCTCTAACAATTTTAATCAGCTAAAAATAATCTATCGACGTTCTTAAATTCATTAAATTCTTCTACTGCCTTATGGTTGACCACGAATGCACAAAATCCACTATCTGGTTATGAGACTGCAAAGTTTTATGCGAAATAAAAATTCTCTGTGCTAGTTGCCAACTGCAGGAGCTCTGTAGACCTCCGTTTCGCTGTTCGAGAATTTTTGATGAGCTGGAATTAATACAACAATGGTTTCGAATTTTTTAAATGTCTATTCATTATTAATGAGCGATTCAAATTTCGAGTATGAAACGTATGTAGTTCTTGTTCGTTTCAGGAATAATTTGGTCTAGAGCGTTACTAAATGTACATTCACAATTTACAAGCATTTAGACAATCACTAAATTCCTGGCAGATTAATTAAATGAACATTAAATGAACAGCTGCACCTTCAAGAATTTTATAGTTAAAAGCAGACTGCGGATTTTACGAAATCTATGACGAAATTGGGTAGATGAAACGCAAAACAAATATTTCGAGAATCTAAAAATCGCACTGTATTACTTTCAGCTTGTTAAAATTGGAAAAATAAATGGCTACGTTGCTCCTGTGTCTGGCAATGAATTCAAACAACTATTTGCATAAGAATTCGCGTAAAAAAAACGTGTAAATCTTGGAAAACCTTCAAACCTGTAAATCTGCATCGCAATGATCAATGTGCTGGGAAATTAATTTTCTGGCTGGATCTAGGGGCCCGACGCTTGCGTTTGCGGATTCGCGAAGATCATTATCGTCGAAACGTATCGGGGAATCGTCCGCGGGATCAGCAACGTTTGGAATCCCGATAAAATAGCGACTTTCGCCGGGGTGTTAAAACGTAACGCCGTGTCGTCGCTTGCATTCACGGTTATCGATGTCATCCCGCCGGTTATCTCGGCGGAGTTAAATACACGGGACGGAGGTGTGTTGGCTTCTTTAGCGTTTACGTAGGTAATCCTATCTTACGTGCAGGCCCGGCGATAAATCGTCGAAGATGTAATTTGCCTGTGATAAATCGTCGGGGAAAAAGTCGTTAAGGTTATGCACGAGCGTAAAGTTACCGTCGTTAATATTAAAGTGGAATAGATAATATCAATGATAAATCATTAATTCGCTCGGCGAGCTAACCGGGGAGTGGGAGACGGCCGACCAGGGGAAAAAAACGAAGGAAGGAAAAAAGTTTTATATGTATATATATATATGTATATATATATATATAGATATTATGTATGTAGAAGAAGGAGAGAAAGAAGAAGCGTTACAGCTAATTAATTCGCTTTATGCTCGTCCGCGGTTTCTAATTCTCACGCTTAGCGTCGCGGACGCGCGTATGCAAATAGGAACACGAAAATCCACGAACCTAAGTTTCTCCTGTCGCAATGGAACGATGGAGACTCGTGGCGTCATCGACACTCGTCGATTCATCGCCCCGGCCAATTAATTAAACCCGACGGTTTAGACGCATTGTTGCCTCACGCCACGCTAATGAAATCGTTTCGAAACATTTCTCTCCTCCTCCACCGTCTTCCGCCATTCGTAGATCTGCTCGTGTATTAAGTCACCGTAATAGATCTTTGGCAGGCTAAAAGTTTGAGGGATTTTCGAACTGATGTAAAAATATTAATTGCGTCCGCTCTTTATGGCGTTTAATCCTTAATAGTGAAGTTACTTTTCACTCAAATTTGTGGGATTTGCAGAAGCTGAGAGGGCTGAAGAAACAACGTGTTAAACTGGAACTTTTCATTGCATTTTCAGAAATTAATTTTAATTGGGCTTTGTTGGACTCGTAGAATCCGAAAGGTTAACGAAGTAACTATGTTAAACTTCGGTGATTAATACGCTTTGACGTAATTACTTTGATGTTGTGAGACTTTTTGTGCTGTGCTCTAAATTGATATTTTGAATAATAGCACTGGTAAAAATGTTCCCACAGTAACTCGACTGGTCGAAATTCACTCTGATTTAATCGTCGGGATTGCTCAAGAAGAGATCTAACTTCTATCCAGTGTTTTGTCGCCGTAACATTAAATCCAGATAAATATTGTTATGTAAAACCATGAGTCGCCATAGATAATATCTAGACCACGGAGGTGGGGATAGTTAGAGGTAATGGGTCACTTTACGACAGTGCAACGGGCCACGGGGTCATTGTCGCGTTACACTTTTTTACTTTCCCGAAATTACGTGTTACCATAATTTTCATATTAACTCCGTTAACGCGATACGTTTTAACGAGGCCAGTAAATTGTTTTAAGGACAAGTGAAATAATGAAATTTAATTCGGGGATTAAAGGAGGCGGGATTGAGTCAGAATTAAATATAGGATTGTATATTGCTGCGGTCGTTGATTAATTAAAAAAGAAATATACCGTCTGTCCGTTTCGGGAGAATTTCGTGAAGCAATTCCGTCGGCGCGATCTAGACATTCTTTTCATTAACGAAAAATAATCTGCGCGGCCGTTTTGATACTATCAATGATAAATCATTCACTTGTTCCTGCCCGGCGAAGAAAAAAAAAAGAGAGAAAAAAAACGACGCGGTCAATTAATACGATTACAATCCCGGTTTCTAATTCTCACGCTTAATGAGCCGACGGTTTGCATACGTATCTATGGAAATTGTCGAAAACAGCGGGATTTCTGGCGAAAACACCGACCGAAGATTAATTTGCTGTTACAATGATCGATGCCCGGGCGAATCCTTCCTGGTTCCAATTAATTGCCGCGTCGATTTAGCTTGGCTCCTAATTAAAACTCACAGTCATTTTTTACGAAGGAGCAACATTTCTAAACTATTACTGACCGATGAAGAATGGCCTCAGAAAATAGATCATGCGCCGCACGATTACAGAACTGCCAATCGAACAGAGGGACGAAAGAAATAGAAACTATTTATAATGAAAAGTGGAACAACAATCGAGCTCGCGATAAACAAATCAATTTACGCGCCTCCCGTGTGTTAGCAGAACGATGTCCGTTTATCTCAGCAAGTGCCGCGATTATAATTTAACAGCGAATGTAATTCTTCAAACCTGTTTTCGCTCGACGAGTCAAGTTGTCCGCGGAATTAACCAGATTGCCATTATCAGAGACAATTAATTAATTTCCGAGTAGCCTGAAAAACTCATGTTTGACGGCACCAACCGTTCCGTGAACAGGTTAATTCCACTGAAAACGGAGAATAGATTCGATCCCGATACTGCTTGTACATACACGTGTTATAAATTTCGTTCTATCGGAGCACCTGCCCATACACCTGACGTACGCGCGAACGCGTACCCATTTTACGTAATAATTACCTTGCAAATGAAGGCGCGCGAGAAGCTGACTCCAATTACACAACTTGCTGTCTTCATTTAATTCGTGTCCGTGCTACGAGATTGCGCGATATCGATTCGATTCCGGGTATCGCCGGAACAGATGAAACAAAATAATTGACAATTTTTACGTCCCCGGAAGCTATCGGAATCGAGTACGACTAGCGATTAAATGTAATTATCAGCGCGTAAAATTTTTAGCGACATTCAATTATCCCGGCAATATTTCACGTTCATGCTTGAATGCACTGCTCGAGAATTTTTATGTGATGTATTGTGTATCTTTTATATTTCATATATTTCTTCTATATTCTATATCTTGAATATTGTATATCCTCTATATTCTATATCTCGAATATTCTATATCTTATATATTCTATATCTCGAGTATTCTATATCTTCTATATTCTATGTCTCCAATATTCTATATCTTCTATATTCTATGTATCGAGTATTCTATATCTTCTATATTCTATATCTCTAATATTCTATATCTTATATATTCTATATCTCCAATATTCTATATCTTCTATATTCTATGTCTCGAGTATTCTACATCTTCTATATTCTATATCTCCAATATTCTATATCTTCTATATTCTATATCCCGAGTATTCTATATCTCCTATATTCTATATCTCGAATATTCTATATCTTATATATTCTATATCTCGAGTATTCTATATCTCGAGTATTCTATGTCTCCAATATTCTATATCTTATATATTCTATATCTCGAGTATTCTATGTGTCCAATATTCTATATGTTCTATATTACATATCTTCTATATTCTATGTCTCGAGTATTCTATATCTTCTATATTCTATATCTCGAATATTCTATATCTTATATATTCTATACCTCCAATATTCTATATCTTGTATATTCTATATCTCGAGTATTCTATGTCTCCAATATTCTATGTCTCCAATATTCTATATCTTCTATATTCTATGTCTCGAGTATTCTATATCTTCTATATTCTATATCTCGAATATTCTATATCTTATATATTCTATATCTCCAATATTCTATATCTTGTATATTCTATATCTCGAGTATTCTATATCTCGAGTATTCTATGTCTCCAATATTCTATGTCTCCAATATTCTATATCTGCTATATTCTATGTCTCGAGTATTCTATATCTTCTATATTCTATATCTCTAACATTCTATATCTCCAATATTCTATATCTTCTATATTACATATCTTCTATATTCTATATCTCGAATATTGTATATCTTATATATTTTATATCTTCCACATTTGATATCCCCTATTTTGTTACACGTTGCACATTTTCGCCCCACTCGCAAGATTCGCTAAAAATTGGTAGGGTGGTTTCACCCTCAAGCCCCGGCCGTCGCCACTGCAGCCATATCTATAATTTCCCAAATTGTCGTCCATCGACCGAAACAATAAGAATAAAACTCTGGTACCAGCTTCCGCAGGACGCGGCGACGAAGAAACCACAGTCCTCTGGAGCGGAGGGTGAGCGATAATAATTAATAAGCATGGTGGTGGTGCGCAGGTGGTGATCGATGATAGTAGAAGGTGCCCCTTCCCCCCCGGAAGAGCCGACTCACTCGATAACAGTCCGCACACGGTGGTGCCATGGCTCGAAGGGGGATCGGTGCTCGCGTAACCGGAAGTGGCATTATACGCGCGAGCAAGAATACTCGTCTAATTGTCCGGGAGAGATAATTCCCCGCGATTTGCATACGTTTCCTCGTCCGTTAAGCCAAACCGCGTCAGCCGAGCAATTAGCGATTACTGATTAAGTCAAACGGCCGGGCAGACCGGGGGCCAACGAGGGGGGCCACGGGGGCCAACGGGGGCGAAAGGGGGCGAAGGGAGTAGGAGACCGCGAGAGCTGGCCGCAGGGGAAAAGCGGGAATTCTGGGAGAGGTGGGCGCGGGGTGCTCCTGATGCCGGACGATTGATATCAAAGTGGGAGGAGTGATGGGTGCTCCCTGTTGGCTCGACTTTCTGGCTCGTCTACTCTGGCTCCGATCTATCCGACGGTTCTTATTGTATGTTAATTATCCGACCGGCCTAATCAGCTCGCGGTTCTTCGCGCGGGACCACTATCTTCCTGGATCCCGGACGTGGGCTGATGCAACCCGCCGCCCCCGAAGACACTCGAATTAATTGTACCCGGCCTGTAGACAAACTGATCAGCTGAACTTCTTGCGCATCTGATACCGCTGCCTGACCCCACCGCGATCTCTTCCTTTGCCCATTTTTTATGCTGCCACCTCCGGACCCCCCGCTGGAATTCCATTCCATATTTTCTATCCTCTACATTCCATACATTGTATTGTTTCTACGTTTCTTATAGTCTGCACTATATATCTTCTACATTGCATATTATTTTGTATGATTTCTATATTTTCTTCTATATTTCCTATATGTATTGTATTGTATATGTATTCTATATTTTCTATATTGTCCATGCAAAGAAGATATAAAATGTAGGAGACATAGGATACAGAAAATATAGAATGTAGTGAAATATAGAAAATACAATGTTTAAAATTCGAAATCAGGTGCGGAGACTGCTTTCGACAGACACAAATTTTTTACCTAAGATTTAACGGTCCTTGACACTCTCTCGATCACTCGATCAGACCGGTGTTAGAAAACCACGCAACACCGAGGCGCCATTAAAAACCTATTTAATCGCGTGGTGCAGAAACGAAAAGGTCAGATTAATTACTGATTTCGTAACGCGGGAATTAATGATTTCGCGGTGGGGCTTGAATCCTGGCACGAGTCCGGCCGCTCGTAACGCCGTAAATCGATACTGTTTGCAGATGACGTTGAATTTAATTAACGAAATTAGTCAAATTTAATTAACAATCGGACTTCGGTCGCGGGGACACGTACCGTTTGGTATTCGCCTGTTCTCCGGACCCGAAAAGAAATTATACGTGATCGATGGCATGGTATGGTTATCGAGCGACGCGGCGCGGTGCAATAAACGATTTAAAAATGAACCACCGTGCGAAAGAAAACAAATTACCAGCGAAAATCGTTTCTACTCCCCCGGACTTCATAGCCCGGCATTCAAATGAGCCCCCAGCGCGGGAATAATTATTTTTCACCAGTGACACAGCGGAAATGAAAAATGCCGGCGACAAATGTCACGGCTGGCTGGCCGGCCCTCTTTAATAGCGCAGCCTTAAAGTAATCGTTATTATTGCTTCTTATTAGCATGTTCTATCGTCCTATCGGGGACCGAGGACTGTTTCAGGGGATCGAGGCGACCGACCATTATAAATGTTATCAGCTGCTGTTTTACAAACAGCGGTTCTCATTCCTGTCACCCCCGGCACACGTGAAATCGTGCTTCACCCGGCGCCGTAAATTATTCGACTTTTGATAAAAATATTGGGTCACTGCGGCAACCCTGATATGCGTTACACGTATAAAAAAAAGCTCTGCGTAATCGCTCACAAAATACGACCATAAATTATCGTAAAGATTTGCGGTTAATTATTTTACTCTAATTTCTTGATCAGTCACTGCTACGGCGTGGAATTCTGTAATCTTGAGAGATAAGCAATAAACTGTTCCGTAGTGCTAAATAAAAATTTGTTATCGATCACTAGGAGTTCTTTCCTTCTTTCTTTAATTCTACGTTATGTAAAACTAGTTTCATAAATTGTCAATTGCTTCTCGTTCCAAAATTAAAAGAGAAGACACGTTAATAAATTTCCTATTTCCGATGAATCGTGGTCTCCAATTTTTCTTTAATTCTAAATAATGACTGGTGCATTTCAAATGAAGTTCTACGGTCATCCATAACGTTTTGTTAATGATTCATAGCAGTCCTTTCCAAGGAAAAGGGAAATAATGTGTTTATAAATTGACAATATCCCAGACCTTCTCGTAGTCTCCAATTACTTCTGCAATTCTAGGTAATCACTGTATTAAGAGAAATTCTGCGATAATAAAAAATGTCACTCGTAGTAATAAATAATCAATAGACTGAGGAGATACCTGTCATGCACAACTCAATTGTCCACGATTGATCTAAAAATCCGTGAACAAGGGGTAATTTCGTGCAGCAATAATTTAAAAATGTTAATAAGAAGGTGTTGTGACTTCTGTACGAATATTTGACGTAAACGAATGAAAATTCACAGATACCAAAATCTGGCAAGTCCACTTTTTAGTAAAATTAAACAATCTGGATTTATAGAGATTTTTATACATATCGCTGATTATCGACTGTAAGAGTATAGCAATTTCCAAAATCTGGACTCACCCAATTTCTGCCTCGAGCTCTTCAATCATCGGCGAACTATACCCGCGGTAAAAAGGAGGAACGTGCAGGAGCCCTCGAGTTGTAAATAATGGGAGGGTAGGTAGCAGGGTGTATTTTGTAATAAAAGCGTTATAAGACGTGGCGGCGGGTTTTCGCAGGAGGGGTGTATCTGCAACCCCCTTTTTCGATCCACGATACCAGGTAGCCACCCTTGTCAGTTGATCGCCACTGACGTCCGATGGCGGGCACTACAGCGGCGCGAGGGCATGAATATTCATCCCCCTTTCGTAAAGAAGGCTTTCGCGGCTGCGGGAGGGTGGTTAGCAGCGTCGATGTTAGTGGTGGTGGTTGCGAACGCGGGGGCGGATAGTCCACCGTGGGCGATGGAAAAAGGGGTGGAAGACGGAACGAGAGAGCAGGAGATTGATAACGGATACGCGATGGGTACTTCGTTTTTTTTTTTTTGCACAATGTTTGCCCCGAACGGCCGGTCAGGGTGATAAGCGGCGCGGGGGACGTAGAGCGTCGAGAGGGGGATGAAGGGCTCTGGCGTCGGCCTCCGAGCACCAGCGCCGCGACGCCGCGTTTTTAATTAATGTCGATAAAGTTCATTGCGGCGGGCTGAGACGCTGCGGTGGAATTATTCAAAAGCCGTCCGGCCGTACGCATACTAATTATAAAGTTCCACTGGCCTGGCGTTTCTGTTTGCGGATCAACGCGATCACGACCCCGAGAGCCGGGCGTTCGCAAAAACGAGGAAATGAGCATTGATTACGCTCCAATTTCAGCCACGTAAGTCGCTACGTCGTTCCGCACGATACACGTACACTGCCGATATTTTGCTTGCCTGAATCAGCACGTTAGATTCTTCAGTATGGGGAATCGCCGCTAGAATAACGCTTGCAAATACAGTGATTCCTCCATATATGTCGCCAAGGTCTGCATGATGAACGTCACGACGCTGGCAAGACCTGTGTCGGTGACAAATATCGAGAATTCGCTGTGTGTTTAAAAATGGCATTGTCTTATCAAGTACATGGGCAACTTACATCATATATCCTGGGTCCAGTGCTTAATTGTGCTACTAGATTATGATCCAGGGAAACGGTCTATCAGGAAAAGTTTTCTTTTAGAACCGCGTGTAGGGTAGCCAGAATCCTCTGCAGCTTGTAGAATCACGATGACCAAAAGTTGGAGGATGCCGATACGGCTAGCATGGGGTCGCGACATCCGTACGAACGCTGAAATTAATATAGCCGGGTTAATTTGAAGTGTGTAATACACGAGGTCAGGTTCTGAGCAATTTGGCTCGGAATCACTCTTCCACGCATCTTAATTATTACCTCCGTGTGGCTGGCGGCTGGTTAACCATACCGAGAAGGTCATTACGCCTGGCGGAGTTCTTACGATAGCCGGACATGCGACTGTGTATACGTTCCTAAAGGTGGAAAAGATTATTCTTCTCTCTTCCTAACAAAGCGGTTTCGCTGCGTGTATGTCGTACGGGAAAATACCGGACAGCGGGTAGGTACAAGCCAAGTGTGTTTCCTTTCCATGCTTGTGGTTTTAATGGACGTTAATCGTTGCCTTAATTTATAAGGCAATTTTAATGCGCGCGATTCCTAGATTGCAGACTGATCGCCTGCGCTTTGGACGATTTCAACAAATACTGCGTCGCACCACGGCAACCCCGGCCTACTCGCAGCCTGGCGGAGATAATTCGCGCTTTTCCGTGCCCGTGCAATTATCGAGCCCGGACGTGCACTATAGTTCCGATGCCTCGGGATTTTCACGTTGTTTCTTTACGTCAGGCTTCCCTGCCTTACCCCACTTATTTCTTTCCATTTTTATCTCGACCCCCTTTACTTTCATCTTTATCTATTGATCTCGACTCCTGCTAATCTGTTCTTATTTCTGTTCAATCGTTTCCATTTTTATTTATTCCTTTCTACTTGTAAGGAGGCTCGGAGGCTCGACACGACACGTCGTAATTTGTTCCTTGCTCGCAGGGAACTGTTTATTTAACAAAATCTAAACGTAACATACATTTGTTAACGCAACGCATAAATCAATAAAATTATATATAACAGACAAACATATGAAACACTCAGTCATCTAAACGGTGTATAAACATTCTTACATACTACAAATTATTAACTACTATTTTTGCTGAATATTTTAGGACCCTCTTTTACTGGAAATTGCAGTCTTGTTTTTTCCAAACAGGGTAGACCTTGGACGGATTTTTGGCGAACACAGGCACAACAATTTCGTAGTTCAACAAGTTACTCTCAGGTTGCTGTTTCACCAAATTTGTTAACGCAACGCATAAATCAATAAAATTATATATAACAGACAAACATATGAAACACTCAGTCATCTAAACGGTGTATAAACATTCTTACATACTACAAATTATTGTTTTCTACTACAAATATTTATTCTAGTACAAATTGTTATTTTCAGGGGGAGGGTCGATTTCGCCACCAGAAAAATTCCCTCGGGTAAAAATCCATTAAGGGTTCCGGCAACATGTGTTGATGTTAACGTTAGCGCCGCAGAGGCGGGAAAAATAAAAGAGAGCACGTATCGCGCACTTATAATTACTGCATTAGGTTTTCAAATAGCGCCTGACTGCGTCTCGTCCCCGCATAAAATCCGGCATTCTCACTGCGCTACATTTGCAGCGTTTCTATGCGCAACTTGACTACGGCGGAATCAGCATAATTCTACTATTCAGCAATGATTTCGAAAAATTTTCATATCTAAACGCATCGCTCGGTACATACGTAATCAGTATGTACAAACAATTGCACGCAGCGCATCGAGACGCAACGCGAAACGCGTCCAGAAGCAAACGGCGATCGGGTATCCTCTCGAGCCTCCAATTAGCTCAGTTCGACTATCCGGAGGAATGTGTTCCGTATCTGGGGAACGGAGGCGTGTAAAGGGTTCGCTCTCGGATTAACAATTCAAAAATTTATTTCGTAGAATGGGGGCGTTTAATTGTCGGGGGCGATTTGCAGACGAATTCAAGGAATTCCCGGCAGCCAGCTTACCGTGACCGGACGCGAACGATAAGGGAGCCAGGAAGGTTCGCGCGTTTTCTTAAATGCGCGCGATTAGCGTGCCGGCGGGGTGGGGAGCGGGGGAGCGCGGGGGTAGGCGATTTCGATCCGAATCGTTAATTTGTGTATTGCACACGAAGCGTTACGGCTTGACTTCCTTTTTCGCCGTCCACGGAAGAAGAACAAGAAGAGCTGGCAGGAGGAGAGACGGAGTTAGGCTACTCGGATCGCTCGTTTTTTCCATAGACGAAGATCGCGGCGGCGGCGGCGGCGGCGGCGGCGGCGGCAGCGGCGGTGCTGGCATTAAAATACAATAGCTGACACAGTGTGAGCGCGCACCGCTCATAAATAACCTTAATCGGGATCGCTAATTACAGATTACGCTCGCGTTCACGTGTGTACCCGTCCGCGGCGGTGTTCCCATTCTTGACACACGGGTCAGACGGATTCGCCTGTTACACGTGTGCACGCGCACGTTTACACGCCGAGCAACCATTTTAAATTCGTCCGTGAGTCGGCAGAGCTCCCGAAGAGGGGGCGGGCGCCGGGGAGGGGGAGGGGGACGAGCGCATCTAAACGCTGATTAAGAATGTTGTACCAACATTCTACATTAATATTATTCTACCAGTAATCACGTTGCATTAGTTTACACTGCGCGCTCTGCTTGCATAATGAATACATACCCGGCATCGAGGCCCCGGCTACAATACCTGATACAAACTGAATTGCACCTTGCCTACGTAATTCCGACGCGCCAGGTACCCTGCGGAGACAATTAGAGGGGCAGTTACGCGTTTCAATATGTTTTCGCGGTTACCGCGCGATGGAAATGATAGGGGGTGCGCATGGAGGCCTGGATTGGCGGCTGGTGATGGCCAACGATATACAGGACCCTCAGAAGGTCCGTGTACTTTGTGCAAAATTTTTGGATGCGGCTACAACGTGCTCTGAAGATCCCGGAATTTTTTGGGAAATAATTGTGAATGGCCCACAAGCTGTCGCGGAGGTCACAGAATTGTTTTGAAAATAATTGTGAAGGATGTACACGGTGTTCGGAAGGACCTTGAATTTTTTGGAAAATTTATGGACGTGGTCTATGAGGCCCTCAGAAGGTCCCTGTATTTTTTGGAAAATAATTGTGAATGGTTGACAAGCTGTCCCGAAGGTCACAGAATTGTTTTGAAAATAATTGTGAAGGATGTACAGGGTGTTCGGAAGGTCCTTGAATTTTTTGAAAAATAATTGTGAATGGACCACAGCCTGTCTCGAAGGTCACAGAATTGTTTTGAAAATAATTGTGGAGGATGTACACGGTGTTCGGAAGGTTCTTGAATTTTTTTGGAAATATTTAATCTTTGGCAGGTTTTTATTTAATCTCTGACCGCTGGTTCTTTCTTTTATTCTATCTAATTCAACATTCAATAGAAATCTATCAACAGGCTTCTCAATCATAGTACAATGTTTCAGAAGGATTTCAAGAATTTTATTTTCATTAATACTTCCAAAGAAGAATATTTTTATTGAACCTCCTCCTTCATAATAAATCGTGAATAAATTAATTATAAATTAAAACTCTGTCCTAAAATATTTTGCACACGTTTGGACATGATTGAAGTCAAAGACGATTTTTCGGAGACTTGTATTTTGCATTATGGTAGACACGTTAATGCAACAGTCTTGGAATCAGTAAGTTCGAGGCGCCGATCTTGAAGATATGCCCAATAACGCCGGCATACTCCGATAACGTAGTCTGTGATTCTAATAAACGCTGATTAAGAATGTTGTATTCACATTCCGCATTCATATAATTCCAGGTGCAGCAATATTGCGTTACATTCTGCGTTGATTGCATAATGAATGCGAATGTAACGTTGGATTGTTACAACTTGGTACAGATTGAGATGCACCGTTGCTTCTTTAATTGCTCTGGTTCGGTACCGTAACACGATGATTATTGAGGCAGGCAGGCATTCCTGGTCGTGTCGTCCGTTATGTCTTCAATCCAATTAACAGGATGCACTGACAATGAGCTCGTTTTCCAAAACGATACAACAAACCGCGATACAATGGAACAACCAAAAGGATAAATATTAACAAGCCTAATAAAAATGCCACACTAATAAAAATCATCTAGTTTACAGATTCCCATGCGGTTGTCACAGAAATGCGTAAGTGAAAATGCGGTCACATCGTTTTTAAGTTTGCGGGCTCTGTATCAAATATAAATTCACATCAACAGAAATTTTTTCTCCTAATATTACAATTATTGTGTTTTGTGCAACTGCAGGAAGTTTTTGCATGAAGATCCACTGATTAAGAGTGATGTTTAGGTGAAACGCCCGGGTGTTTAGCAGTTTTTCTGAAAACTGCTGGAACCTAATACGCCGGAACGATCTCCAGAATCCCAGAAAAGGAACATGCTTTCAATTTAAACGGACATGCGCACGTTTAAGCGGAAACACTGTACAAGTGGCATTGAACGACGTTTACGCGTACACAAAAGTACCGTGGCTTACTGGCCACGTCCATCCGGTGATACGTAGCCCAGATAGGAAAATTAATTACAATAAATTTAACGGTAACAAGAGCGCAAGAAGAGGAGCCGTCGTGCTTCTACACACGTGCACATAAACGCGAACGTATAAAAAAACGCGTAACTTGAGGCATTTGCTATGGATCGGCCTGTGACCGGTCAAGAAAACCACTGCCCTCGCTTCGAATCATCGTCTCAACATTTTTTAACGCACCGAATCCTCTCAAAACATTCTTTTTTTCTTCATCGTACCCTTTAGATAAAGCACAAACAGTCAAACACTAAAATTTTAACCAAATTCGATGATTCAAAAAATTGTGCAAGGCGGTAAAACGCAATATGACCCGGAATTATTAATTCAGGATACGTAAATACCAGAAAAATTTCTTTAAAAATTTGTCTTGGTCCAAAGTACCACTTTCGGAACGCTGTGTAGAAATTTTTATTCGTTATCGTAAAAATATATTAAAAATGATAAGAAGGTAAATAAAAATAACGACAGGGAATATGTTCGTCAGGCTTGAACTTGTAAAAGATCATCCCAAAAATTGGACTGCGTGTGTCGTTGAAAGGTGTGCGTTGATCGCACCTGGGACTCTGTCGAGCCTGTTCCAGCTTGAATGACTAGGCAAAGAGTATGCAAATGCGAGTGTTAGGCTGCCCACGGTGGTTATTAAACCTCTCCTTGCTCTCGATCCTTTCGTTTTCACTCGATCCGAAGTTTGAGTAACTCATTCGGCCCAGCAGTTCAGAAACAACGTAATTACACGGAGCACATCGAAAAGCAACCGAATCGAAAAAAGAAAAAGAAGAATCGTATTAAAGACTTCTGGCAACGCTGGGTAATTGCAAAACACGGTCGGCGGGTAGTAATTTTCGATGAAATTGTTAGTAAACAGCTCATTGTTCCGACTTTCTGGCTCGAAACGGCGGATTCTCGTGCGCCGGCGAACCTAGCAATTCTCTAGAAACGAGTGCACTTTTTCTGGCTTGAGGCGGCGCTGCGCGGCGCCGCGCGGCGTCGTGTTGAATTTATTTGGACGTCCTCACCTTTTGTTCTCACCTTTATTACTCCTTAATCTCTCGGATCTTGTGTCTTCTGTTTTTTGCCAGCCACCGTCTGCGAAGTTCACGACGCGAGTAGCAATATTCGAACGAGGAGAGCAAGATAGAGCAAGAGAGAGAGAGAGAGAGAGAGAGAGAGAGAGAGAGAGAAAGAGAGAGGAGAGACGATACGAACCTCCAAGGGCAGAATCAGAGAGCGCGACGCAGCCTAGCAAGACAAATTAAACCGAGCTTGTACGGAACACTTCCGGGTATAGTAATAGATCTAACACCCATTAACTCAACGAGAGATTTCCATAATACGAGCCGGCTATTTCGCTCGATGAATTATTCAATACAATTTCGTTTACGGCACGGAGATCGCAGTGATCTCCTTCGGTATCGAAACGAAAAATAAAACAACCGTTCCCTGGGCAATCGTACGATCTACGGACGGCGGGAAGACAGGATCTTTCGCCTCTTTAATTATTCACCGTGCGTTTGACGCGGTTGAACAGTGAGCGCGCGGAGGAGCAAACGCCGACCCCGCATTCTGTCAGGAATCGTTTTTCATGCATTCGAAACGGGCCCCGAGACCCGGTCCGCGCGCCCCCTCGGAACGGGAGAAGCGTTTGATAAACACGGATCAACAAATTGTTTGTTCTACGCGCGACGAATCAGGCACGCTCCGGGTGATAAGCCGAGAAAAATGAACTTCGATCTAGACCGCCTAGTCCTACTGTCGTTTGATAAATAAAGCTCGATAAGGCCAGGCTCATCAATCACGTTCGTTGGAACGCCACTTGTCCCAAGACGTACCAATTCTCTAGCCACAGATCACTATTTCTGCTGAATATTTTAGCACCCTCTTTTACTGGAAATTGCAATCTTGTTTTTTCCAAACAGGGGAGACCTTGGACGGTTTTTTGGCGAACACAGGCACAACAATTTCACAGTTCAACAAGTTACTCTCAGGTTGCTGTTTCACCAAATGTTTTATTACGATTTTCTACTGTAAATTGAAATCTAATTTTTCGCCTTAGGAAGAATATTCTCGAATTTATAATTTCCCAAATATTTTGTTACAACTTTAATACTGTAAACTGACGCGTATTTGTCGCAGAGGCTGGGTCTAAGATTTCATAAACGAAAATAATTGTTGGCAAAATATAACGACAGTTCAACGAGAAAAAGCAGCAAGATATCTGACTGCAACCCTGTAGAATAAAATTCGTCCGATTTTTCGCTAAAGGCGGCTTCAATCAACTTTCATAGAACCCGCCACGCGAAATGATTAAAAACCCGACGACCCTGCGCATGCAGATAGACCCAGTTGGCAAGTTAGGGGGTGCATCTCGATGCGCTAGCGAGCTTGCATTTCCCTTGAAAGTTTGTTGTCGCTTGCAGGTGTATGTGTGATCGTAATTATTTAGCAGGAAGAACGGCAAAACGAGTAAAGAAAAAATCGGCGTGCTGGGAGAGAAAACGCGAGAAAAAGTCGAGGAGAACACGGTGGCTCGGGCTCAGCGCGACAGCTCAGCCCGCTGTTACGATTTCCTGCTATAGGCTGTTGTCGGTGGCGCGCCACTGCCTCTTCCAACGCCGCCCCTATAACGGGGCTTGAGACCGTTCTCATTAACCCGCGAGCGAATGCCGTGCTCCGTCTATTCTGTTCTATCTGCGTTTTGCACCCGGGAGCATTCGGTGGATGCCTACTTTGATTTGTCTTGGAATATTGCGTCCCGTTCTCTCGAATCTCCGTGTCTGAGTCCCCGGATCCGAGCGTCCTTTCCCTCTTCCCGTGTCCGACCCTCTCCCCCGTCTCCTATCCACCCCCTTTCCTGGTTTTTCCCACCCTCCGACAACAGAGGGTAATTGGTCGGTCGCCTACTCGATCCGATCGGCTAGATTAAATCTGACCCGATTTAAACTGTCTCCCGCAGCTACCGAAATGTTTCGGCTTAGGGTTCGCGCGAATTTATCGATTGTCGGAGCGCAGAAATTCCCCAACGCCGAACCTCGTGCGAATTATAGCAGACTTCGATCAGTATAAAAGGTAAGCAATTCCCTTTTCTTTGGACCTCCGAGGCTTAAAATTCTAAATTGATTAAAAGTCTGAAGATAAATTTACTGCGCCCTGGAGTCGAGTTTTGCAAATATTTGAAGTACCTGTTAAAATGGTACGATTTATTGTTTCAGTGAAAGAATGACTGGTTGATGAATCAAAGGGTCGCAATGACGTTCAGTCGGAGCCTAACGGAATTCCAGAAAAATTTCTTTAAACGCGGCAGTTTGTACGTCGGGTGTTATACTAACGCGTTCGAGTAGAATTGGAAATGTATCAGGATCATGGCAGACACGATTGCGTCTGTAGATTATTGCATTAATTAATTGTCGGATAGAATAAGAGCATCGGGCTTGTTAATGGCGAAAAGGTTATCTAATTATCCACTGTTTAATTAATCACACTGCAGAAGATCCTGTTCAAATGAGTATTAATGAACGACAATTACTGATTTGCTTGTTTTCTAAATAAGGCAATTACCGTGCATAATTTTACCGTGGCGCCGCAATACCTCGAACAAGGTACACAAAAGATGTCGAACAGGATACCTACATTTTATACAAGCAATTCAACCGTTTCGGAAAACGCTAGAAACGACGAGACACTGTAATCTCTAAATACTGATCGTCTCGTGTTTGCACTGATATTATAATGTTGGAAGGTGATCATGACATCTATGGTTACCGATAGGTAATTAGACACCTAACACCCGCCATCTATTGTATGTTATTGAAATCCTAATTGCATACGTGCGTCGTCACTCTTCTATCGGGCACCCTGAAGTAAACACGTTTCAATGTACAGGGTGTCCCACGATAAATGCTGTTTGATATAGTTACCGAACGCCAGGTGATAGGACATAAACGTTACATCACTTTTATCGCCAGTTTTTGTGTAGAATTTCACCGAGATAAACAGATTTTTTTATCTCCAATGTTTGAGCATCATACCAAGGTCATCTTGTGTGTGTTTTCAAATGGAAAGCTGTAGTTTTGTTTTGGTACTATGAGAGTACAGAAAGCAAGACGTTCGAAATCGAAAATTGTAGAATATATCGCGAATTGTGAAGAGAATTTATTAACCCTAGAGTGGAAGGAGAGATTATTTATTCATGAATATGTAATAATTTCCATTATTTTACTTCTATTCCTTCTGAATGAAAAACAATGCATTATATGTGTCTTGTTATTAGAACCCAGTGACATTTTTATTGAGAAATAAGGGTTGCGAAATCAAGACCACTGGCGTTACGAAAATTCGCGCGACCACTCTAGGGTTAAATGAAAAATGCAAACTACCCAGAGAAAAAAGTGATCTCTGGGAAAAACTGTGGTACTGCTCGGAACGAATTTCCCGGGATTAGGCGAATTTGAAGACGAACGGTGCACAGATCGAACACCGAGGGGCCAGAGCGACGGTGTAGCTCTATCGCAAAGGAAAACGGACTATCTGCCGTTGAAGGAGGGCAGGTACTCGGCAAAGGCAATCCGAGATTTTGACCATCCTTGAGGATCCGTAGGGAAACTGGATTAAGGGAAGGAAGCACCGGCGGAATTCTAGTCGATGGATGGACAGACGAGGCTCTTTGACTTCGGGAGGGTCGAGCGGGCGATGGTATACGCTATCAAACGGCTGGTATGCCACGGAATGCCGGCGGATTCCCTCCGCGGAGTCACTCCCTCAACCGATAGACAAATTGACGCGGAATTTCCTCCGGTCTCACGCTCAATCGGTCCGACCACTTTTCTCTTTCGCCGAGGAAATCCACCCCTGCGCCAAGCCGCCGCCCTGTCCGCAAGAGGTTTATCACCGACACTTGCTGAACACCCTGAATCCAGACCTCAAACTCACTTAGGCTAACTGGCAATTAATCCTTTGTCGTTGGGTAACTTGATTCCGCCCGGTGGCTAACAAGAAACCCCGTGCTCCTTAAAATATTGTTTATCCGAACGCGCGGTCGTCGTTCCTTCCTCTTCCACGAAATTGACCCTTCGACGAGCACTTCAACCCCTTGCACTATAACATCCAGTCAGATTCATCGACTCAAAATTCTAGTTGATTGTTGTCGGTAGCCATACAATAAATATAAACCACCACAGAATATATAGCAGAATGCAATGATGACCTGTATAGAAAAATTACTAAATATGCCTTCAATGTCTGTCTATTGATACATGTTAAAGTAAGTTTTCTAAATTGAAAATAGAGGGTAAAAAAATGTAATCTATTCATAAAGATGACGATCTCCATTCACTCGGTGTTCTTAAAAATAATAGACATTGAATTCCCATTTCTGCTATATTTTGTTATTTGCAGAATATTTTGTTAGATCGTCCTGGTTGGTTGATCGTGCAATTTCCAAAGTATCGTTATAATTTCGCGACTCGCCCGATGGCAGAAGCAGGGAATCGGCGGCGGTGTAAGTAGACGGCGTCGTCGGTTCTGAAGAAAATGTTCGCCGCACGAAAACGGTTTAATTAGCGCGACAGGGAACGTGTTTTCCAGGTAGAGTGGCGCTCGGGCCGGCTCGCGCACGAGCTCGCGGGGTTGGAAAGAATCACGAGCGAACGATTGCTCTTAAATTCAAATCCGAAGGAGCCCTGAAGAACCACTTGGCATCGACTTCTCGACTTCCACCCCATTTCCGACAATTGTCACGAACGAACGGGTATCCCGAGGAAATGAGAAAGATAATGAAGGAGCGTGACGTAAAATAAAATGTAAACACGGGGGTGAAAGACGAGGGAGTGGCACGCGATACGCGCCGGATACCTACGGCAAGGGAGGAGAACGAGGAGGAGGAGGAGGAAGAGGCGACGGCGGCGGCGGAGGGAGGACGGGCGAAGAGCCGCGAAGAAGGAAAAGAGAGAAAGACGCGACAGGGGTTAGGAAGCCTGGAGGGGGGAGGGAGAAAAAAGAAGTGACGGGAGGAGGACGGAAAAACGCATCGACCAATAGTGCCCGCAGGCAGGCAACCCAAGAGCCGACCACTTATCTGTAGGAGCAACATCAGAGGAGCTCTTGGCTGCTTGGTTGGTTGGTTGGCAGGAGGCAAAGAAGTGGCTGGCATGAGAAGGACGCCGAACCAAAGTGAAGTGCGCGAGAGATACGAAAAAAAGGGGGAGGAAGAGAGAGTGCGGGGCGAGTGGATGGGACGACGTGGAGGCAAATGATACCTCCTTAGGCAATTTTAATTTTGCAGAAATCACTGTTGGGCTAATAAGAATAAAGAGATCTCCGTGGAACGCGTCCTCCCTCTCTCTCTCTCGATCTTCTTCTTCCACCCTCTCTCTCTCTCTCTATTTCCCTCTGTCTTTCTCTCTCTCTCTCTCACTCTGTTCGTTCGTCAGACCTCTTTGCTCACGGCTTGTCTCTCTCTCATGGCCGGTCGAGTGAGATACACCGTCAGCCACCAGCGACATTATACGACCGTGTCGACGACCCGTGTACTGAACTGCGTCTACCTTCCATCTTTCTCCCGGTGTTCACCTCTCCCGTCTTCTTCCTGTCATCGTTTTTCTCCCATTTTTGCTTTTAATTCCTTTCTGAAGACGGGGACACGGCCGCAGTCGCGGAAAAATATTAATCAGGGACCTCCAGCCAGCACCGCGGGTCCCTTTACCCTGGCCCTTCTTCAAACTTTCCGCTAGCCTTTGCCACTATAGCTTACACTCCCTCCGCAGCACCCCCTTCTGTCTTCGAACGGGGCGAAACGGATACGCGTGCCGTTCCGACACCTGCTTTCCTCAATTATTGCCTAAAGCGACCTGGTTGCCCAACATTGGGGAGCGTTGGGCTTTCTAGGGGGTGGCAATCGGCGATAGGATTCTCCAATATGCTTTCTAGATACTGACGCTATTCATTACCGTAAAATTTCTACAAGTGTCTATAGCCTACACTGCTCACACCCTCGGGGAGGACGTCAGCTCCTCGTACCGACTGATAAATATTTCAAAATTAATTGCAGACTGCCAGGTGGGACGCGTTCCCATACATTATTGTTCGTTTTCTGGAATTTGAAGATATCTAGGGAAAGTGTCAAAAAGTCTAAATAAAATGAATCCTCAAAGTAATATCGTCATTCTCAAAGGGTTAATAAAAGGAGATCGAAGGTTCACCAAGGAGGAACTTCATCAAAGAACATCTAGAAGGTCCTCAAGTGTGAGTACACATCACAAACCAGCTTGAGTGAACAAAAGTGTGGTTCGAAACACGTCGGTCAGTGCACAGATCCAGAATTTTTCGACGCAGTAAAGAGAGCTAGCGCGGAGAGACCAATACAAAGGCCATCCCCCGAATTTTTCGCCATACAACGCACCGCTGACGACCATGCTCTCCGGAAATGTAGAATCGAGGAGCAGGGTGCCCTGCGTCAAGTACGACAGGAGCTGTCAGCGGCACGTACCCGCGGACAAAACGGCGACCCTGTCCGCATCGAACCATCCATCCAGGGCGAGACGTGCTCGTACGCGAGCATGATGCCCGTTGCTCCCAAAGACACCAGAGGGACCAGTGTACGCAAAAGCGAGAGACAACGGACGGAGAGGGGAAGATAGAAGGCAACGGTACGCGCTAGGAAGGGTTAAAGTGTTGGAACCGGCTGAAGGCTCGAATCGAAAGGAGGATGAGGAAGATCCGGGAAGAAGGGCGGCGAGAAGAGACACGAAGATCGTAAAGGGGTAGCTGGAGGGCGGAGGGGCGGGGATGGTAGCTGGGGGGTTGCCAGCAGAGGCCGGCGGTAGTCGTCGTCGGAGGGCGGGAGGGGCAGGAGACATATTTATTTGACATGCGACGCGACTGCACCCGAGTTTCATTAATTGAAGATCGCGGGAATGAGCACGGCAGACAGCACACCGGAGCAGACACAGGACCTGTGCACGCGCGCGCGCGCGCGCGCGTACCTCTCTCCCACCCCCGCTCGCTCACTCTCTGCCACTCTCTCGCTCTTCTTTGTAGCCTTTCTCCCTTGCTTCCGGGCGCCCTTTCTCGCTCTAACCCTATTCCTCTAACTCGTTCCTCTCTGTCCGTGTATATGCATGTACTCGCGGAAACGGCAAATGAGGATTCGCCATTTCTCTGACATTCTAGCATTCAAGTTCGTCTCGATCTAGGCCACACAGAAGGCTCCCTCTGACGCGCTACCTACCCCTCCCTTAACCCCCCGCGGTGCCAACCCCGGACCCGGGGGTAACTCTCGGCTCGTGTGTTCCGCTAAAGCGCGCCCACCTATCCTCTATCCCGTAGCCGCCTAGGCGCCGCTCATGCTCGCGCGCGGATTTCGTTCTGTCCCGTTCCGTTTCGTTCCGTTCCGCGTCGTTCCGTTCCGTTCCGTTTCGAGCGGCGGCGGCGGCGGCGGGTCTTCTTTCCATAGGGTTCGCGTTCGTCCTCTCCGGAATGAATTTAACGGGTGACGGCTGATGCGAGATCGTTACGAGTGGTGGGCGGACGGCTGGCGGCTCTGCAGGGTGTTCGCTTTTTTTTTCCTTCTGTTTCCCTCTATCTTTTCCGCTTCCTCCCGTCCCTTTCGACGCCGTCAGCGTACCCGACTCCCCTCGCCCCCTGCCCTTCAGTGTTTCTCTTCATCGTTCCCCGACGACGACGATGACGACGACGACGACGGTGTCGCGGAAACAGCGACGTTTTCCGCGACGCATCCACAACCTAGGGCTAGATGCTCTCTCTCTCTTTCTCTCTCTCTCTCTCTCAATAGTTGGCACTGTTTCTCTTTCACTCATCGTCGCGATTCTTAGAGCGCGTTGCGAAACGGACCCCGGGCTCAGCAAGGCTCTCTCGGCTCTCGGCGTTAAATTCGTCGCTTTCGTTCCGGCTTGTCCCCCGGTTCCTTTCCGTTCCATTCCCGTTCGTTCCGTCGAACGAGCAATGGGCCTTTGATTAAACCCCAGACTCGCCCCGGTTCTCCGCGGGCGCGGGCGGCGGCGGAGGCGGCGATGAACGCGCGCGGCGGAGGGGATGTATTAGAGGATGAAAGGTGGCGGAGGTGGCGTGGCGATATCGGAGATGGTGGAAATTTCATTTACCCCTCGTAGAGTTATCTAAGAGCAATACCGGGTGGCCTTAATGAAACATTCAGTCGCGAGAATAGCTCAGCAATCTCGAAGGGTCGCGGCTCAGGGGGCAAGCGGGACGAACAGCCGAGCTGCCCCGCTCTTTATCTCTCTCTCTCTTTCTCTCTCCCTCTCGCGCGCGCTTTCTCTCTCTCTCTCTATCTTTCTTCAGCTCATAGCCTCCATCTTGGTCTCCATTGCGATCCATGGCACAGAGCGTGTAAGAGAGAGAGAGAGAGAGAGAGATAGAAAGAGACGACGAAGGCGTGGGTCTGATTCCTGGCAATGCAATTGCAGGTTTAAAGTGGCGTTCCCCCGTTTATTTCGACGGTCTGCCCTTTCGCCCTCCTCCACCTCCTCCTCCTCTTCCACCCCCGTTGGATTCTCATTTCGGTCCTGGCCGAAATAGACTGAAGACTCCAGCCGTCGCTCGCGCGATAAATCCTTGATGAAGGTCAATTCAATAAAAGACGATGTGCCTGGACCGATCGTTCCCCGACGGTGGACGTCTTCCGCCCGCAAGCCTTGCGAGCCTGACACTGACCCATCAGAAACTTTCTTCAAACCGAGGCGAGATTTTAATTAATCTTTCAGACCCCGTTTCTGCTAACCGGATCGGTCGCCCCTGAACAGATCTACCCCGCGGTTTCTCAGCGTTGAAGCGTCATTGCTCAGCTCTCGTTATCCACTAATAATCGGCGACGAAAATACCCGGTCATCCTCCTCCGAATAAATCACTGTTCTTTAACTGTAATTTTTTCGGAATTACTCGATTTCCCAAAATCGGGGATCGATCGAGGAAAACCGTGTAAAGGAGAACAGGTTGATTTGTACTTCTCTTCTGCTCTTATCACCTCTGAAAAATTGACAAACTTATCGAAAATAATAATATCAAAACGAACACGTCGTGTCGGTTGCTTGGTCAGAGTTAAACTGAACATCGGTGGCATCGCAAAAACAAAACCGTAACGCAGAGAGCACAGCCAAACATGTAGAATCGGCGGGCGCCCTCTCATTGGCCACCGTTACGGCACAGAGCATGAAAAGCTCAAATTCCAACAAAACTATTAAAACACGTTTCCACACCTCGAAAGGAAACCAGCCGAAAATCCTGGAGAAAACCGATCGAAGAGGAGCCTGCAGAGGCGGATCGATCGATCAAAGGAGCACGGTCGTAATCAGGCACGTCCGGGTCGGTTATTGCTCATTAGCGGGCCGGTAACCCGGTCTATTTCTTTTATTACGTCGGGGTCTGGAAAGGGGTAGCCTGCCAGTGAAAACAGAAGCCGAGAATAACGACCGGCGCAATTATTCCATAATGTAGTTCGCATAGCTGAACTCCGAAGAAAATTAGAGGGGCGCCCGGCCAGGAGAACGAATGAATGAGAGTTCGGGCGTACGTGAGCGGCAGCCGAGAGCCCACAGCAGTGGCAGCAGCGGCAGCGGCAGCAGCAGCAGCAGTGGCAGCAGCAAACCGTAGACAAAGACAACGGGAAGGCTGGTCGTCTAACAACCGAGGAAGACAGAGATCCAGGGCGACGCGATAGAGACGATGCCCGGGCACAACTTTCTCGTTTTATCTCTCAATTCGCATTCTCGGAGCCGACGAACGTTTAAACTACAAGCCCGTAAGTCGAGCCTATCTAACGGCGGACTCTTGTGATTAAAACCGGCGAGTGTTCCCCGGGTGGTGTGCCCTCGGTGGAACCTGGGCCCACCCGCCACCTTGCCACCCCTTTGGAACGCTGCCCTCCAAAGAAACCTTTAAACGGGGCTCGATATAATTATTGCTCGGCATACGTTACGACGCCCCTGCGGAATTACTGCGAACCAACCGACCGACCAACCAACCAACCCCCCCTATCTTCGTCTCTCTCTCTTCAGGTTCCAGGGATCATCCCTTTAACCAGCGAACGCCTATGCTAGCTGGTTGCAGCAAACGGAGCCGCACCGACACGCTGCCCTATGGGCCGGAATTGAAGAGCAGAGGTCGCCCGCCGAATTCATTCGCGTAAACTCGCGCCGTTACGCCGTAACTCCGGGCATCTCCAATTAGTCGACGCTCTAGCACCCTGTCGACTACCGCGACTAACTGTCTGCGCACACCGATCCCTCGATCCTATACTCATTCGTCTCTCGATCCTGAACACGTCGAATTTCAAAGGGACTGCTCCTTCAGCCACAACTATTTCCAGGCTCGATTATTTTAGGGGTGGGTTTGTCACTCTTTAGGAGGATTGTTCCGTGTACAGTGCTGTTTCTCGATACGCACCACCGCTCGGAAGTATCCGGACACTCCGCGGTGGATACGTATCTCGTGTTTAATTTTAGCGTAGTACTGGCAAGTTCAACATACGTAATTTTTAATTCAAAACGTTAGATGTTTCATAAGAAGCTAATGAAAATCGATTTTAGTGACTATTTTAGGCACTGAAATAACTTTTATGCTAATACATATTTCGCACACTTTTGAACGATAGTGTATGTTAACAACACGGGTCTTGCCAGCGACATATATCGTCCAGGAGATGCTATTAGACCTTTCATCCACGTGAACGTCGTGCCCGACCCGTATTATGTATATACCCCTCACGGAGTATGCCCGGCGGTAGTAGGGATAGTTCCGCGACTATTATCCGGCAACTATTTGCGACACATATCAAGGAATGACTGTATCTTGAGAAAAAGTGGCTCCGATGTTCTTCTTCAGGATCATCATTCTGGTGCAGCCATTTTAGGGATGGGACTGTGATTGTTTAGGGAGGCTTGTAATTTGTAATATTCGTTTTAAAAAAGGTTTCCGATCGAACTTATTGACTCAGGTCTTATCGAATCGTTGTTTAGGAATTAACGAACCTGTTTTACCTGGATGCAGAATCAGGGAAGCGTTCGACGAAGCTTTTTCATCGCTTTACGCATGAATCGCATACAAAGCAGACGCCGGTAACGTTCGCCGGCGTGCGAATTCGTTACCGCAGCCAATTAATTCGCGGAAGGGGGATAAATTCGACGGAACATGTAGTTTTTAATTCGACGAGATAGCCCGCAATCACCGCGAGGCGTCATCTGCATTTCGAGCGGCGCGGGTGCAGCCGGAACATCGGTGCAACATTGGTAGGGCTGGGCGGGCGAGCGGTGAGCGCGGCGTTCGGAGGGGGCGTAAACTCGGCCGAGATTAAAAACATTTTATCAACGATATTTAATTAAATGATAAAAACTTACGGCTGGGTATTTAGAAATTCGTCATCGCGCCGGATACGGCGTTCCCGGGAGGAAATGACGTTCTTAGTTGCAAGCCCGGGGTACGGACAGTTTACGCAACGCTTGGAACACGTAGAGCGACGGTGGATATAGTTGGCGGTGGAAATATTTGTAAAATTGTGTATTAAGAATACGGGGGAAATTGTATCGCAATTTGCGTCCCGCGTTCCCAATAATTTTCATTTCCCGTGCGCGCGGACGTGCAACGGGGGAATGCACCGGTGCATCAACGCCAGGCCGGAATATTGAAATTACAGCGCGTACCGTTGATTTAACGAAGAATTCGCCGAAATTGGTCACGGTACGGTGGAATTCCATTAATTTCGTCGAAACTACGTTTTGAATTATCAAATTGTCGCATCGGTGTCCGGTTAATCAACGACTTTCAACCCTGATGGGGATCCCACCTACGCGTCGTCACGGTCTCGCTGGAAAGTGTCCTTGAATCGGTGTCGTCTCTCGCTCTCCGAGGGACCGCGAAGCCCGGAGGAGGACGAGCAGCAGGAGGAGGAGGAGGAGGAGGAGTAGGAGAAGGAAACGGTTGCAGAAGTGTGCGAAACTCCTCGTCTTACTTCGCTCGTACCCGTTTCGCACTCCGGGGCGGAAAAGAAAGCAAGACGAGACCGGGGACGAAAATGAAAGCTGGGCGCGCGCGATAATCTCAGGCAAACGAGTTAATTTGCATCGAAAACGATCGCGATGATGGTTCGGGAACGACGATCACCCAGCAGCTGTCCCGCGCCACGTGAAAAAAAGGATCATTAGAGCCGGCGATCATTAAGCCGCTGGCCCCTGATAACTTCCTCGCGCAATGACGCCTCGATTAGACAATTTCTTCTGTTCACAGCTCACGGAGTAATTCCCCGAAAGTTACTTGATTATCGAACCACGGATCACTTGTTCGGAATCATTACAATCAAAGAAGTTGGTCGTTTCACAACGAACTCAAAATCTTTACTTTTTTTATAATAATTCTTATCTGTTGAAAGTAGCACATTAAGACATTTTTTAGAAAATTATTGACTCAATGGTTCGCTTTAAAATCATTTTTGTGGCTATTTGAGTTGAAAGGAATTTTTAAGATTATAGGAAGATTTACAGGATACAGTGATTTCTCTGCAAACGTCACGGAATTATCCCCACCATACCGAAGTCTACCCCATGAGGGGCCACGAAGTTCGAGAGGTCACGGACGCCGCGGGGTGTAAACATAACACGGCTCAGGTATGTCTTCTGGACGATACATGTCCGTAGCTAGACCCGTATTGTTGACATATATCGAGAACCCACTGTACATGATGGAACATATTATTAGTCGCTAGCTTGTACAGAAAAATGAAGCCACATCTACAATATTGTCTCGATGTCTTGCTTTAAAATCATTTCGGTGGCAAAGAGGCTTTGAAAGCACTGTCATCAGGAGATCTCCCGAACATTGCCAAGTAAGAACTCACTGTACATGATGGAACTTATTATTAGTCGCTAGCTTGTACAGAAAAATGAAGGCACTTCTACATTATTGTCTCGACGACTTGTTGTAAAATCATTTCGGCGACAAAGATGCTTTGAAAGCACTGTCATCAGGGGATCTCCCGAACATTGCCAAGTAATAAGTGGGTTCGACATCTCGAATCGCAAGCGTTTTATCTTGCAGCGTCGATTAAAATGGTGGTTCGCGGGAAGGGCTGAAGTGAGTCGTTCCCGATTAGATTGAAAGATCGCTGGCGCGGTGTTGTCGGCTCGGATCCCCATGTTTCCCGGCGCTAAGAAACAATTTCCAATGGTTCCCGGTGTCGTCGTCGTCGTCGTCGTCGGATGGCGGCAAGTAACCCGCAACGAACCAATCCCACCGCGAGAAATACTTCCATCTCGGTTGCATCGATGCGGCTCGGTCGGCTCAGCCCAGCCCGGCGAGAATCCTCTTCCCGCTCCGCAATTCTCGACGCGGCGCGCGGCGTTCCCGATGCGGTGTGTAGGCACACGAGAGAAAAAGATGCAAGCAGGCAAGCAAGCAAGCAAGCAAGGGCGGTCGGGCGGGGGTAGGTGGCGGCGGAGGGTGGATGGGTGGTTGCAGCAGCCGGTGGGTGCCTTCTTCCTCCTTTTTTCTCCTGTTTTTAAGGGACGGCGATGATGGGATACTCTCGCCGTGAAGAAGCCGGCATAGGCGCGGCGAGAAGCGGCACCTCTTAGTCTAATTGAAAAGTCGGCAGAAATTGAAAATTGCGATCGCGAATTGCGAGCTGCTTTAGGGAAAGCAAAGGGACAAAGTTTGCCAGCCAACTGAAGAGGACGGACAGACCTGGGCGGTCGTTCACGAGAGCGAGAGACGCTGAGAAAGAGAGAGAGAGAGAGGGCGGGAGAGAGAGAGAGAGAGAGGAGCGAAAGGGGTGAGAGAACGAGAGGAGAGGGTGCAGGCTAGCGTGTCGGAACACGGTAGAATGAAGATTCAGTGTTTTGTCTTCTCGTTCGCTGCTGGGGGGATGGAAATGGTGTCGGAGGGGGTGCGAATCCAGGCTCGCATGGGCATTCTTTTAAAGAGTCGTCAATTGTACCGTTCTATATGCCCGTTCTGAGGGTTGATTTCCTCGTGCCTGCATCCAACCATCCATTCATCCGTGCGCATAGTCTTCGCGGAGCGCGCGCCCGAACAACAACAACATCGTTGCTAAATTCCTAGCACCCTGTGTGCGCACCTCTTCCCTACCCTATCTCTCTCTCTCTCTCTCTCTCTCTCTCTCTCTCTCATGCTGTGTCCCTCGCTCGCGACGGATCCCCGTTTTATCCGAAGGTACTTGCCGGTTTTAAATCGGCCCGTCTAGCGCGCCCGGTGCATCGAGAAGGAAACGACGAGAGAGGGACGCGGAATTGTAACGAGAGACACACCGTCTCGCGGCGGCAACTATAATTACGCTTACTGGATGAAACGACGCGAACGCTTTGATAGTCTCTGCTCGCCAGCTGTCTACGCACTCGGCGGCGGGACACGCCGTTTAGCCGAGGGAGCGCTACTTACCGGATTGCTCCTCAGGGACCCTCCGAACACCGATCCGATCTGCTCTTTCGAAGCTCAGACGTTGATCTAGTCGAGCTCTGATCGGGATGCTCCTTGGAATTGATTAGCTTCTTTGGGAAATTATACTGACCACGAAAAATCTCTACGAAACTGAATAAGAAATATTCCACTGCCGCATGAGTGAATGCAGAAAAAAGAATGGGGGAAAAGTGGGCAAGGTCATATGTGACAAAAATATTTTAGATTGGGTGGAACGTCTGTGTACATTCACAATATTTTCATACCAATAATCAGCAGATGGTTACAACTGGATTTAGTCGAACGCGAAACCACCCCTAAACGCTGTCCCCTTTAATCCACCTTCAGACCTACTTGAATCGCTCAGGAACGATCTCAACTTCAATATTAACACGTGGACCAAGTACTCGCATCATCCCCCTCGTATCCCATACGCCAAAATTATTTTACAACCCTCCAGACACCGTCCGATAAATAGAACTCATCAACTGACCATTTCTATAAAATTGTATGAATGCTGCGTGATATTGAGTAGATAATTTCTGAAGTATATTGAGAGGTTGTAAAGGGAGTGTAAGTTGTTTCGAAGCTAAGTTCAAGCGTTAATTAAAAAAGGCGAGGCCAGGAGGATCGAGGTTATGGATGTTCCGTTGAAATGCTAGACATCCAGGGTGTCAGAGAAGAGCCGTTTTCGCGAAGACAAGTTCAGCCATAGGGATGGCAGTTCGGGAGGGGGTGGGGAGGGGGTTGCAGAGGGTGGATTGCGGCTCGATTCGGCAGCAGGCCCCCCGAGGCACGTCGAGGATCGAGAGACGCGCCATTTCATTCGCCGACTGCCGATATCGCCAGCCCCTTCCAAAATATCTCATTCCCAAACGCCCGGAGCTCTCGATGGATTACAAACCTATCTATTACTTCCCTGTCCTATCTCTCCGCGACGAATCACCAACTCGACGAGCCGTCTGTTGGCATTTTGGGTCTCTTGAAGATCGCGTCCCGGAACGCTGCTTTTTAGTCTCGTCCCTCAATCGATAGTCTCATTGGTTCCCTCAAATTCAGTAAAACGCGTATATGGATTTGTCTTTCAAAGACTTTGCAATTTAAATTCTCTAACTCTCACGGTTCTTCAGATATTTAATAGTTCTTCAGATATTGTCATCGCCCCCCTAATTTTAGGGGCTGTTTTTCCACACTCATAAAAATATAAAATAAGAAATAAAAATATGTAGTCTTCTCGATTATAGAATTTCGACTCTCTATCTCCAAGTTCTCACCCCTTCTCTTCCTGCTCTAATTGTTGTCCAGATGTATAACTGCGAAAGAATTTCATACCCTATTTCGAATGGTTGTTTTCACCCCGCCACTGTGGACAATTATCAATAAAAATATCTACCCAGCGCTAACACCGCCACGAGATATTCGAGCGAATTTCCGCCCTCCACTTTCACGTCTGTTTCCACCCCTTCGCTATACGAAATTGCTAATAAAAAAAAGTATTAGAATTTTTTGTCAGAGTTCCGGCTTCGCGGGGAATTTTATAAAAATTGACGATCGTGTCTAGTCGGCGGACCGTCGAAAGGAATGAAAAACGCGATAAAATTTTTGGATCGCCTCGTTGATTATGAGGTACTCTGAAACATTGGTATCGGAATTTAGAGGCTGGCAATCCCCCATAGACGAAACCGAACATTCATTACTAGTCGTTATTCACCGTAGGAGCTCGTAGCCGACGACCTCGTGGATTTTAATGCCCGTAAAAATGACAACAATGACAGTCGTTCAGCATCGCGTTTTCCATCGTCGTTACGCCCTCGGCAAGAATCCGACTGAATGGAATCCTCCATTCTCCTCCTGGTGATCACCGTGCTTTCTTCAATCTCGATAACTGTCTATGTTTATGGGAGCCAGAGCCGGAGCTCCCAGCCCTTTTTTCATTTGATCGCCGATGGAATCCGACAGGTGCCTGGGGATCCGTATCGGTGCACACCGATCCGCCATTCTAATTCGTAAATGCCTCCACGCAGCACTCCGACCCTCTACATTCACCATAAAATATAACAACAATGGCACCGTAGCATTTTACTAAAAACTTACTCCGAAATTCCTATATGCAACAATTGAAATAAATTATTAGCAGGCTGTATTCCATTTTACCATTATCGAAGTCCAAAAATGGTACTTTCAGGCTTGACCGTTCTAGACTTTCTACGTTACAATTGGTACTCGAATAATTTATTTTTTTATTCCACTTGACTCGGAATCTTTATTTTATAATTATTAAACCCTTCAACCCTTAACTCTCAGCAGACTTAACTACTTTGCTGCAGATTTTTCTGCACGCATCCAAGGTATGTATAAATTTATAAAATAAAAGCGTCTATATTGACCAAGATTAATAGTAGTCTCATTTCATTTTCGCTAAGTAGAATATTGTAGTATATAAACAAATTTTTATTCGTTTAAGAAAGTAAATGAAAAAAATTTTACAGATGACTCGCTTTGATTGCTAGTCATTAAGTCCGAATATTTTTATATTAAAGAGGCTAACGCAGACGGTTCTTGATTATTGAAAATGTTTGGTGGATCGCGAAGGGTTTGCGGGAGGACGATCAGCGATCAATCCCCTTTGCGATCACCCCCTTTGGTTCCTTTTCGTGGACGTGGAACAACCGACGGTCGTACACTCTCATCAGGTTGCAGCAGACTGGAACATTAGCAATTCCAATATGGCCGCGGGCACGCTTCCGGGAAACAATGTCGAAGATTACCGAGCATGCGGGAGAACGTCAGCGGAGCTGGAGCAGCCAGAGCGGAGGGCGATCACATTGTTCGACACGATAATATTTGTCACCGAAAATAACGCCGAAAAACCGAGAAGGAATAGAGAGCCGGGCGAATCCATTGAAACGCAGACAATGCGGCAGATTCATCTGGCTGCCCGTTCGTCTCGTCCTCGAATCCTCTTCTGCCGGTCGTCCAACCTGTCACGTGACACGCGCCAAATTAAAAACTCGGTTTCGTTGCTCCTTTTGCTCGGGCTGACATCGGATATCGAGGTGGTTTATCGTGGAAGAAAACGGCCATTCTTCCGTCCCTCGTTTCCCATCCGAACCGAAACCTTCCGCCATTTTCCTGCCTCTTTGAACCCACACCCATCATACTTCAATTTATTTGGATACTGCGGGTTATTAATTATCCTTGTAAATCAAAGAAACGATCGGATTGTTTCAAATCATCCCTCGCGGAATATTCATTTGGTAAGTACATTTTAAGGAATATAGTTTGCAAAATTTCTCCTTCAATCGACGACGAGCAAATTTAAAAGAAGCACCTGGTTCGGGTATCGTTGAAAACGAGCAACTTTTAATGAAGCGCATTGAACGCAGCATTTTGTAGTAAAATCTTAGTATTGCGAGGGGTGCGCTAATTAATCGATGTTGAAAAGGGCAGACGTCAGGGTTCCGTGAGCTTAAAAGCCGCCTAATTACGCGATCGCTGCGATCGGGCTCGCGGTGCATTTTAGAAAAAAATATGTCGAAAAGCCCGGGAAACGCGCGTTAAAATAACGCACGAGTGCAGATAAATTGGGGGAGGGAAATTTGGGGGTATGAGCGGCTCACTTTATAAAACATTCGCGTCACGAGCTGCGAAGAAACGTATGCGCCGAGGCAGACGGATAAAAAAAAAGTAAGCCACCGCAACGGAGAATACGCGTGTTCGTGGCTCTCGTGCAGCGACTCTCTCTCGCGTGCTCTTTCTCTCTTCTTCTCTTGTTCTTCTCTCTCTCCCTCTCTCCGTCTCTCTCTCTCTGTCACTATTTTTTCGTTTTGTTCCGTTTTGTTTTTTAATATCCGAGAATACATATTGCTTGCACATCCGTGAAGTTCAGCGGTGACGCGGTACTTAGCGAAATGATCAGCGGGAACAGGAGGCAATATCGGAATTATTGTGATTCGCGGAAGTCAGGCCGCAGGCGAGTAATCTATACCCGAGACGCAGACATTACTCGTCGCTCGGATTTGAATATTGCGCCGGTAATATCGCTTCGGGCTCTAATAGTTACCGGGAATGCCACGTGCACGCTCCTGTAACGCGCGGATACGGTCGAACGAACCTTTCCAATTGCCGCCCGTACAAATACGCTTCCGCCAAACAGAAATTCACTTTTTCGTTTTTACATCGCAGCGCAGAGTGCACGCGTGCCGCGACACAGTCGAAAACCAAGCGATTGATCATGCGGAAACGTGTGCGTCGGTTCCTTCGACCCCCAGCCGGAATTTGTAACTTCTTTCTGAGGCGCTTTGTTCCATATTCTATTGTTGCAAAAATGTGAATCTACGTAATTTTCAAAAATGTGCTTGTAAGAACTGTAGTGAGTAGATGCTTCTAAAATGTGATTGTATATTTTTCTCACCTTACAGCTCAGGTCAAGACGAATTCGATAACCTGAAATAAAATGACCATCGTGTGACATTGAGCACCAAAAGAGGCCTGGCGAGTGCAATTAGCGTAAAGGTCGCGGGGCAATGGGTTAATCGGTCGGAAGCACCTTTTTCCGGCAGAAGCGAACACGCTGGTGGCTAGATTCCCGATCCCTGATCCCGAAAATGGCGACAAGGAGCAAGAGTGACGCGCGGGCACGCAGGAAGCCGCGATTAATGCGGGGGCCGAGCGACCGTGCGAATTAACGCTTGTTTCCAAAAGCCCTAACGTGGCCGCGACAATTCTTGAGTGCTGTCTGCTGCAGAGCTAGAGCTCCGGTAAGCGTTGAAGGGTGGGGGTGGCAGAGAGAGAGAGGGAGAGAGAGAGAGAACCAGCCGATCTCTTGCCCTTTCTCCTCTAGCCGCCTCCTTCCCGCTAACCAACCCCTTTCTCTGACCCCGGGGATGCGGAGCAACCACGTTAAACGTTGGTAATGTTAACGTAAATAGATTATAACACTCTGTTAAGCAGCCAGGCAGGCAGGCAGGCAGCCAGGCAGGCTCGGGCCTGGGCTTCGACTCGTGCGAATTACTCACGGATCGCGTGACGCGTTCCCCTGTCCTGCCAACCGCTGCTTTCGGCTATCATCCGACGTGGTGCACGCGTCGACGACGCTGTCCTGCCGACAATCCCCTTCCCCCGCGTCTTGCCAACCATGTGAACGCACCCGGAGTTTTCGAAACACCGGCCAACGAAACCGTGCTCGCGGTTTCGGAAATTTCTCGGCCCGTCCTGACGTCGCGTTCCCCCTTTTTCAACCCTTAACAGCCCAACGTGCATTCACGTTGCAACCGACCTCCGGTGTCCGATAGACACGCGTCCACGTTCATTCGGAACGCTTTGTTAACGAAATTTGCGAGATAAAATGGAGATCGATCGGACAACGCGATTTCGCAATTAAATACATTTTTAGGGTTGATTCTGTGTGATGGATCTATTGGAAAATAGGGACACTACTGGTGCAGTCACTCCATCCCCTCTACCTGGTTCCATGGGACTTGCAGTGAACTTTTTGTTTAACCCCAATTTGAAATCTGAATTATTTCGATTTTCTAAATAGTAGGGAAACTCTTGAAACTGTTAGTTCTTGAGATAAAAATGTCTACCTTGTTCCGCAGTGCTTTAGGCCATTGTCTCGCAGTACTGTAAATATTATTATAACTTTTCTAATAGAATTCACAGGGAATTTCAGTTTTTTCTATTTTAGTTTTTAGCCCTGAATTTTTATGACGATTTTTGATGGATGGATGCAAGAGCTGGGGATATTTAGTGGCATTTTGTTTCGGGAAGTCGAAGTTAGGGCCACCCTGCGGTTTATAGTTCCTTGAAAGGACATTCGAAGACGCATGTCCTCCGAAGAGAGAAGGCTTTCTCCACACGCACTCCGCCGTTGATCCATGTGTGCCACGCGTAAACGCGGCTTAATGCAGACAGGGGTTGATGGTTCCGTGGGGGTAGAAATCATTTATAAGCTATAAATGGGGCTTATTGGGCAGGCGAGACCCTTACGCGACAATAAAAGCACACTTTGTCGCAACTAGACATGGCCAGTCACTCCAGCCACTCTCTTCTGCTTTTTTATCTCTTATTTACAACTCTTTTATTCGTCGATTCCATCTCAATCAGACCTCTCTGCTTTCGGGATAAGGCACCCTTCTAAGACTGCCCTTCTTTCGGTCGACTGTTGACAGATGTGCGCTCCAGAAATGCGCCTTTCCGCAATTAAAGCGGGCCACAGAATAATAATAGACAATTTATTCGAAACAGTCTCCAACAATCGATGAAATATTAAAATTCTGTTTAGAGGTTCTCAGACAAATCATAAACACGTTCAAAACAGTGGCAAATCATCTAATTAAAATCCTCTTTAAAAAAACTTAAATATGTAAAATAATTCCTCCTAATTTACAACCCCTACTTCGAGTGACCCTTCACCCTCTAGATGAAAATGACTATTTCTAGAAAATGCACAGGCTAAGAATTCATTTAACGGACCTCAAACATGAACGAACAACTAGAGACAGTAAACAACCCCACTTTGAGGGGCTGTTTCCGCCCCCTAGACAAGAATGACGCCGAAAAAAGAACATGCGATTAAAGTCATCGTTACTGGACCTCAACCGCATAGAACAGATACAACCAGTGTACAACCCCATTTTGAGGGGCCGTTTCCACCCCCTAGATGAAAAGGTGTCCAGGATCTTGTAGAGTAGCGCGTCACAGGTGACTATCGGAAAAATGGTGGGTATACAGGTGTCGCGAGGGCGGAGTGGGGGCGAGTTTCTCGCAATCGAGGGGGTTGATTCCTGAGAGCGGGACGGTCCGGGTGGGGGACAGTTTACTGGCGGCGTTTCTGCGTCTCGGCTCTCTCGTCCATTAGCCCGCGTCCCTGAAAATTATGTGTGACAGAAGGACAATAGGTGAGCGCGCAGCAAACAAGTTAGCAGTCGCCTGATTCCGCGGAGTGGCAGCACCATAATTGTTACGACATAACCTCCAGATAATCGCATCTAAAGTTTCAGGACGTTTCGCGGAGTTAGTTGCCGGTTTGCACGGAGCTGAGCATTTAACCCGTATTGTCGTGCATACGCCGAGCGTGGATGTACACGCTCGGAGGCCTCTTTGCCTACAGGGTCGTTCAAACGGAACGTACGTACGTGTTCCTCGCTGACGGCAGTGAGCCTTGTACTCTACTCGCGAATGTCCGTAATCCGTTCACGGACGAACTGCTGCTGCCGCGCTGCCTCCGTTCCCGCACAATGCCCTGTTACTTCAACTTGCGTGTCATTGTGTGCTGCTAATACGCCCGGAATCGTGTGATTCCCCGGCGAAGTCCCGCTCCACAATCGTTGTCGTTATGTTAACCGTCCGTACCAAGATTTATGCTACCCCCTCCTTCCCCACCGAACGGCCGCCGCCAGCCCCTGGAATTTCTCGCGACATTTTTACACAGAGAGCCAACCACCCCCTCGACAGACTTCTTCGCACCGTTCCGATTACCCCGACGTTTACGCTCGATTTTTTACAGGATCTCGTTGCCTCGTTCAAGATGGGGGTGATTTTTTGGAAACGGTCTTGAGGCTGGACAATTGCTTCTTCGATGGTAATATTGTTATGGGGTTGAAGTATCGTGAAGCAATCTTCTACCCAAAGTTTTTTCAAATAATTGTTCGGAGAAGTTACTAGTTTCTCTCACCGCAAGTCTATAGAATTGTTTAGGGGTAGCAGGAGTTCCAGAAAAAATATAGCCCTCCAGTACAACCACTTCTGCTTCGTTCAAGATGGGAGTGAAAAGTTCCAACAAGTGTCGCAGACAAAATAAAAATTGTCGAGCTTAATTGCAAGACATGGGGGCTACACCTTAATTGCTCTTCCGAATAATTTTATTCGACTGGAACTAATGCAGCAGTATTTTGAAATTGCTCGAATATTGTTTTACAATTGATCTAGTCATTTTGATTATAACTCGACTAAAATTGAAACAGGGGTGAACGTGGAGTTGTCTTATCTTGCAGAGTGTGCGAACGCTTAGGGGTTGGCTGGACGATTCTCGGTGATTTCCATCTAATTTTTCGGAATCGACGAACTAGCCAATGACGAATAATGAACACGTTATCCTTAAGTGCGCGTTCTACTGTAAGAGCCGGAGCCGCAGAATGGCTCTCCCCCGGACGGTTTCCGATAGGAATCCCGCGAAGCGAAGGAACGACGAGCTGCCATGTCGATAAAAATCCCTGTCCGCCGATTGTAAAATTTTACGGTCGCGGGGAATAAAGATGGTATCGTCGGCGGTTGGAACCAGGACCTCCCGTTATCGGTACGCACGAAGGGGAAACTTTAATATTTGGCCGTCTACGGGATCCGTCGGCCAAGGGGGGAAACAAGGGGAAAAGAGAGGGGAGAGGGGCGGAAAGGAAGCGCCGGGGTACTCAATGCGTTCGGGGACGATAAGCGAGAAGATAGAGAAGGGCGCTGCCGAGCTCGACAAATAAAATCTGAACAACCTGCTGCTTCGTTGTTTACCGAAGGATACCTGCAGCATTAACGGCAGGTGGAAGGGGTGGCGGAGGCGGGGGGCTGCAGGGAAGGCCAAATATGCGGCGATAACGGAACGACTCCCAGGTGGTGTCAGCGATTTTTTTCCTTTTTTTTTTTTCGTGAATCCGCCTGCTATGAAGTCTACGACTCGATTGTGAAACCGAGCACAAACGGATGTGTCACTCGTAAACGCAAACACCGACACCGGCGACGCTTTATCGCCGAGCCTAATCGGTCTCGAACGAGACAATTAATCGCTTTGTCGCTTTGCCCTGCACTCTCCTCTTTCTTCAATCAATTGCATCCGGTATTATGCGTGGAAGACCTTCATCGCACCCCTAGGTCAACCCTTTGAAATCTTAGAATTAAGATCGAACAGAATTTTATTTAAATTTAATTTGTGTAGCTCCCGTGTCTTATATCATTAAATTCTTCGTATTCGGGTCACAAAAGGCAATTCCTTAAGAATATGAAATTACATTCAATCAGAACGTCTACGACTCGTAACGAGGATTAAATGTGAAACCGGAGACTGCAAATGTTCACACAGGAGCGCACAGTTTGTCCGCAGCGACGGGGCAATCTTTCAGCCGCGGATCCAGATTGTAAAATCTCGAGAAAGCATCGTTCCTCTTCTTTTCTCATTTGTGCGACAGGGGCGCGCGCGCAGATGGTTAATTTCTGTTTCCCCGTCGAGACGCGTCCGAGGGCGTTGAAAAGCAAAGAATTTCTATTTCGGGGGGTACAGTGAAATTTCGGCTGGCGGCCCCATACGAGCCGCGATAAAACAAAAGTCGAGGGGGGGGGGGGGAGGGGGCGAAAGGAAGAAAAGTCCGACCGCGAAGTAGCATGAAGCTCAGCCAAGATCCGGCTCCCGCCCGGCGGTGTAATATAAACGTCGTAAAATAGGAACCAGGTGAATCGTATAATTCGCGGGAGAGAAGGGGTGTTCAGGGGGGTGGCGGAGGGGGTTGAAGGGGGGCCAGGTTCGTCGAGTAATTCTCAGCCAGTGCTGCGACACCCAGCCCTCTCTTTCCGCGCGTACGCGTTTACCACGAGCCGCCACGTACGACCGCATCGCACACGTGCTGCTCATATTCGCCCCCTCGACAACAGGGGGAGGACCGGAAAGGGTGAGTCTTGTGTAATATACGAAGAGAACGCGGTCACATCCGATTCCATCCACCCACGCCGTCGGTTTTTCCGTCTTGAGACAAGCTGGACCGCCCGAAGAATTATCTTTCAAGTTTCTCAAACGTATCGCCGTTCCTGAAGAAAATTTCGGGTCCTCAGAATTTTACAAAACACCACGCGAAAATGGTATTTCTATCGCATAGGGAATTCTGGGGAAAGTCATGTTTCAGTTCCCGGTTGTTTCGATTCTGCGTTATTTTTCATCCCCATTTACAATATTTCAAGATTACGTGTGATTATTTGCGAATAAAAATTTTCACTGACTTAAGCATGGATACGTCGCTTATACGGGAACCGGAAAAATATTTTGGGATCGATTTTACTCCGAAGCACGGCCGAAAATAATCGCTTGGAGGGGGCCGGACCGGAGGCCCTTCAGAAAATAATTTGTGCCCAGGAAACCCTCGACACAGCCGGTAGTCGAGTGGCAGTTGCAAGACGAGACCCTTCGGTGTGTTCGTTTATGTACACGACCTATGACACTGTTTAGTCTACTCCCAAGTCTCCGGGCGATAGATTCATGGATCCCGCGTGTTTTTGTGGTCGCAGTCGCTACAGATGTCTCCTGTTATCGAGCGTCGACTTACGATCTCTCTTTGGCCTGTTTCTGGAAACACTTGGAGCTCGTTAGGTGATAAAGAAGTATGCATCTCGAAGCACAGACTAGTATGCATGGGAACTTCCGAGATGTCTGTGATTGTGACCAAATCCGAACACCACAAGTGGCGAATATCAACCCGGAAAAAGATCAAACTAAGTTTAATTGTTGACACACCGAAACTGGAAACTTAGAATTAGGGGATGCTATTTTAATTGCGTTGGATTCTGGTGGCAGTTCTGGGACAGTGAGTTTTGGGGGATGACACAGTTCCGACCACCACGGGCCCACCTTCCGTATTTTTTCACCGCCCCTGTACCGAATCCGAGGCTCCACATGTATGTATTATAGTTCGAGGCATATCATAGAAGCCGTTGCTCGCGAAGTCAATGGGAACGAAGCTCGCTCGCTCGAGGACAAGGCAATTCGAAAGCCAGCAGACCGTGTAACGCGTTCAAGTTACGTGGCGTTGCGTGGTAGCCGGTTTGATTAAACCGAACGAAACAAGGGTCATCGTGGAAGCGTAAGAAATAATCCGGGCCCGATCTGAAGCCCTGTAATTAAACGGCAGAACGGGAATGGCGGATTTATCGCGATCCAAGGGGGAACCGCCGGGAACGTTCGCTCCTCGATATTGGCAGAAGACGCGGGCCTCGAACCTCGACTCACCTTCCCTCGGGTTCTCGATTAACTTGCAATTTTCTGCAGCTCCAATCTGAACGGAGGAATTAATATTTATAATTAACCATCCGCTGGAAACCTTGCTTTCCCCAACGTCGGCTGCGTGCCGCGTCGTTCGTAAATCCAGGCTGTATTTTATTATGTCTTTGAAAAATCTCGAACAACTCTTGCACAATCCTGTGGACTCCTGGAATATCGTCCAATAATTTTTATTGCCGAAACTTGAACAAGTTGCAGAGAAAATGACAGCTTCGACTCAGCTTTGAATTTTTGAGAGATCGTACTAGCTTCATACGGTTAAAAACCACGGCAACTAACATACTCTCTGGTTGCGTGAACAGTCTAGCGTAAACAATTAACGAAGATAAAATCCCAGGCTCTCCGTGGGTACGGAAACGTCCCTGGAAAAACTGGCGGTGCTAGGAGACCCTTGTTCGTCCTGCAGGATCGTGAAACCCTATCAGTGGTCTTAATTCGGCACTGGTTTCATTCGCATAAATAATTTCTCCGGCTGTAGGATCCCATCCCGGCCGCGCGGCAACCCTTTGTCTTCGGCGCTAGAGAAGCCGTAGCCGGCAACGAGTGGCCATTTTAACCCCTTTTCCTCGCGAGACATAAATAATGATCGTCGCTAATTTGGCCCCGGCGCAGCCCTTGGCCGCCGGCGAACGTAAACCGCGCAATTATAATGCCACCACATTAGAATTTATACCGCCGCCGGCAGCCAGTCTCCTTCCGTTACCTTTTTCCAAAGCTTATGTCCTTAATCCAGTTGAAATATTTTTACCGGCGGCTCCCGTATCGGCTCCGCGGATTTTCGTCAGCTCTTAAGCCATTTTAATTAAGTCCCCGCAACGGCCGGCGATTCACCAAGAAACGCCGGCCCGGGAAGTGTACGACACTCTTCTGCATCTGTCAGGCTTTAATTTTTGCGAACAAGTGTCTTAATTCCCTCCAACGCCGTCCTCGGCTCTGCAGTTCTTAGCAGTCGCGTGCGGTGCTCATTCTCGTGGAAAACAATACTATTGCTCTTGTCACATATAAGCAGATAAATAAATTTTCTATCGCAAGACACCGAATACAAGTATATTTCTTTCTTTAATAATTTTAATAAGTTGACAATTACAATTTAAATCCGTAGCCCACATACATTGGAGCATTGTCAATTCAACGTTAATTCAATTAGGAGACTGTGCATTATGCATTCGTGGCACGCACACATTTTCTACAATACAAAAATATTTATATATTTCCGGAACTTCTTTTCGAGGAGAATTGATAAACGAAAAATTCCGATCTTTTACGGCTCCATTCTCCATTTTTTCGGGAACGGAATATCAAAAAATGGCGAAATTATTCGCCTTTTTGAGACGGTCTATTGCTGATGAAACGACGAGGGTGGTCGAACAACTCAGTAAAAATCAATGACGCTCAAGCAAGATTTTCATACCTCGATCCAACGCAGCGTATTATCCCTTTGGATATTTAAAATCGTCGGAATGAAGCTCGCGTTGGTTCCCGTGTACTGTCGGTCTGATTTCCCGTACGTCCCTTCGCCCCGGAAGAGCGAACAAAATGGGATCTGATCGCGGTTTGCAATTACCTCGAGGATGCTCATTTTCCACTTATTTCAGAAAGAAAACGCGGGCGGCACGAGTGGGCAGAGGCACTTGCTCGCGATAGACGTATGGGTAATGGATTCGTTGAAACGATATCGGGTCTGGTTGCACGGTGTGCCGTCGAAAACGAAAAAGAAAAGAGAAAACATGTACGGTTTCGCTCTTCAATACCGCGGGGAAAATATTCGTTCGCAGCGAGAGGGAGATAGGTTTCGGGAGCTCGTTCGATGATTAAAACGTCGTTCCGTATCGGTACTCGCGGTGTTATTCGGTGCAAAAAAAAAAAAGAAGGGTGGTCCACAGGGATGACGATTTGCGGAAGGGGTTTGGTACAGGTGCGGCGGGGGGGGGGGTGGACAGGAGGACAATTAACGACTGGGCGAGTACACAATGCCTTTTCCCAAACGGCTCGACGGCTCAAACTGCACACTTGTTGCTTATCTGCTCGGTTCGGGCGTAGACATGTCTGTAACGCGTTAGGATAACATGTTTAACATGGTAGATAGCTACTTATCTGCCGTGGGTGTTGTTTGCCGCGGCGCCATAAAGTCCCGCTGTAAAGTCCAGACGGAATGTCACGGTGCCCTATAAATTACCGGCACGCCGCGCGCACCGGAGACGTTTGTTGAAAAACTCGGGCGTTATCGAACGACGGCAAACCCAACCGCGCGACAAACCGGCCGAAGCCCGATTCCATATTTGCGCGATGGCTGGAGAGGAAGTCCCATCGGGACGGGATCGCTTCTTGGACCGACGGGGATTGTTGGCTCACGCTGTACACGCGGCGCAAACATAAGCCGCGTCGTTCGGTTCCTTGGAATCTTCGTCGGAATTAATCCTTCATTTCCCGAACCATTATCCGAACCAGCACTTTCTAAACAGAGCTCGAAACAACGGTCCCTGTCGTATTCGACTTCAGTTATTTGCATCCTCCGGTTTCTGTTCAATTAATTCTTCATGTCTCGAAGACCGTTTACCGTTTTAAGAGCACCATAAATGCAGGTCACTCTAAATATGCTGCAGTACTTTCGTGAATGAATTTTTAGATTTAGTTAGTCTACTTCGTTTACTCGATAAAAGTCCCAGAGGCCTCTAGCTGTCCTTTTCTACCTCCTGATAGTACCTCCTGGCCGATATATGTCAATGGCTAGACCCATGTTTTGGACATATATCGAGTAAACACCGTACTTGTACGTACATGTAAACCATTCAGAATCAACGAACGGTATATAAAATGTTTTAATACAACCGCAGGAATTGTTCGTTTAATGAATTCCGTGAAGGGATGGTTGCCTGGCAAAGTTGTGGCAACATGGCGAGAAAGGTGGCCACAACGAGAAAGGATCGAATGAATCGCGAGAACAAGGGAAACGGTAGAACGATCGCGGGAAACCCTCGAAAAGCAGTATTTCACGGGAATGGCCGATGAAGCCTCCTTATGGTCAGCAAATATAATAAAGTCGGGGTCCATATATCCGCGCTTATGGTCTCGCCGAGGCCAGACCCCAAGAAGAAGGGAACGCGTGCCGACTCCGTCGACCGGTGTATACACCAAGAAAAGAGGGAGAGGCGACCCGGGATCGTCATATTTTCTGATTTTCCGCCAATAAACCCCATTACTATTTATCAGGCTAATGCGTCCTTATAACTCCCATTAACAACAATCTATACAGTCTCACACGCATTAGTAGCCGGAGTACACGGCGTAACCCTGCCGGGGATTTATTATTTCCCGCCGCGGAGGAACCGTTCTTCTTAATTGCGTGTAACTTTATGCTTCGCCGTGACGACGGCGGGGGGACGAATCCTTTCGGACAATGCCCCGCTTTATGGGACATGTTGGCCGTACAGATTAGACCATTGGCTACGGGGCTGCTCGAGGTAATGGCGATCATAAACGGAATTCGTGAATTGCTGCCCGATTCGTCCGGGTCTCCTTATTCCGAAGTATACTTCGATTGTGATCTAAAAAATGGTGTCAATGGTGTCTATTGTTGTACACACGAGATTACTAATTTTTCTTCGTCCGTTTCGTGGGTGGTTCACGATTTTTAGGACAATTAAAAAATATGTGTATTCTCGTTTTAATTTTAATCCAGAAAAATTAAGCTGAATGCATGTATATTTTTTTTTTAGGGAGAAATTAAAGTTCTGCAGATTCCAGGCTGCCAAGAAAAATCGTCAAATTCGCATGCGAATGAAGCGGATGCGTTCTCCGTTGGCAATGATCAGACAGCTTGCAGCGGATTCGTGATATTTCTAGTGTGTAATGCCGGGCAATACGCGCGGCGTTAAATCAAATTCAATTTCAGCTCTTACGCGTCGCACGCTGCGGCATGGAGTAGCACCTGACAAACTCATTGGTCTGACAAATTGAATCATTCGCTGTTCAATCGTTCCGCGCGCGCGGCGCCTCTGTGCGCCACGATCATCGAACCTCTGTCGCGTTCGTCGTGCCCCGCAGCCCTGCGATTGCTATAACATCCTCGATACACCGGAGCTCGCTTTGTCTTCCGTTCGCGTTCCGCCTTGTCTGTTATTCGTTTTCGCGCAAACACTGCCTCCGCCGAATCTGAACCAAAACAATTCGTTAACTCTCTTGGCGAGACTCCAAGCAACTTGAAAATTACCAAAAATATTTATTCGCGTTTCCTTCTGCGCCGGCCACATTTCAAATAGAATTGGAGAAAATTAAAAATTTGATTTTTAGGCAATTTGACACTTAAAGGGAGCTAAAATTGTTCAGAAATTTAATTATCAGTCAGTCTTCAGCTTGACGAGTATGAAAACCAGTTTTAGGTAATTTTGGGCAAATAAAAATTGTTGAACCGATTTTTCAAGTACGCTAGGGCACTGTAGATTCCTAGTTTGTACTATGTAGAGCACCACTGTTTTATAGAAAGTCAATCTCGTGAAAGAAATTCAGTATACATCGGCAGTTCTGCATAGCCGTGCCAAATTCGCAAGTTCCTCCGCTTGTCTTCAGCAACGACAACAATAGACTTCGTAATCCAACATTTACTCTGTCTTCATACTTCCAAAATGCAGCACCGATCGAACGCCAAGTCTCAAATTCGAGGACAGTGTCAACAATGGCGAACGAGATTGAACAAAGTGCAGATTGAAAGGAGAAACGTGGACGCGTACGTTTCAGGACGGGGTCGGTAAAAATTGATAACGGTGCCGAGCGCATCGGGTGCAAGGTGCACTTCCGACCCGAAGGAACTGCGAAACCGGGTTATCCCCGGTTTATTTCGTACACCGATCGGAGGAAGTACGCGCGACGCGTGCAACACGCGGACAATGCCGGTGCTCGTCGACGCGTCGCCCGGAGAGATACAATGCTAGTCAATAATGCGTGTGATTTGTGCAATAGGCGCCTATTGCACGTGCACCCGGTGCCGTGCATTTCGACGCTCCGAAATCGTTCCACCTCGGAACATCACCGATGCACATGTGCGCCCACTGCGATATCCGGGCCGAGTTGCATCGCGCCGCGTCCATGTTACGCGCATTTGTGCTCATCATTACGCGCAACGCTTGCCCGATACCGCGTCTAAGCCTCCGTCGTCTAACGAACTCGCAATTATACTTTTCACCTATCAAACGCCTCGCTCGACCTCCGAAAAATAGTCCTCACCGAGAAAAATTTAATTTAATTTTTGCGAGCTTAAATCGCAAGTGAAACGAGATTGCTATGATCAATGAAACCTTTTACAAAATTCTAGTCGGTGTTTCGAAGTGAAATTGAATCTGACTTGTGCAGTCTTAAATATTAAAGAAATTATATATTCATTGACAATGTATATTTTATATTCACACAGGAAAGGTACTACTTCCATTCGTACAAGCTGCAGGATAATGGTTAAATTTTTGTTGATAACTAGAATTTATGCATTTATGAGTGACATTTAATGCAGTACATGGGTTAAAAGAGTCGTAGAACATTATTATTAAAATTGTAGAGGGTAGGAAAGAATTTCTACGTGTTTTCTGCGTCTTTCAGTAAATGCAGATGAATTTTATTCTGCGTAAAGGTGACGCAGAATGCAGTTGCAGGATTTTATTGATTCCTGTGTGGCACATTTATAACGATTTGTGCCTGAAGGATCGTCCGGTTAATGTTGTACTTTTAAAGAAGGGAATATAGGAGCGAATATCTTTACAGGAGAGCGGCAGAGCCCTCTCTTGATCCAATTCCGTCGCAGAATGCATGCGAAGCGCATCGGGCGCAGGATACCGAGGCGTCTACCGTGTGACACGATCACACGGTGTGTGACGTGTGAAATGGTGCACGGTCCCTCTATAATTATATGTATCCTCTATCCCCTGTCGCCGATGCCGGGACGATCGACGTTGAAACCGGCACGAGCCTGTGCGCGAAACGTGGAGAGTGCATTGATGCAACGGCACCTCCGGTGCGCCGTGTGCATGTGCATCGCCCACTGTCGACCATCGTTCCCTCTCCCCACTCCATTTCGTCCGCGCTGCCCTCGCCGGCCATGGATGACTGGTCCATCGTTTCGACCGACAGCACAATCGAGATGATTGCGTCACATTCCTGTAAAATTGACTCTCTTGGATTAGCGGACGTTTGCTCGATCGTCGGGATTGATTTTATACCAATTAACCCGGGCTTCATTACCATTTGCCAACGCTCCGATGCTCCCGAACACTGATCCCGAATTCTTTCGACTCACTGTCCACAATTCCAGACTTTTTATCAGACCAATTTACTCTATCAGGCTCCTCTTCTTCTCAATGGTGCTTTCGCCGTGACAAACATCTCTGAATTGTTCTTTTGTCATGCAATAACGTATTCTTCTATAACAACAATCGATTTGATCGTAAAGTAGTCAGTGATTAAAATGTGAACTCATCATATTCAGTTATAAACGTGGAAAATGATTTTTTCGTTGCTCGTTTAAATTTTAATAATCGCGTGAGCACGCTCTCCGACATATGAATCAATGTCGTTCGTAGATTTACAAGTTACAAGAAAATATTCTAGAAGAATGATTAAGTACACCTCTAAATTAATAACTAGACTTAGATCTACTAGATTTTTATGTAAAAATAAGTGAGTGAAATGGAAATTTATTTTCTTTCGTGATGTTTAACAGGTTGATACAAATAATAACAGAATGTCTAAACTCTTCTAATGTTTTCCCTGCTATTAATTACGCACCTACTCATTTTTATCATCGTGCATAAGATCAGTTAATGACCATTTAGTAGCAACATAAATGTATGCTTCCTACGGCACTTCAGTGAGAATGAGCACTAATAAATTGATCGAGCCGCTGCACATCGGAGGTCCATTTAAGTATGAGCTTCAGATTAACGACGCCTTTATTCAATTGTCAGAGCCAGGAGAATTTTCGAGAACGTGGAGGCCGGTCCGACGAGTTTACCGAATAGACTGCGGATTCGCATAAAGATGCCAACGGTGGCGCTGCTAATGTGGTAGGTCGTTGAATCGAAAATGAAAACACGGGAGTCCGTGAACCGATCCGGTTAACGAGAAGCATATCACGGCCGCGCCGTCGTAAAGACGGCAGGAGGTTCGACGCGAGTAAATAAACTTGCCGGCTTCGGGCCTCCTCTTCGAAAGAAAACACGGCCGGGTGTCTGCTACCGACTTGCGACTCCTCGGATCGACGATGGATCGAGTGCCCTTCGAGTGTCTCGAACGGCGAGAGGGTCGAACGGAAGCTGGGGTCGCAGGTCGAACACTTCTGAACGGATTTAGGCAGGAGAAGTCATGGCCAGTCGTCACTGTCTTTGCTGGTAAAACCAGACGGAGTCTGGCGCCAGCAATCAAAGGATCTCAGGATCTGTGGGATAAATTCCGTGGGATCCATGGATGACGGGGAAGTGGCTTCTTTCGAGCGGCCACCATGAATTTCTTACGCTCTTAACACTAAGTGTGCAGAGCACTGGAACGGACTATTTGCTTTATAAAAATAACGAGAATGTGTCTATCCAAATTTTGTTGAATAAGTCCTCTTTACAATCTCAATCATAGTGAATTAAAAATATTGGAACGTGTCAGCGTGACTAGTGTCAACGGTGCGGCCTGTTTTATAAGGTACCTATCAATGTGCAGATTTTTATATATTTTTGTTTCTGATGTGTGTAAAAAGGATATGTAAAATTATTCTTGGGTAGAGAGGGTTTAATTTGACAGATACATTTGCGTATAAAATGTTTGAGCATTCCACGTTGACGTCGGTGGGAAGAAGGCAGTTTTAGCAGACGCAACACGTAATTCCATTTGTTTAGGCTCTCGAAGCCGTTCAGATGCGATGAATCGACGTCTATTCTGGCAGCAAGGGTCCGGGGGACTTTAAACAAACATCATCTAGTTCAGGAGCAAGGGGTTGTATCGAGTATACGCGATCTCGTGTAAACACGCCGGATCGAGTCCCGAGCCACTCGAAACGTCCACGGAGGGCTGGTAGTTTTCTTAAGTTGCTCCTGTCTGGTACGAGACAGGTTGGGGCGACTCTTGACTTCGACTTAACCCCGCTTCCGATCTGCGTGTGCTTCTTCGGATTTTCGGGATGAAACCACTTCATATTAAATATTCAATCTTCCTGGAATCACGTTCCCTTCCATCAAACTTCCCCGTCCCTCGATCTCATCATCGATACTCCATTGATTACAACTTTGCAGGATTTCTCAAGACAATCTCATTTCAAATCGTTTGATTCTTTAACAAGAATTTTTCTCTTCTGTCGTCTAACAACTGACCTGCTGGAATATCAATTACCAAAATGTAATTTTACTTTCCAAATTGTGTGCTGTATCTATTTCATTTATTTTTAAATTTTACATGGTACATTTACGAGAACCGAGCAAAATTCGCGATATTTTCTGTCAAAGAAAAATTCGCCGCTTCTTCCGAGGAGAGAATGGATTTTTTGCGAACATATTTGAAAGAAGGAAACGCAAAATTCGCCTGTCGACGAAATCGAAAAAAGTCAAGAGATCGTGTGGCGTTATTGCCGGTGACGTTCATTGCCGCATGCAAATGGCCGGGGTAACACGATGCTCGTGAACCGCATCGAGAATAACCCACCACGGGAAATTATTGATAATCTCATCAATATTCGCGTTATTGTCAGGTGCACAACGCCAATAATTAACGGGCAATTGTACGTACGCGAGGTATCGATACAACGCGGGCCGATCTGCAACACATGTCGCTCTATTAATAACAAGCGTGCCCGGTGCTATCGATACCTCGCTAATTCATCGGAAAACGGATTTGCAGGTCTGTCGCATTTGCATCGGGAAATGCGGAGAAGAGTATTTAATTGCTGGGTGATAACTTGTCGCTAATGGAAACGTCACGCGACAGAGCCGCGCGGATAATATACACCGCGTGACCTGCGAAGAACCTGACTGATGTCTCAGGTGCGTTTCATTTGTTCGTCATCAATTATGCATCGTCGAGACTACCCGCACTACTCCTATTCGTTACAACGTTGCATCGGTCCTGTAAATATTTACACGAGCTAACAATAATAATGTGAGTCTCTATCCACTGTTCAAATAGTTACTGACTGGGTTAAAAAGTTCCTGTCGATTCGCAGGACTCCATAGAGTATTACAAAAATTCCTACTGATTTATAAGACTACATAGAACATTATAAAAATGGATGTTAATTCATGAGACTAGTAGAGAGTATTAGAAAAATTGCTGCTAATTCATGAGAGTAGTGTAGATCATTAGAAACATTTCTGTGTATTCGGTGGGCTCGATATGACATTAGAAAAATTTCTGCTGATTCATAAGACTCGATAGAGTATTAGAAAAATTCCTGTTGATTTGCAAGAATACATAGAACATTATAAAAATTCATGTTAATTCATGAGACTAGTAGAGAGTATTAGAAAGATTACTGTTAATTCATGAGAGTAGTGTGGATCATTAGAAAAATTTCTGTGTATTCAGTGGGCTCGATACGACATTAGAAAAATTTCTGCTGGTTCATAAGACTCGATAGAGTATTAGAAAAATTCCTGTTGATTCATGAGAGCAGCATAGAGAATTAGAAAAATGTTTGTGCATCCATAGGGCCCGATAGGACAATAGAAAAATTCTGGTTGATTAGTCGGACTCGGTACGATATTAGGAAAATCTTTGAGAAATCTTTGAGAAAGAATAGTTCGGAATTTTTCACGAACTTTTGCGAGCGTGCTAAATTAATGAAGCATGCTCATCTCATCGCTTGATCTGTCGAACGGCGAACCGCTTTGGTGGAAAACTTGGAAAATAGAGGCCCGGGGAATTGTCTCTAGCGGAGCGTCACCCTAATCGGGGAGTAAGGGCATCGCGATTGCGACAAATTAATCCGTTTCCAATTAGACAGTCCTTTATAAAGCGACGCGCTTTCCAGCCTGCGTTTAATGGCCTGAATGGGTATCCCCGAAACGTTAAGCCCGGTGGCTCGGCCGGGGCGTACTCGCGTGTGTCTACGTCGAAAAGGCTCGCCTTCGAACCGTTCGCATTAGTAATTCACCGGCTGCTAGAAATGATACGTTCAATTCCGCGGCTGAATTAATAAACACAAATAAAGAGGCAGGGCCGGCCTCGCGCGACGACTAATAACGTATTTAGCGCTTCAGGCTGCGGCCGGCGTCGGTGTCGGCGTCGGGACGCGTCGAGTGCGCGTCTATGCCGGTTCATTAAAATTTACCTTATAAACCGGCACCGTCGTCGACGCGCACAACGACCGATGCGATAAAGTAATGTTTAAACACTTTGTCGCCAAGACTCCCGCGGCAAAGAAATCGGCTGCGATCTATTATTCACCATCGATCATTCACGCAGCACTACAACTTCCCAAGATTTGCTTTTCATGCTGCTTTCTTTTATTACTACTTTATTAGCGCTCTTTGGAATCTCTCTACACGGTTTCTGCAAATATTGAGTCAATTTTATCGATGCATTCTTAATTCAATTTTATTGGTATGCACCTTAATTATAGTATTTTTCTCACTTCAATTCTACTTGTTTTTTAATGAATAGTAAATATTTTTTGTTTTTGTCAGTCGTACGAGACTGAACTGTTCAGGCAATTAAAGGGGTTCAATATTCGTCAATTTGATCGATACTGTGGAAGTTTTGTATTCATTGCGCGTGGGTTAGAATTTAATTGATTTGCTTGGATAATGAACGTACGGAATGTCATTGATGGCATAAAAATGGTTTGGAACATTTTCAAACTTGAGACACGAGAGCACGAGTGGAACAAAGTTGTTTGAGTTAACGCGAAGAATAAAAATGTGTGGAGGGGGAAGTTTTCCTAAATTTCTGCAACCGTGATTACGGTTAGCGAAAAGAGGGGAATTTTGGAAGAGAGATCTAAGGACAGCAATGAACAGCAGAGGCGAGGTGGACGTTGCTCCAGCCCGCCTGGCGGATAAATCAAAAGTATGAAATGCTGCCGGCAGAATTTCGGCATATTTATGGCAGTGGCAATTCAATGATACACATTCCCGGTCGCGCGTAATAGTCAATATTTCCATCAGAAGCATACCTACAGCTCACGCCCACGCGGACGAATTGGTGCAGCCAACGGTGCTTTATGAGAGTTCAGGACGCATTTGACAGCGCGATGGGCCCCGGCTAGTTGTTGCTATTTATTCGCGCATTACATTACTCTGTTACCGAGTCGAGTGTCACCAGCTAATTTGCATTATAAGTGCCGCTGATGTTATCATCGCTTCGCTTCTACGTTATGGCGTCGCTGACGGATCATCAGCGCGTGCTGGCCATCGTGTCCGCGAGCCTGAACCAGCTGAATGGATGCGAAAAGTGTTCGCCTGTGAAGGAGCGTGTTCCACGGATTCAAATACCCTTCCACCTACTGTCACACCTTTGGCCACTCATTCACACTTGATCATCGACCTGCTCGCTACATTGTCGATCGTGGGCCCTCGCAAAATGGCCGCCCGGAAGCAGCCGAATTAATATCGCACTACGCAAAAGTTCACTCACAATTTTATGGAATCTGGTAAAATTACTCCTACATCTTTGTGCGAAATAAAGTTTTATCGACGCGCACCGGGTCGTTGATATTGACCAATTTTTTCACTGTTCTACGCTTTCAAGAAATCTAGAAAAATTCCATTAAAGAGAAAAAATAAGTATCAAAAAGAGAAAGAAAGGAAATTCAAGAGCAAAACTTCGCTCCGGAAGACAGCAGCCGAATAAAACATTCTTTCTCTCTCTGTAACGATTTCAAAAAGTTGCCAGTAGTATATCGACTCTTCCAAATGCAACATTTTGAAGTTGTACACCAAAATAATTACCGAGGCACCCAATGGAATGAAGCACAACTCTCGTAAATATTTCGAGGGTTTCCGGGCCGACGGATTCAGCGAGCGCTATTGACAGCGTTCGTATTCGAGGAATCGCATTGAGATCGATGAACGAGCGAAAAACGGCGGTCACAATCCCGGCGGCGCATAGGAAAAATTCGCGAGTCGGTAGGAGGCGGAGGAGGCGGAGGAGGAGGAGGAGGAGCGGCGGTCGTTAGACAGCAGCAGTGATAATTACCACTAAATAATTTTCGCGTAGAAGAGCCATTCAACGGTCCGGCAGCAGATGTAAATTCCCCCCTGGCGGTTTCCCCGGTGGCCCTATGAATTCCGCACGAGTGTCCGACCTTTCCCGGGGCTGCGCGATGTGTGTTGAGCGGGGGCTTGAAGTGGAGATTGAAGTGAAATATGAAAATCCGGGCAACGCGCAACGACGGTCGCTGGCCTGACGCCGGCATTTTCGTATTGAGCACGTCGCGTTTAACGAGCCGACTAAGACAGAAAAATATAGGTAATGAACGTGAATACGGGCACCACGGGACTTTCTTTTGGTTAGCCGCGTTCTCGCGCGGCATTCACCGAAAATCGCTCCTCCTCGTTCCTCGCTGTAAAACCGGCCAGCAGAAACGAAACCCAAACGAAACGAAACGAAACGCGGGAGCGAAGCGTAGCGTGTGCACGGCGCTCTGTCTCCCTCCCTCTCTCTCTCTCTCTCTCTCTCTCTTTCTCTCTCCGCCCACACACACACACGCGCGCGGCCAAAGCTCTCCTTTCCTTTTCAATGTTATTCCCCGACAAAAATTCCGAGGCTCGCCTATATTTTTAATTAAAGTCATTTTGCCGGGGCTACACGAGTATGTGGAATTTATTAACGGGCCGAGCATATGTTCGCTCCCGACCTCGTCCGAAAATCAGCAAGGATCCCGGGCATTCCGTCCGCCTCGTCCCATTCAAATCCCTCATATTCCCGTAGAACCTGAGCCGGCCGGATACATTCGGAAAATGCCCGCCGTCGAAATGATCGTGCTTTATCGGGCTCAAAGAACTTTTTAACAGCGATGGCGATGTCTTCCCGCTGAGCGAAATTCGACCCGCCCGGTTTTCGCTCGCGGAAAATCTTCGAATGAACCGCTCCTCGCCCTTTGTGCGTTTCTTCGTGCTGTTTTCAATCCCTGGAAAAATTATTGCGCGGCTCCGCGTGCTAGAAAAATGCTTCTTTATTCGGCGAGCCATTCCTGAAATTTTCACCATCTCACGTACATTAAATTTTTGAATAAAATCTATTAGCGATTACTCGGCTCTCTATGCAAAATAGAAGGGATATCCAACGATTGCAAGACCTGGGAACCAAATGGAAATTTTCTTCTTTTTGCTGTTTCCTTTCAGCATCGTCGACTAGCGCGTCGATTCCTCGATTCTCCGGAGCGCGCGCGCGGGGCTAATTCGAATCGGCGGATTCACAAATGAGAAGAAAAGCTGCGGCGCAACGCAGCCCGGCGCATCTCGGCGAGGGTCCGCGAGAGGTGCTCAGCATCTGTTCTCAGCGTTTACGGTTCATAATGCGCTTCTTGCGGCGGATGACCGGCGCGAACGCGAGGCATCAAACGTCCTGGCGGGTGGAAGAAACGCGAACGGTCAAATTGACCGGAGGGAAAAGGAAGACGGAGCACCAGGGAGCACGGGGGGGAATCCGAACGCTTGTCGGCGCTTTTGTGACCGCGCACAATCGTAAGATCATGCACCGTTTTTTCGTCCACGGCCGAGAAAAACTTAAATTGATGCGAGCGGCTCGCGAGACCGAGACAGATGCGCCGCCTCCCGGCCACCAGGGGCCGCGCCGGATCGTCGCGATCGGCGAACACAGATGAAAACGGAACGGAATCGCGCGGATACTGGGCCAATCTATCGTTCATCGATCGCTTCTATCGCCGAACTGACTGCAATCTATGTGCGACCACTGAAGAACCATGTAGAAATTAAATTGTATCGAAATGGAACCGATATGTTTGTAGACTCTGGAAGATTTTATAATTTTATACATTTCTTGTAGAGCTTGGCAATTTTCTTCTTTCAGCTAGAATCTTTATTTGTGGACCATGGAACTCAAATTAATTTTTAAAAAAGAGTTAACGAGATTGTGCTCTTTTAATGACCTAAATGTAAGTATTCAGTAAATATAAATATTCAAAATTTCATCCTGAATATTTAAAAGTTCATCCTGAGGTTTGATCGTTTTCTTTTTTAGCGCGATACATATTCAAAAGATTGTCGATCGTAACACACATTTAACGGTTTCGATACTCCCGGTTATATAAGAGAAACAAATAGAACAAAGTTTCATTTTCCATAGTAAGAATTCCACAGCATGCATAAAAATGTGTACGTATGATTTCAATTAAAATCTCAAATTAAACGTGTTTTCGAAATGCTACAATGTGCACACACATCCATCGATTTTGTACATTTTCGGTACACAGTATAAAAATTCTCCGAGATTCGTGAATTATAATGTTTAATCAAGTCTAGCCACGGCATCGACGAATTTGTGTTTCCACGAAGCCAATACAGGGAATAAAATGTTATTTCTGTGTTCGCTTAGGGTACGCTCGTTTAAAAACAAGGCTGTGCACACCGATGAATCAATAGACGTCAATTCCAGGATCGGAACCACGACCCACCCTCGTTACATGTTGCGTCGCAGCCCCGGCGCGACTAACCATCACCAGCAGCGCAGAGAAATAAATTCCCAAACCGAAATGAAGGATTTCCGGCGCGATGACGTTCGGTTCGCGCCTCCCTCCGAAACGTACACGGTATCGGTAGATTTGTTTCGTGTCACTTGCCAGGTGTATGGACTGTGCGGAGTCGAGAGGTCTGTCGTATCATCGGCACGTTCCTGTGTGGTCGTGCATCGAAAAAGAATCGGTGGCAATCAACCCCGAACCGTGCGCAAACATTGAGTGGAAAACGAAATTTTCCCTGAAAACGTTGCTCGACTGCGGACGCTTTTATAAGAAAAACGAGCAGGTCCAATCTTAAACTATGGAAACACCTTTCTGTTTATCCTCTTCTTCTCAGAATGAGAAGATTTTTATTTTGAATACATTAAAAATATTCCGGCGCGAACGAGACAGAAAAAGATCAACAGTTTCAACTTTTGAAGAGAAGCGATCCACCATTTTGGAAGGAAGACGGTTGCAAAAGTTATCAGTGGCTAGGCTGGCTATTAGGATGATTTTTTCGGGGGAAAATCATTTATCCGAGTAAATTAGCATCAGCTTGAAACAGTAATCGGCCCCACCCCCTCGCGCGCAAATGACCCCGACCGTCCGCACGCTCTCGCGAGCTCGGCTCGCAATTATTATGTACACCGGCCGCGCGTACAATGCGAATACATTTCAGAGTGGCAATTCGCGCGATACATTATCCAGTCAGCGCGATTGTCGGCCATATACGATTCGCAGTTTCGTTTCAGTCCGCGTAATAACGCTGGCATTTCAACCCTCGCCCCCGCCGCTCCTGTAAGAGGGGGTGGTGTCACCGACAATATTTTCCTTCGACGAGAGAGACCGGCACCGATATTTCGCCTACTGTTTTCTCTTTCTCTCTCTCTCCCCCTCTCTCTTTCTCTCCCTTCGGAACCAACCCCTTTCCTCCATCTCCACCTCCACTGCCGCACTTTTTTTTTTGGCCTGTTCGTCGCCGCACCGCTCGCGAAATAACTCATTTCGAGAACGCGAGGCAGCGTGAAGCTGTCGATAGCAGGCCGCGTCTGGACGGCGCACGACAACGTGTAAACAACGGCCGTGTCAACTTTATATTATACGTCGCCAGCCAGAGAGGAGTCCCCGGATTCAGCGTGTGCGCGCTCTCGCATACTCGAGAGCTGGCTCTCGATTTCGATTCGAGAACCATTCCCAGCCACCCCCTTCGAAACCCTCTTGCGCGGCCGATGCCTGTTTCGCTGCTTCATCCCCAGGCTGTTACAATTTTTTAAGGATTTTTTACAAAACGTACCTCGCTATCTGGTTTTACACCTTGCCCGACTACTCAAGAAATTCACTCAACCCTTATTGCTTGATACAACATTTTTATCTTAACTGATCTACCGACGGTTATTCCATAATTATTCAAAGTCCATGGCTAAGGATTTTGTAATAGATCTTTCTGAACCAACAAGTCAGTGCAATAATATAAGAAATTATTTTGAAGGTTATATTTCTGGTAGATAAAGTGTTTCGATTGATAGAAAATAATACGAATGAAGTATATTTCGGTTTGGGGAGATTTAATAATTTCTCAAGGGTGCGATGCGGTAAGGGACGAAGACGTCTAATAGAAACAATTAGAATTTCCCGCTCATGAAGAAAGAGACCCCGCCCCGCGCACCCGTTTTTCCGAATGAGTATTGCGAGTACATATTGTGTTTCGAATTGAAGCGGCGAGGGCTGTTCGACGGGGTGGAGGAAGAGGAAACGCAGGAACGCGGGGGATGAACAAATTAAATGAAATGTCGTTGCTCTCGGCGAGCGAAGCGAGCGGAAGCGGAACGGAGAAAGAGAGAGATTGTTTGTCGTTACACCCTTCTGTCCGTCCCGAACCACTCCTATTCCCAGTTAGACTGCTTATTTGCCTAATTGCGTGGCACACCCGATAAATTTCGGCAAATCGTCGCTTTGTTGCGCCGTCTTTCTTTCAGACGCCGTTTCTCGATGTCCGAAAGTCTCTGCAGATCGACTATTCCTGATTACTGTCTTCCTCGAATCTTCCAAACCGTCAGAGCAATTCTCAATCGATGCACAAGGGCTACAAAATCGTGCCCTTATTTTCACACATAACAAATATTTCCCTGGATTCCATTCGTCATACTTACAATATGAAATAAAAAATTAATACACTCTTCAGCCAATATTCAAATATAATAATCTCTATTTAAATTTTCTAAATGTTTACACTTGGAAGAGTTTTGCAAAAATTCGTGACTAAATCTAATCCGGTCCAATTTTATTGGATCATAAAGAAAAGTCCCTAAATCCCAAATTTGACCTAAATTTTTTTTTTATTAATTAATTTTCGTACCTCGCAAGGGAGTGTCTTACAACCTCAGACCCTTGCATTTGATCGCGTAGTATTTCCTCTATTTTCTCATAAAAATCAGCCATCGATGATCCCAATTTGAACGACAACAGTTCGGGCATAGTATAAAATTTTCGCAGCGTGTCTCGATTAGATTTTTCTCCGGGACGTTCCGGCAGTGTTTCCCAGGATCCCCGGAGCCGATCGAGGCAGGATGAAGAGGGCACGTCGGAAGCGAGGGCGCGATTTATTCGTAAATTTATTCAGGAAAAACAGAGAAATCAGATTCGGTCTTACTGGCCCGAAGCGAGGCGGCCACCGCGCTCCCTCGGCGCAACTTACCACAGTTTTATTCGTTTTTACATATGGCCGGGGCTCGCGATAAGAAAATGCCCGTGATATTTCACGTTTTTATACGTGTCCGCTTTTGCCTTGAGGTGTTGGCCGGGCTGCTGCGGCGCACCCTTCCTCTATACTGCTCTATAGGAACGTAACGCGGCTTGGCTAACGGCTGATATGCGAAATAAGCAGCCCCGGGCCATTAGGAGCCCGTAGCCTCGTTAACTCGATACCGCAATCCCGAAACTCGTTCACGTAGATGGGCCTTTTCCTTCGTGGACCCTTCGATCTGACCATTTCTTCCGAATCGAGTTCTTCCGTCGAGGAAAATGGAGGAAGAACGAGCACAATCTCGCAAGGGTTGTTTCGTCATTCCCACAAACGTTCCCTTGCAAAAATAATCACAATTTTCGGCATCCTCCGAGAAATTCACAATGTACCCCCTTGCTTTGCTTCATTCTATTTTGATACACTATCTTCATTGGATCTTTCCATTTTTATATTTTCACTGATCTCTTTCCCTGCAAATATTTCCTTGCAAAAATAATCACAATTTTTCGGGACCCCCCGAGAAATTCACAATCTACCCCCTTACCTTGCTTCATTCTATTTTGATACACGATTTTTATTACATCCTTTGATTTTTACATTCTCACTGGGCTCTTTGTCTGCAAATATTTCCTTGCAAAAATAATCACAATTTTTCGGGACTCCCCGAGAAATTCACAATCTACCCCCTTGCCTTGCTGCATTCTATTTTGATACACGATTTTTATTACATCCTTCGATTTTTATATTCTCACTGGGCTATTTGTCTGCAAATATTTCTTTGCAGAAATAATCGCAATTTTTCGTGACCCCTCAAGAAGTTTACTATCCACCCCCTTGCTTTGCTTCATTTTATTTTGATACACGATCTTCATTAAATCCTTCGATTTTTATATTTTTACTGGGCTCTTTCCCTGCAAATATTTCCTTGCAAAATTAATCACAACTTCTTTGGGCCCCTCGATCAACTCGCTTTATTTTAGTCAATTTTTGCACACGATGTTTATCGCGTTTGGTCATTGGAGGAGCATGGACCCAATCCTGTGCGTTAAAACAGCGTCGCTTAAGTATTGGAAGAATTATAGCTGATATTTCCACTATATAAAAATCTCAACTACGTTGATGCCGGATACTTTGAAAGAGATTGATCGTGCCATTGGAGGAGCAGGGAAGGCACGGCGCCCCTCGTCTCTTCGCGAGCTCCCACAGTCCATATGCATCAAAGAAAGGGAGAAAAAGGATCGTCGCATCAATCGGTCCCGCTCGATGACTCAATTTGCGAGGTCTGCTTGCGACCGTGTCTCCTGCAGGATCCGCGCGCAACAAGAAATCCTCTCGAAACGTTACAGGTCCAGGCGGAAAGCACATCCGCGGGTTGCTGGTACACGTGCTCGTGTAACAAGACGGTCGGAGAGGAGAGGTAGGAGGTTCGAGTGGCTATTGAGATGCTCGATTCCCGAGCCACCCTGGGAGAAGAGCGGTACCCGCCGGCAGATATTGGAGGCAATGAGGCGGGCTACTTTTAACAAGACGACTACCTCCAATCCCCCCCCCCCCCCATCCCAACCCCCTTTTTCCCAACCGCCCCCACCGACGTGCTGCGCACCACTTCACCGGTCCCCCCATGTTCGATACCAAACGATGCGCTCGTTGTTACGGAATCCCATAAAATTACGCGCCACCGCGACGAACCCATTGATCCTGACCCCCCTAACGAGCCCCACGGATCCCGGACGCCGACGAGAGCATCCGCGAATCGTCTTTTTTGCGGATGAATCTCTTCGCGATCGAAACACCCCCTCTTCTCGCCCATCCCATAACCTTGCTCTCCTCTAGACGAACCAACGCGTGGAAAAATTGCCCATGGCCCCAGCCGCGCGGGAATTTCCCCTCCCCTTCAAATTGGCGATGGAAGAAATTCGAACCAGTATTTTCCTTAACAAACATTATTTTTTTACAGTTTATAGTATAGAGAAAAGTCGGTTCAAATTCGACGCGTCTCTATTAAATTGTACAGTGATTTCTCTATATATGTCGCCAAGACCTCGATGATACACGTCGCAGAATTATTGCCACTACAACAGGCTTTTACGCCGTGAAGGGCCACGAAGCTACGTGTCTCCTGGACGATTCATGACGCTGTCAAGACCCACGTTGTTGACATATATCGAGCATTCACTGTATTTTGCGTCGACGAATTTCCATACGCCATAAATGCGTTTAGTTTCGCAACTCGACGTGGGCAGGCAGCAAGGGATAGCATGTGGACCTTTCCGAGGAAAATGTTAAACGTTAGGGGTGACGGAGGGCGGTGCTTTTTATCCTTCCTTTGTCGCAGGCGTTTATAAGTGTGCTCGGCAGCGTAAACGCGTGGGAGTCTGAATTCTAGCGGAGAGGTGAGAGGTGAGGCAAATGAAATCGTTTGTTCTAATATCAGGGACCGACCCCTGAACCTCGAAGATGGAACATCGTTGGGCAGAAATTGTCCCGGTGACGTTGCAAATGGCTTGGCCGATTTTAAACGAGTTCTTCTCTGTATCTTTGTCGTCCTGGCTGGTGTGTGTGCGCGCGCGCGCGCGTACGTGTACGTGTCTTGTCATTCGCCGGGGACCTCCAGGGATTAACTTCCGAGTGGTATCACCTGTACACTATGCCGGGCAGAAGTTTTTACTTTTCGGAACCCTTTGATATGTAATCTTTTATACAAGATATTGTAACGCGACTCCTTTGACGCGAGCGATGCTTTCAGCGCGATTAATGGCGATGCGAAAGATTGGTTCAGAGATCCAAGCTAATCTTTTCGAAACGCAGAAAGAAATCGCTTAATATTTCACTCGGTCCACGGCTTGCATGATTTTAATCTGCGCCGAGCAGACGAAAATAATTCTTCCCGACCCTCCTACACATTTTATAATACTACAGATTTCAGAGTTTGTCATTTATAAGTCCCTAATGGTCCGGGGTTTTTCAAAATCTCTATGAGGAATTTGCGTAAGCATGTGTACACATTTCATGAAATTCTGTATCTCTGGCGCTGTTTTTCTTAAACATTCACCGGAAGCGACGAAAATTGCTACATACAAAAACTGCTATTATTAACCATATTGTTCCTGGTAGAAACATTAATTTCTTAAAGAAATTAAGTAACCACGTTCCTCGAGATGTACCATTAGATAGATCTGTTTCCAAATTTAATGCAGAGAAAAATTCATTTATTTCAACGTGTCTTCTGATATTCTCAGGCCAGTCTCGTTGTCGAATTCAAAGTTTTAAGTGAAGAAAAATTTATTTAATAGAGAAGTCGAGTAGCCGAGGTGGTGCTCTCGATTTATTTGAGAAACAGAGTTCGAAAAATTTCCCTGGGAATTATTTAGCAAATTCCCGCCTCTTAAATGATAATGCGATGCGTGCTGCCCGCGCAAAAGATGGAAACGCGCGATGCGGGGGCGCGCATCGTCTAATTCGAGCCGGGCCCGTTCTTTCACCTGTCACGACGTCAACAACGGGTTTCCCGGCGCGGCGGAAAGCGGGTGTTTCCCGGCGTTTTCATCGGCGCAAAATGATACGTCGGAATCGACCGGATTAAATACAGCGGGACTCATCACGGCCGAGGACTACGCCGGCATGGCGGATAAATCGTGATTGCGTAATATCGCGCGAGCACGCCGCGAGTAGAATTGCGTAAAAGCAAATATGCAATAGACTACCTGAACACCCCGTATTGTACGATTGTCTCCTTTCTCCTCTCGCCGCGTTTCGCAGGAAATGCCTGCCTTGCATTTCCCGGCATTGTAACCACCCCGTCGGGTTCGGAGTATTGCCAGCCTCAACGTTTGAATTGCATTACCTATTATTGCTTATTGTTCGCCGCTCGCGCTTCGTATGCCGCGCTTCCTCCTCCCCGTTCCTGTTACACCGACTACCCCACCCCCCATTTTCCACCTACACACCCCGTTTGGTCAACCCTTTCTTCATACCTTTCGCGCTTCTTCGCTTTCAACCCCGCGCAACGGCGCATCCCTTGTCAGGCTCGAACGCTCGGATCCTCCGCGACTTGATCTCGTTGCCTTATGGCGTTCCCGATTCTAGGAAACACCATCATTTAACACTAGCCTGTTCCGCATTACTTTATAAAAATAACGAAAATGTATTTGCCCAAATCTTCAGCCATTCTACAACTTTTTCCTCACGGAAATAAATTTGTTCAATAATTTCTGCGTCTTTACAATTCCGATAATTGTGAATTAAGAAAATCTAGTGTTACAAGGGTTGAATTTCTTGTCCATGTCAATCTGCCATGAAGCGTGTTAAAGAAATATTTATTTTTATTAGAAATATTTTATGTGTTCTCGTCTGCGTTCAGTAAACATTTTTTTTGGTACATTATATGTATATATTTTTACGCAAGGGTTGGAACGTTCGAATACAGACGAAATATAACTAGATTAAGCCGAGCTCGAATAAGAATTTTTCTTCTGCGTAGAAGCGTAGAGGGTAACACGGGGATGAACATTTTCCAGGCATCAACGTGTCTGTCATCGCATTAGTTAGTTCCCGGAGCAATCGGCGAGCGCCCCGAAGCAAGACGAAAGCGTGCATGATGGGTCACCGAGCGGATCTGCAGCCGGCCCTACCCCCCGCGACAGAATTTCCACGGGGGAAGTTGGAACGGTACGTCATTGATCTAATTCACGCGGTAAATGACTCGAGAAATATAATCTATGCCGTGCTTTGAACTCAGGAAATTTCTTACTCTCGTCCCACGCTCTTGTTCCTTACGTGTTCTCCACACCCCGGCGCATCGACTTCTCAACCCTTCTACCCCGGCCACGCGCTCGTCAATTCCCCGGGTAAGCCGAGGCATTGTCGCGTTGAAATTGTGCGTAACTATGACAATAGTTCGGCAGGATCGGCGAAATTAATGAAAACTCGGCTCGCGCGCGCGGCAGTTTCGGAAGAAGAAGGGGTGAAGAAAGGGATGAAATCCTCCCTGGGAGATCGGATATCCTCGCCGGGAGAGAGGCGGGATCGGCTAATCGTAACAAATACTGATCCCGGATTGCCGAATTATAAACTAATGTCTTGAGGAAACTTCGCCCCGAATGGCTTTCTCCCCTTCTTCCCAATTACAACCCCCGATTGCCTCGGCGATCTTCGAACGGAGGCTTCCTCGGTTCAACGCGGTCTTACTTATTGAAAACCACCCCCCTAACGGCCTCGTTTTTCGCCGCGCCGGATACCGAAATGTTAATTGGCCTGCCCCGCACCCTTTGAAAATTTTAATGCGAGCCTCACTTTCCCTGGATACGTGCAAAAACTGTTGGAAAATCGATCCGGAACCATTTTTAGGCGAACCAACACCTCTACCGATGTTTTATAAAATCACGATGCAAAGTTTGTTTGATATTTTTTATTCTAAAATATTTAAGAATCAACCCCTTGAATTTTAATGTCGAGTCAGGAGCGGTACACGGGCTTCAAATAAGAATTGAATAAATATAGGTACCATTTAAGATGTGTTATAATCTTTCCCAGAAATTAATAGTGGGCGAGAGTTGCCGATTGCGATGCTGAAAAATAAATGAACGACGCGGACGACGCCGGGAATAAAAGTTATAGAGGTGTAGTAATCTTCCGAAAATTAATTTGTACCTAACGAACGACGATAATGGCAGGGATAATATTTCCGATTATCGATCTTGCGGCCGTAAAAATGGCCCCGCCTAATTTCGCCGCGGGGTCGGACGGCATAATATATTCGCGCGTTTCGTTTCATTTATCTGATCTGCGGCCGTTACGAGGCATTCCCCGGCAATACCATCAGAAATCCGAGCGACGAGCCGGGCGACTTACAGTTCCATTCCCGATGTCCCTTCGTCATAATTTCATATATCAGGAATCCGCAAAAGGCCGTTTTCTCTCTCTCTCTCTCTCGCGCAAAAAGATCACATATAGGGACACGGCCAGGGCCGAGGTATAATGAGAGCCCGGAAAGCGTCAGCGGCGTCTAATGTCGGAAATTATAGCATATTGCCAATAAAATCCCTGGTCTGGGGTCCGCCCTTGTACGAGCAAGCCAACTAAACAGGTTTCTCCTGCTCTTCGGGGGCGGCGGGCTTATTGTAACGAACGTCGGAACCACGTTTTGCCATTACACAAGATCACGCTCCCCAGAGAAAGGCCGATACACCGATAATACTGCTGGCCGATAATTCGATTACCGTTTGACATTTCTTTCCTCGACGCCCTCTGTTCACCCACGCTCCGCTGAATCTCCTTTTCACGCCTTCGCGACCGGTAATATTTTCCTAAAACTTAAGATGAAATGAATCAAACTCCGATAAAAATCTACTTAGAAATGACAGAATTTTACTGATTTATAGAGCGACATAATTTATGCTATTATTCGAGACTTTTTAAGATTAAATGAGTCAAACCGTGGTAGAAATCGATTTAAAAGTTCGCGAACACCCATTTAGAAGAGAATGACTTAATTTTAATACTTCATGTAAGAAGCTATCTTCTTTCATTTCAGCAACGTTGCATGGAATAATAGAAAAATTTTCTCTGAATATTATATCGCCCCTGTGTCAATGATTTCTCGAGTGCTGAACATAAAACGAGAAAGAATAAATTTCTGAATGTCTATTTATTAGTCAGTGGAATAATCAACGTATTTTCTGAACAAGAAAATAGACGTTCAAGTAACTTTTCCAAGACAGTTCCGTAATGTATTCAAAGAAGCGAACACTCATTGTAATATTTTCAAACACAGCACTTCGGAACAAAATAGTCTATTAAAACGGTGATTGAAATACTTTACAGGTACCGCGTTCGTGGAGGCATTTGATGAAACGTGCGTAACAGTGTCTAAGGAATAAATTGTTTCTGCAATAACGAAACGAACAAGAAATGGACAGGTGGAACGCGAGTCAAGATAATGGGAATCGTATAGATTGACGAAAATCTGAGACAAATGCGGTTATCTACAGTCTCCTAAATCGCTGCATAGTCGTTTAGTCCCACGAAGCACCATTCTGCAACGTCAGTTTCCGAATCGCTGGTGTTAACGCAATCACGTTTCTTGTCAGGTTGACACGATAGCTCCGTCCTCGCGTTCATTCTTCGAACTTTCATCCAGCCCGACATTCTTCGGTGTCTTCCTGGATCTCGGAAGCCAATACCGCATTTACAGAACACTTCAGAACAGTCGGAAGCGTCGCTCTGCGTCTGACGCGCGTCTACGTTCGAGCCGTTCAATCCTGAACTGCCTTCTGTCTGAAGCATTTAAAACTGTACAGAACGGGACCGTGGAAACTGATACAAACAATCGTTAATGTACACCGAACACTTTTATCCCGGACGCTGCTAAATTGTTTATATTAAAAACAAAACTCAAACGTCGAATTTACTAAGGCACAATCAAATGGAAACTTAAACTCAAATCCTACATTTCAATTCCAGGTCTCTTTCAAACTCCTAATTAAACCGAAATTCATGAGCACGTGACATCAAGTTAATAATTACACTCGAAGACAAATTCAGGCTCTGTCGATGTTAAATTCGGTTCAAAATTAAATTTAAATTGGAATCAAAGGTTATAAAGTTCGAGCTTCGGATTCGTGTTTCAACGCGTGAACTTCCAAAGCGCGGATCTTGAAAAAAAAAATGATCGCACTCACGTTTGAGCAGTACATGACGCGAATTAGTACCGGGAGGAACCATGAGAGTCCCAAACGTACCGAACTCGACTCTTCTGATCTGCAAGTGCTGCTGCCATCGGGCGTTTCCTTGTGTTTCAAAATGTCCGACTCGGAGCACATCTCGCACAGCTGCGGGCTCGCCGTCCACCGCGATTTGAACGACAAACATTTCACGTCGTGCCCTCTTTCGTTGCCACGGGGCAGCCAGAAGGGCATCCTATTCTTCAGGTTTCTGTTCACATGATAAATCTTTGCCTTCCCCAGCTTCCTATTAACGAATTTCGAATATCCTCTCGGGCCATTGTTCGCAAACAATTTCTCCAGCATCATTAACTTCTCCTTCTTCTTATCAATTTCCATCCTAAGCTGTTTGATTAAATGCTCGTACTTCTTCACCATCAGATCCTTCCGTTTCTTCAACGAGCACAATCTCTTCTCTTTCTCGAACAATCTCACGTTAAATCTGTCGATCCTTTCCTGCTTCTCTATGTCCCGCTGATTCAATTGCCAGATCAATTTGCCGAACACCATACAATCAATGGATATCTCCTTCAAACTCCTCTCCAACGTCTCCGCCATCTTGCCGATGTCTTCTACATTCCGGTTTAGGATCTCGAAGTTGCTCTTCCAGTTCCATTGTGTCGTCTGCGGATCTTCTCGACGCTCTTCGGCAACATTTCCGCACTCTTCAATCGTGTACCGTCGATCCTGATTCGGTTTCTCATCGCTACCTTCCATCTCCAAGCTTTTCTTCGACAACTCCTTCTTCAGGTCCTTGATCTTCGCCGAGTACTCAGCGATGCGCTCTGCCCAGGCTTCCAATTCCTTCGGAATCGCGGGTATCTGGATCTCGCGGGATTCCTGAAGCAAAGATAACAATGATGCAACGATAGAGAATTTTTTCCAATAGACAAATTATCAGAATTCTCGCGTGACCTTTTAGCGATTACAGAAAAAGCGTGAAAACTTCCCTACCTTTCTGTCCAGACAACCATCTTCAGCATCACTGACACCGGGAATCGCGCCGACAATCTCGACGACAGCCCTGATGTTGTCCAGCTGCTGCGACAGTTCCAGAACGCAGGCCTTCTCTTCGAAGTACTGCGCCTTAAGGTTCTCATAATCGGTCTTCAGCTGCTCCAGTCGTTGCTCCATCAAACTGTCGTCGTCCTCCGTCGTCTGCGTGTACTGTTCCCTGATGAGATGAGCACTGTCGCTGACACCTGTCGATCCCCTGCTCCTGCGGCTGGACTCGATGCCGGAGTCCTCCCTCGCGCTGCCGTCGCTGAACCTGAAGACCACGTCCGCCTCTGAATCATCCGGGGACATTTTCCTCGAGGTCTTCGCGCTCCCGTAATTCAGGTAACAGTCTAACTTGGTGTCGACGTGGGCTTGCGTCGCCATTTCCGGCGTGGAGACGTCTTCGCTGCCGAAGAAGTCGCTGACGGACGACGAAGAGAATCCTCGCGGTCTGTAGCAATTCTCCTTGAACTCCTTCAGCAACTGCAGCTGGCACTTCAAGCTCTCTGTCACGGCTCTCTCCTCGTCCAGCTCGTTTTTCAGCGTCTTCGACAGAATCCGCGACTCCTGCAACGCCTGCTCCGTCTGCGAAGACTCGGCGATCAATCTGTCGCAGGTCTCCTTCGATTCGCCTAAATCCTTCTCCAGAATCTCCATGTTCCTCTTCTTCCCGTTGAGTAGCACCTTCAAATCTTTAACCAGGGAGCTGCAATAGGATTTTTCCAACTGAACGCCTTCGACCGGGTCGGGAAACTCTTCCCGGAAGCAGTCGCGCAGGTCCGCCAGCTCTTCCTTCAGCAAGGACAGCTCGACGTTGCTCCTGATCTTGTCCGTGCTCAGCAACTCGTTCTCCTTCTTCAGATTCCTCACGGTCTCCTTCAGCAGAACCACCTTCGACGTGACCAGCGCGTTCTCTGTCTCCAGCTCGTCGTAGAAGTACAGCGATTCCTCGTTGTCGCCGCTGTCGCGTCTCTTTCGCTTCTTGCTCCGCATGATGCTGTCGACTCGCTCCCTGTAGAACAATTCCGCTTGGTTCACCGACCTCTTCAACTGCTCCTTACACTCGTCCTCGATGTCCTGCGCGCGTTTCTTCCAGGATGCCTCTATCTCTTCGATGATGGCGGAGTATTGGTTTTCTAGCTCGTCCCTGATCTCCATTTCTCGGTTCAGGCGATCGCTCTTCAGGCTTTCCAGCGACCCTGCCAGCTTGTCGTTCTCCTCTTGCAACCTCTTGCTGGTCCTCAAGCAATCCGCTCGGCTCTTCTTCAGATCTTCCAATTCCTCCAGCAGCTCCTCGTTTTGACGTTTGACGGACTCGTACTCCTCGACGCTGACCGTCGTCTTTCTTGGCGTCTCACCGATTATCGGTATCAAATAGGCTTTCAGGCTCCTAGGAGTCAGCTCCGCGAACTGTCCGCGTCTGAAATCCCTGGATTCCGACTCTATCTTCCTGACGATCACGGACAAGTTCAGGATGCCCATAGTTTCCGAGTGAAATTGATCGGTCGTGTCGATGGTGATGATGAAGCTGACGTGTTCCTTGCCTGTCAGCGCTTTCTGCAGGACTCTGGTCAATTTCGACTCGCGAAAGGGCCCGACCGCCGGCTCACCGTTCGAGTAGCTGTCTCTGACGCTTTTCAAACACCTTCCGAACACCAGCAGACTGTACTTGATGCTTTTAGACTCTGCGGACGTGACGGCGTCGTCTTTGACGCTCTTCGAACGGCCTGAGCCTGCCATGTCGCAGAACGTCAGCGTGCTCACCTGAAGAATTTGGAACGATAGCATGAAGACTTGCAATTTCAAGGCAAACTGATTCGTTAGTGGGCGAAGTAAGCTGCTAGCTGGAGTTTAATTAGGGACTTTCGAATAATGAACGGATACTTGAAGAAAGAGAATCCAGGCTTTGAATATTTTTAAATGGTACTATTATTTGTAAAATGAAACTACCGACTTCTAGTTTGATTATTGTAATTGTCACCAACCTCGACTTCATTCGTGGCGTCCCTGTTCCGGTACTTCAGCAACCTGATCGTGAACAACGTGTGGGACCTAGAGCTCGTCCCATTGTTCCCATTCGCAGCCACTGTCATTCTAGACTGCGCCAGGATCAGCAATTGACAGGCCTCCAATCCGGTGCTCACGTTGACAAAATTCAGGCCCTTCACGTACGTGGAGCCGTCCTTGCGAGTGCTCACCTTCAGCTGACGTCTTTCCTGATGATCGACAGCCAGGAGATCGTAAATATTGTCGTTGTAGATCTCAGCTATGGACAGCCAAGCGGAGAAGATCCCATCACCGCCGCAGGTCTCCCTCTCTTCGACGTCGACGCAATCGAGCACGGAATTGTCGAGGGACAGCCTCGCCTGATCGTAATCTTCCTTCTCGATCACGTCGCTGTTGATCAATTTCAGCTTGTTTTGAATTTCTTGAAGTTTCCCCGCGTCGTTCAAGCTGACCACTTGGTTGTCGTCGGTGACCTTGTACCACGGTTGGAGGGTGCAATTTACGGCGGAGAAAATGAACTCGATCGAACGAGGTATGATCCCTGGCCACTCCGGTGTCCCATATAAGGTGTACGTCTTCCCGGAGTCGGAGGCCCCGTAAGCCACGATCGACGAACTTTGCCCAGAAATCAGATCGATCACTCTCTGACGGGTACACTGATCGAAGACGTCGATCTGGCTGGATCGAGACTCGAAGATCTTCTTGAAAATGAACTTCCTCTCCACGCTGTCGCCTTTCTTCACGAGCAAGGTCGTCGGGTTCAGAACAGCGTAATTCTCTTCGACCTCGGTCTCCGACCTCGGCTTTATTCTGAGGTACACGTTGCTCAAAGGCGAATTTTGAAGGGAGTGTCTTGCCCTCGCGGATTCCTGCGTTGTCATTATTTTTTGGAATCTGGTGGAAATGGTGTTCGACTGTTCCGGTGGTTTTCGAGAAACGAGAAATTAATAGACGAGCGAACTTCGGAGTTTAAGGATGAAATTTCAGGGTTTCACGAGGTTTCCTCGGTTTGGCCATTTTCTGCGACTGCGACGTTTGGTTAGGTTACCCGACAGTGATGGGAATGAAGCTGTGCGACATTGTATCTGTTTGTGTGTTTCGCAACTGTTCGACAGACGCGGAGCTACTTCATGTTGTTGAGCGTCGGAAAATTGACGAGGATTTTTATGGATAGATAATTGTAAACCAGTGCGGATCTCTGAAATAAAAATGTTTGCATCGATTGCAGGGCACAGAAAAATTTCATTCTTCTTTTACTTAACTTTATTCAGCTGAAACTGGTATATCGATGTCGTTGAATCTTTTTAATTTACTGTCTCAAAGTTGTTCCTGAATCTTTTCGCAGAAGCGCCGAGCGAATCGGCAGAGTCTAATTCGAATAGCGGCGTCTCCCACGCGGAATACAATAAATAATCGGCGTCGGCGTTCGCGAAAGTTCGCATCGGCTTAAAGGAAGACGACGCGAAAGTCTGGGGTCGGCTCGCGCGGGTGTCTCGAAATATCTTCAAAGTCGGCGTCCGTCGGCAATTTATATGCGTGTCGTTCGGTCCATTAAACGCAGCCAATCAAAGAGGAAGCTAATAGCCGAGCCGACCGCGGCTCGAGATGGGCCGGCAAGGTCCACGAAACCCCTCTCGCCGTAATCTCGGCATCGGAATCGTATTGCGAGAGCACAAGTCGGCCACTGTGCGCTACTAGGCTACTAGCGAAGGGGCCGGTGCCTTTCAACCCACAATCGACCCCTTGTATCGACAGCCCCTACCACCCAAGTCCTCCTTCTGCACGCGTTCAACGCCGGCGATTCCGCTTTTCGTTTTCGCCGCTCCTAAGCTATGCCTCCGATCCGTATCAAGCCTCATCGCACACACGCTCTTCCCTTTTCGCCATTCCGCGGCTTTCCAACCTACGGCGCGCCTTCCGCCGACCGGCATGGACGTCGCTGCTTCCTCTTCAAACCGTTCGATCATTAGGCTTTTTCTCCTCCGAAGCCGTTTCTTATTCTCGGCGTTGCCAAACTTCTCGGAACTCGATCACGCTAAAAACTCGCGAATTTGTTCTGGATATGTTCCAGGTTTTCGCGAATTTGTTGCACAGGAAAAGGAAATTTTATTTGGAATTTTAACTGCAATTTGCTTCGGACTCCGAGACTCTTTGCGCCTCTGTGGAATTTTCGAATGCTGTTGATTCGCCACTGATAGAATCGCTACGGATTTAAATAATTGCCGGAAGATTGATTGAGCAATGATTTTGATACTTCTGGGTCCAAGTAGACCCAGACACCGTCCTCCTACAGTCAAACGAACGATGTCCGCTTTACACAATTTATCGAACCATTCTAGCCACAGTTTGGGTAAAATAATGGGGAGTTTAAATTTGTCCGTGGCAATGCGAATATGCGATTGCACACGCTTGTTTCAATGTTGATAAATATTAACGGAAGTATGCCAGCATTTATGCTGCACAAATATGCCATGAAAAATGATAGTAACATTAATGGGGGTACAGGGAATTCAGTGCATACTTTCGTCAGTCATTGTTACAAGTAGAAACAGTCGACAATGGACAGACACGTTGACCAGACCTGTTCAGAAGCACGCCTGCGGAATATATTAAACTGCATTTTGTCAAAAACGAAGTGCTGCGTGTGACGGTAATTTATTCTGCTAACGAGTCAAGGTTTTTTCAAGTCTCTTATAAATCAGTGTTAAATATTGTGTAAAATGTTTTCCAAATATTGTAGAATGTACGGTTGAATTCGATAAATAATTATTTCTTACGGATTCAGTAGCATTTTTTTAACAAAAGGAGAAGGTGTGCAAGAAAATTATATGCATTAATAGAAATTATTTTACGTAACCGCACACGATTTACAGCAAATTGTCCTTAGTCCTTCTAACAATTATTTTAATTCATTCATCGCCTACAGAACAATATGTTTCCGATACCATAATTCCGTACTCCGGTAATAAAATGAAACGAATGTTACCAATCGTTTGGGCTCCGATTTGAGAAGATTCGCTCACGGCAATGCGACAGCAACATTTTTTAAATGAAGCAACCCACCGTGCAGCGCTCTGTCGGATTTTTTGCCCAGGGGTCACTTAATACGGGTATCGTTAAAATCCCAGCCGGCCCATAAAATAGTCCCATAATATTTTGGTAAACAGAGGAAGACACAGAGGGAGAGGGAATCGGAGACGAAATTCATGATCCGATTATTATAACCAGCATTTCGGTGCAAAAAGATTCGTGGCGGTGGTAGCCTTTACACAGCACGGCCTTCAGGAATCACGGACAGCCGGAGCACCGTTTCGTTCTCGAGCGCCATTAAAGGCGCTATAAAAGAAGTGGCCTGACGGCGGCGAACGAGTCCCGATGGCGAGAGTGCCGAGCGAAATTTGTCAGTATTAAATAAATAACCCATAAACGTGGAACATCAATCCGCCGCGGGAGCATTAACGCCCGATATAAGGGAGCGAGGCAACGGCTGTTATTTTTCATACACAGGCAACCCGTCTAATATACGATCCCTGGGCCAGGGCCTCGGAATACGTAGCCTAGCCTTGGTTGGAGAGTATGTCTTTTTTCCCTTTCCATCTTCTTTGAGGCTTTTACGAGCCGCCGTATCGCCTGCTGCACGCCGTAGATCAAAACTGATGTATCTATCCTAACGGAAACGCTGCGGCACCACCACGATCCGATCGATCTGTCTTTTCCATCCCTTTAAAAAATTTTATTCCAACAAATTCTATCAGCCGATTCCACGGACTGCGACCCTTTAATCTTTACTTTAATTGCAACAAGTGCACAAACCTCTAGATAGAATGATCTACAATGAAACAGATGTAAAATTATTTCGATAACTCTGCACTCTTTTTATAAAAATCACGGGACGTTGAGCCGTGGGGATTCATCGGAAGACATCAAAGAAAGAAAACTGGAACAATCAAGGACTTGGGCGACCATGGTCCAGCGACTGTTTGCAGATCCTTTAAGCCCGAAGGACGTCAGAAATCGGGTATCTGCGATTCCACGCGGCGTATCCATCGGCTGTTCATCTCCCGGGGGACATCCTGAAGAGGATATCCGAAGATTATCAATCTTAAAGCCCGGTGACTTCCCTGCGGCGCGTCGCAGTGGCCTGAATCCGCGGGAAAGACACGCCGGGGCTCCTCAAGGAGCTTCGGCGTTCCGCTTCCGAGATATTAGATTTATCCATTTGTTTGCCGAAAGTCTCATAAATATAAGCTCCCTTTGACAGCGTCCCACGGGTCTTATCTGGCACCGTGATCTCGCGTGGGCGTCCCGGGGAAGATGAGACGAGAGGCGCTAAGATATAGACGAAAAAGATAAGGGGTGGGGGACGAGATACTCTGCTTGGTCTTCTCCTCTCTTCGATCCCGAAGAGAGGAGAGGAATCGATACGAGGTAGGTACGCCGGAGCGAGGTTCCATGGGACACCATCAGTATTCCCAATTAACGGGCTCCTTTTCGCCCCGGGATTATGGCACAGCCCTGTCCCGGCTACATTTATAAATATGATGATCGTAAAAGGAGACATTACCATTCGATGAGACGAACGAATCTTTTCGGGGAGATGCCCCGGGAGGAGGTGATATTGCGCGGGCGAAATTGATGGCGGCGACCCTGTTGGGGTGGAAATTTTACGGATGCCTGTAATCTAAAGGGAATAATTAATGTCCCAATGGCGTGGACTCGCTAGACGCTCGGATGCTGCGTTTTATGTCTCGCTAGCTGATGATGTTGCGAGACATCGCTGGGCGATGGTTCTGATCGACGCGAACGATGACTGATCAGATTCGAATGTCCTGGTATAGAAGATTGCTTGGTCGGACTGTAATCAAACTATATACATTTCTCGATATATGTCGCCAAGGCGTGGATGATAAACGTCGCGGAATTATCCCCACTACAGCTACCTCTACCGTGAGGGGTCTCCAAGCTCGAGTGGCCTCGGACGCCGAGGAGTGTAAACATAATACCGCTCGGGTGTCTCCTACACGATACAGGTCACTGGTAAGACCCGTTTTGTTGACATATATCGAGAACTGACTGTATTATGTTTTCATAGAGAGAATTCACTCATTCTGAGTGATTGCTGTTGCGCAAAGAGATTGGGACTCTCTACGGAACCGGTCTTACTGAAAAATTTATTTAATACAATTAGAATGAAAAGAGATCGACACTACAAGGAAATTCATTTGGTTATTCTTTCATTGACTACTGGATAGCGAGCAAGGGATAAATTCTGTTTGGAAAGTTCGTCTATGGTTTGTTTAAATAAGAATTCATTTCTAGGATGTAGTACACCTCTAAACAGTTACCGCTGCTTTAACAAGTTGTATGTTTGTTCGAACAAGAGATCCAAACAACTAACGAATAAAGACGGGAACCTAGCTTTGGGTACCGACGAGACATTATAGGGGTCTTGTAAAAGCTGATTAAGGACGATGGAGGTTTCAGAAGGAAAATTGATAAAGAGGGGCTTGCAAATGTGTCTCTGAAGCAGTTTGAGCAGAACGATAGCAGGAAGATTCCGAAGAGGCTGGCAGAGACTGAACGCGGAGATAGAATTTTGTAGTCTCCGAACCAGTTCGCTCCCTTACATTCGTAACGTGGCAATCTCACGGAACAGTGAGTAAATTTTGTGAATTTACCTGAACTTAGCAGTCTGTATTACCTAGGATCGAATTCAGTTTCAAGAAGATCTCTGAACGGTGCTCAGCTTCCAAAAAGTTAATTTCTCGTAAAATTCTGATGTACCGACCTTCTGAACAATGGTCGAATCGCAATGTAAATTACCGAATCACCTTGCGATCGAATTTAATTCACCGTGGATTGCCACAGCGTCGTCCAGGGATTGATCCGATCGATGTGGACTCGTTCCGGTGTAAATAGTAATTGAGCAGTGTCCGCAATATAGACGGTGTCTCGGAGGAGGACGGTAGCGAATTCAGGTGGACTCGGATCACGAACCGGCCACAAATCATCGACGGGCCGGGGTCCGCCGAACTGTAATCAGTGTTCATTAGGTGTACGAAAGCGCGATTCCACGGGGTTTCTCCCGTGGGGAGATCTTTTCAATAACTCTTGGTCGCCTGTAATTGGTGGTCGGCGATATCTCTCGTGGCTCCAACTCTTCGTCCTTTCGTTGCCCCGAGGCTCTTCACAATGTCGTATATAACAATATACCAGACTGTCTCTCGTCCTGACCACTATAGATAGAGAAACATTAAGTGTCCCCGGGTCACAGCGATGAACCACACCCACACAACGGAAGAGCAACGGCATAGAAAGCTACCTATCGCCGGCGACAACCGACGGGGTTGTCGATGGAACGGGGCAGAAGCGTTTGTATTGTACTCGCATTGGCTACCGATGCTTCGCCCTTCTTTCCCTGTCTGTCTTATGGCTGCCTTCTGGCCAGCAGCTCTCATGCCACGTCCCATCTTCCCCAGAAATCTGTCCACTTCGCCACAATTTTATAGCTTAAAACAAATCGGTTACAATTATTATATTTTAGAAAGACACTCGAAGATACATACAAAATTTGAGAGTTCTCCATAATAAAAATTAGTCCACTAAAGATGGATCTAAATTTTTGATAAATTTTTCCAGTGGTCTGTACAAAGTAGAAATTGAAGATACGTATAAGGGGATGAAGCAGAAAGAATTTTTTGAAAGGCTTGAAAAATATTCCTTGTTTTATCAGATTCGAGGTCTACGTTAATAGATACAGAAAGTATTATTGGTGGTTCGCAGAAATACCTGAATATTTTATAAATTAAATGCAATGATCAATTGTCGATATTTTCCCCTGTAACAAAAGACTCGGATTCTCAGAAGCCTGCACGTAATAATGTTAAAAAAAAATTGAGGACGCCTACAGGGGGTTGAAAATTGCAATTGAAGTCGTGAGGAACTGAAATCGATTTCTCGATGGTTGAAATGATTCGACGTGGATGATCTGTGAGCGGAATGAGAGTCACTGTGGCGAAAGCGGCGGATTGAACAGGTTGTCGCATGGTCAGGGGTTCGAATGGGCGCGCACTGGGTCATAAACGCTTATATTGCGCTCAGTGCGCCAGTAATGCCGATATTGGCAAGTTATTGGTCCCTTCCTCGAACGCGTATCACCCGCAAGGTAGCCGCAAGCGAAACCGTATCTTTGGTAATCCGGAAAAGTATCGTTGGCCGAACACCACGGAAAGTTTAATTGGAAATATCAGGGGATGAGATGGAGCCGGAGGGAGGGAGAGAGAGAGGGAAGCAAAACTAGAGGCTGAACCAGGTGTCCAGAACTGGTGCATTAACCTCCGGACGCCTTCTGGCGAATCATATTTTTGTTAACTGGTCGAAAGGGTCGATCGTCCGATAGATGGAACTCGTAATCACTTATGCGACTCCCCGCGGATATTAAATTCCATTGAATTATAGATTAATCCGAAAAATTCGTCGCACCTCCCGCGTTTTCGACCATCAAATTCAACGATCGGACACTTGTTAACTTGTGGACTGAGTTACTGAATGTTTCATACAGGAGACACGTACTTAACCCTCGGAGTCCTGTACCTACACTTTCCAGCGATTATTTATCACATTTTATTATTATTTTAGTAGCCGGGTGAGAGTGACAACGTCAGGATCAATTCTACTTTATTTTAATAGCAGTGTATCGAAAGAATTTTTATCTTTCGTCCAAATTAATTATCGCTTGATTTTGGGGTTGTTCCATCCCCTGTTTTTGCATTTGCTGTTTCTCTGTTAGGAACGAACAGAATAAATAGAACAAATTGTTTGAGTTACTCTTTTGAGTGAAACGTTGAATCTTGATTGTTCAATCTATGGTAAAAGCTTGACCGAAGCATAAAGACGGGCGATAGAAGCTGGCCAGCCCTAATTCCAGTTAATTTATCGAATTTTCTTCCAGTTTGAACCCGGACGAGACAATTTACTCGGCGAAACGAAGCCCCGGAGCTGCGAGACCGGCGCAGAAACCGAATCTCCTCTCCGGCGATACTTTTCCAGACCCAATCAACTGATATCGCGAGCTTAAGCCCCCCAAGAGCCGCAACTCCTGATACGACGGTAGTTCGGTCGTGGCCGGGGCGGTCTGATCACGAGTTAGTGGTTCGAGATGGCGAGGAAAGACCGTGGAAGTAAGAGAAGCCCAAGCCGACTTTATGTCGGGACGTAAGCCGGTTATAGGCGCTGCCGATGTTATTTGATGGCCAAATGCACTCCAGCAGCGCGAGGCAACCTAAACTTCCCCGCCCTATATCCGATCTCTATCGTCCGGCCAGCATTTTCCGGGCCACCTTCATTCGCCGGCCATCATCCGCCGGGAAAACTCGATATATATCAAGTTTTTCAGGAATCATGCGACACCGATCCCTCGCCTCTGCCACTCCCATTCTGCTACCGAATTAAAATGTCGCTGATTACACGCACACTGCCGCGAACCTTCCTCCACCCTTGGCGATAGACCAAATGGAAAATAGAAAAGACTTTGGCTTCTTACGGTTGACTCCGGCAATTTTAAATTCACATAAAAAAAGTAAAAATCTACTTGTGAAAAAGTTTTATCCTTTCTCGCAACGGTGCAGCACCTTGCAAAACGCTGCGTTGCATCCACCTTGCACGAGAACGTAAATGAAAGAAGTACATCTTCGTTAACCCTTTGACTACGGCAGACTTTGGCACGCACTGGCCGTACGGTACGGTACGAATTCACTCGATTAATATATGACCAACGGAATATGTAATTGTTGAATTAACATTAACTTACGTTTGTTTCAAATGAGATTTATTACAATTATGATCGATAAAATTTCGCTAGTTGCTGAGGCGAAACAAGCGAAATTTAATTTGGACGCCTATTGGCGCCAACAGTACCGGGTAGCCAATACGTTTCGGACGCCAATAGGCACCAACAGTAGCCAACGGGTTAAACATTTCCTCCTAATAATTGAGTCGGAAGATCTTCGTTCAGCATGAAGATCCACGGGCTCTGTTCGGTAAGATAGATTTGGGCACCGTTTCCAAAATTTCAGTGTGACGTAGTGGGTGCGGATAGCAGTGGCACCTCGGTGCATCCGTGTTCGCGGTTACTGTTCGACAGCCGCGCAAGGAGCATCGCGAAGAGTAGAACAGTCGTGTGGGCGGATGCACGGGAAAACACGGGCGAGAGATTCGCGGCTGGCATCGGTCTCGCGCCGCTCCGCGCACTTAAATAAAGTGAGAAACCCGCGGATATCAAAGAGCCATCAATAGACAATCGCGCAACAGCGCGACAAAGGAAAAAGCGGCAGACAAAGGGAACCAGGAGAGAGAGAGAGAGAGAGAGAGAGAGAGAGAGAGAGAGGAAGGGAAGAAAAAAAGCGAGAGATTCACCTGCCTCTCCTGCACAGGGCCGGGCTTGTGCTCGAGCGAGCATAAAACGCGCCGCGTATTTTCCACCCCCGCGTATTAATACGTAACCGCGGCCGCAAAACTTAATGAATTCTTTAGCGAGATCAAAAAGAACTCCGGTCGGCCGATACGCCAACCGTTGCCAGCATTTCCTTCTCTCTCTCTCTCTCTCTCTCTCTCTCTCCTTTTCCCTTTTTTTTCTTGCTGAAGAGCGAGGAACAAAATTGAACGGCGATATTCCCGGTACGGTTTAACGACGACGAACACCCCCTGCCTCGGGGCCACCCTTACACCCTGTGTCCTGTGTTTCTCTTAACGAGGCACGTTCTACCGAACCCTCTTTCCTACCCACCTCCTCCTCCTCCTCCTCCTCCCCCTCCTCTTGCCGCTAGTCCTCATCCTCCCACGCCAGAGCAGTGTTCGTGCCGGCCGCTAGCAGATACGAGGTGCTGCCGCATTATGCTCGGTTTCATCGCGAGCAACGTCTCACGCATTAATGGATTCCTATAGCAGCCAGGCCCGTAATGAACACCCAGTCTACCGTGGGCTGTCTTTTCATCGGGATCCGCTGCGCGTTTGGCGACTTACGTTTCATTGCCGGTGATACGTCCCGATAATGAGGTCGATATCTCTCGCCTCTGCCCGTTTCTCGTTCCCCTTTCCTCCTACGGCGGGAACGACGCGAACGGTTCAACCGCGCTGTCGGGAATTTCGTGATTCGAAACGAAACCGTATTCCACAGCCGGCAAATGGCGACTCGCCCCGTTCAGATAGTTAGGATCGCGACCGGCCCTTCGACGATCGGGTATCGGGCGATAACAGACGGTTTGCCGTTTTCTGCACGTCGCAATTCCACTGTCCTTGTCTTCCAGTGTTAGCCAGGTGAGTCAGGACATTTTCGTACGAATGAAAGCAAAAATTATAGAGCTATGGGGATGTTCTGGTCGAGCCATTTCACAGGCCTTGTTTGCGATTTTTTTCTAAAGAAACCAGAAAACTGTTTTGTATCGATATTTCGGAGACGTGTTTAGTACTACATCGAGTATACTCTACATTTTTTTCACACCGAAATACTTGAAATTGTACGGGCTGGAATTTTTTAAGGAAAGGGGTTTTACCATTTTCTGTATGCCGCTGTGTCGTTCTCTTTTGGCCGCGATTTAGAGAATTTTTATTTGAAGAGAATGAAATACTGTAGAATTAGGGGATGTTCTCAAAAATTCACAGATTTGGGGAGCCATTGGCTGGACCATTGTGTGGCTGGTAGATTGTAGGTGTTGTGGTGGGTTTCGTGGCCGTCCCGAGTAATTGAAACGGAATCGAAGGGCCCGGTATCGACTGACTTTGGCGAGATGAGCAATCGTAAAATCCGAAAGACGGCCGAGCCCGAAAGGGCGCCTAAAAGGATCCCAGCCGGCGATAGGGCGTGGATGGCTTAATGCCGACGGTGTCGAGCAATCGGGTATCGACTTTTCCATTAGCCAGAAAAGTTGTGGTCACCGGAACGACGAAATTGGCTATACCAAAAGGGACGTTTGCGCCAAGGTGATGTCGCCAGCGTCGCCGTGAAAACGGCTCGTACAAGGAGGGTGGACAACCACGGCGGAGCGAAGACACCACGCCGACGGATACCGGAGGCCGACATTAATTCTCATAACATTTTACGAGCTGGTATCTGACCCGTGTGAAGTCCTTCCAACGCCCAGAAGCACGGTTTAGGACTCATAACTCCCAATCACCTTAAGACATGCAGTCGCGGCCAATTCACCGGGACTATGGTTGACTGTTCTCCGTTCAACATTGCCATCCTCCGGCTCCTTTCTTACGATTCCGAGATCTGCCAGTGAAAGTACTCTGCCTCGGACTATCCTCGACTCGCCTAACACATAAATGGTCGATCGCAATCCGTTTGGGGTGCAGTCTAGGGGTGCACTCTTCCGTCATAACTCTATCAAAAATTCATCAAAATTGGTAAATTTATTTTTAATATTTATATTTCATAAAGCAAATAGAAGTTCCAGCTGAAAGGAATATTTATCCAACATTATTGGACGATAATGAACGTGTTATCATAAAATCCCTGTCAAACGAACATCGTGCGAAAATTCGCGAATTTCTCTTTCAGCCTTCGCAGCGAATCGACGGCTCGATTAATATCGAAACGATAGACTCCTCGAACGACCGGAGGACGAGAATGACCGATCGCAATATTAATTTTTATTGGAATGAGCGTCGATAGGGGAACAGAGTCGTTCGTTCCGGCATATTGATTAGAATATGGAGCGAGGGCGAAGAGCGCTTTGTTTCGCCGGGGACAAAAAAAAAGAATCATCGCCGCGATAATTTGGAAATATTGAAGCCGCGTTTGAGCATGATGGGGATAGCATAAGGGGGTGGAACGGCAGATTTATATACACCGAGTCGACACATGCGAGCGATTCGATGGGAGAACCGTCGCCGATACCGATAGGCTCCTTTGTTTTTCTACTAATTAAATTGCCCTCCGACCCTTTTTCGTTCACCACCTCCCCCCACCCCGTGTTCACCCAACACAGGCCACTTCCCTTCAACCCTTCGTCGCAGAGAAAGCGACAGAGAGACAGAGAGAGAGAGAGAGAGGCATCGTTTGAACTTTTCTCCTCGCCGACGATTTCGAAGGGTTTCGCCATCGGTTTTCGCGAGATGGACTAATTAATTACCGTGGAAGTGGCCCGTTGATCCTGCATCCAAGTCAAGGAGATTTAATTTAGCGGCTTTGCCGGTTGATTTGCCGCGGCTCTTGCTGCCTTTGTGCACGCGAACCTCTCGCGATTTTTCCTGCACACGCGGGAAATCCGGGAAACACTCTTTTTTTTATTGCGATGCGTGCGGAATATTGCTCTGCGTCGCTTCCGCGCGAAACGGTCGATCGATTGTTAGCCTTCCGCGGACGTGGATTGTTCGAAGTATTGCAAATATTTCCCGCGGAAAACTAGACCGTGTATCCGGAACACTGGGAAAAATTCCATTTCAGTGATAGAATTGTTCCTTTGCAATTTCGTGAACGAAATCCACCAGTTTACTAAGCATGATAACATTTTAATAAATTAATAAATTCTCACATTGTTGCGGGGCCATCTGTTGTAAAATATTGCGGACAAAAATTGAACACAGCGCTAAAAATATTGTAAGATCTGTAAAAAGAAAAAAATTGCGCCAGTATAAAATTTACACAGAAAACTAATTTCACAAGGAACTGGATACTTCAAAAAATTCGCCTATCAATATTGTAAGATCAACATTAATGTAATTCGAAGCTGGTGAAATCGTTTGGTGTTTCGATGGAGGAAAGTTACCGGAACATTTGTCGGAATAAATATATTAAATTGAAGATTGGGGCGTTGTGACGTAGGAGTGATGGAAGAGGAAAGATTGGAGCGTTCGTGCAATCTTTCAATCGGCTCGATAGCGTTTAGGCGAATGGTAGGAACGCGCGTGCACGCGGCACCGTGGAATAAGACAGCCACGGACAGAAAAATTGATTCGATCGTGGCGATCGTGTACAGTCTATAAATAGTGGTACCGATGATGGAAGGCCTTAAACGAGATGATATGGCCTCTGATCGACCCAATCAATGCATCCACTAAATCATCGTCTAAACTGACGGCCGCGACACAGCTAGTTAATGTAGACTGCTGGTGGAACAGTGGTGGGCGACCGGAAGGGGCCACTCATCCAGCGATTGCCGATGCATGGCATCTTTATAGGATCACGAACCATTGCGTGTTCCTCTGTGTTTCCGTGTCCCTCTCCGCTACAGATTATTAAGCCAATCTTTTCGCGAATTGAACGGTTTCCTATGCTATACTAGGTGTTCCACTTAATCTCCCACAGTATCGCTCCCATCATTTCCCCAACAATATCCCACCTCGTATAATTGCATTCATTCAAACCATTTTCCCCACCACAATTCATTCTTAGCTTCTCGCTGAAACTATTTTATCCCGTTCATACAAAAATTTTAGCTCGTACAGTCGTACCATATTTTATCATGCTCCTCTATGTTTTAAATGATTCTTTACGTACTTTTATTCACTCAGAAATACTCACGTTGTTCTATTCAATATTTTTATTTTCTAACGCTCTGCTAGGATTATTTGTTTCAACCTGTATACGTCAAAATGTTCAGCTCGTAATAATAAATATGATAAGTTGATTCTTAAATATCCCACAAGCTTAGAATCTTCTTATTCACCATTTTTACTTATTAGTGCTAGGCTAGTATTATTTACTTCAGTCTGATCATGTCAAAATGTTCAGCTCGTAATAATAAACATGATAAGTTTGATTCTTAAATATCCCGAAAGCTTAGAATCGTTCTGTTCACCATTTTTACTTATTAGTGCTAGGCTAGTATTATTTACTTATCATGTCAAAACGTTTAGCTTGTAATCATGAATACAGCTAGAGATTAGGAATTAATTTACAACGTTCCGAACAGTTTTTCACGTAACCAGCAAACCCAAAATACGTGTGCGTACCTCATCCAATTCGTTGTTTTTGTTATTCCACTGAATACTGCGCTTGTAACAAACTCGAAACGGTTCACAGAAAGATTCCACCACGCGCAGTAATGAATCCTGCCCATACTAATTACAAACTGACAAAGGAGTGAAACGAAGATCACGAAATAAAGCAGCAGCTTCATAAAAATTGTTTCTAGACATCACCGTTGCGCTGCGGGCTCAAAGGAATAGGAACAAACGCTGAAACGAACGAAAGAGAAAAGCATAAACAACAAGCCGTTCTTACACAATTACTCGTTACGACCAATAAAATAGCTTTGATACTCTCCGCCCGGCGACATTCGAGCGCAAATAATAAATGCAGAGGCGGACGGACACGTGAAAAAGGTTTGTTGTTGCTAAACAGACAATAGGGATTCTTTGTGCCGGGTGACGAATTCCGGACGCGACTCGTTTTCAAGTATGTATTTGCGCTGGTTATTCGGCGTCGAAAGGAAATACGATGATGCGTGGCCCGGTAGGGTGGCACGCATGACTGCAACGTCACGCCGAGCGAACGCTATGACAGGTTTTGATATAAAAAAAAATATATATATATGAGAGAACGAGAGAGAGGGGCGAGGAGGGAGAAAGAGGAAAAAAAAATAATCGGTACCGCGTTTCCTGTCATTAGCATCGCGGCAGTTCAATATAAAAACGAACGTTCAGTCGGTTAAATTGATAGGTAGTGGAGGTTGACGAGGCCGGTGCCAGAGGAAATCAGATTTTGCCGTCTCGTTAATAACTGGACTGTGTGACAATCGCTGAAACTCGCTTCAACTCTCTCCGCGATTTCCCCCCGACCCCCCCCCCCGTTCTTCCCGCGATATCATCAATTTTTCCATTATTCCTGTAATTCCTAACCTGCGCGACAAAGAGCGCTCTTAAACATTAAGTCAATGTCGATTCACACGTTTCGCTTCCCAGTCTCTCTTATTATTTCATAAATTATTGTAGCACCTATTAAATTTAATCATTGTCTCGTCTTTATTTCCGCGTAAATCTCGTACCAGCAAAATTCAACATGAATCAGTATTTTGTCAAAATAGAATGCACTCTTTAAATAGTCACCGTGTCGAGTAAAAACTATTAGCGATAAACTCTTCGCACTTTGGGACCATTAAAAATTGTATTGACGCAGCGGGCTTTATAAGACAAAAATTTTCGATCGCGACACGAGAGGAAACGAAGGAAGTAACAGATAGCAAGTTCGAGTCCAAAAAAAAAAGCGAGTTGGGGCGACCGTGTCGGGGAGGGGGTGGTTAGGCAAACGCGGCCAATAATCGCTGATAATTTATTAAGGGGGTGGAAAATGCTCGGCGTTCGTCGGCGCGGCTTCTGCGTTATTTAAGAAAATAAATATTTGATATCCCAAACAAAGACTCGGGTTCAGCGTCTTGATGTTCGCGGAATGGAAAAAAAGCGGCGAGGAAGAGAAGAAGAAAATGGGGGGTGGTTCGGGAAAGGAAGAGGGGCGAAGGGAGAGGCGAGCGAAACCGCTATACCGCTGCTAAAAAGTGTCGAGGGAGGGTCGAGAGTCTCGTGCAGCCGACGCGGAGGGCTTAAGGGCGAGGGGGTGGCGACTCATTGGCCGTGAAATATAGGGTAAAAGGTTCGATAATTGATTACACAGATTTTTTATGCCGCAAGAAGCCTTAATTCTCGCCGCGGCGCCACCCCTCGATAATTCCGCGCCGAGCCGCGCCGAGCCGCGCCGGGAAAAACCGTCCGACGAGCCTGGAATATCGAGTCCTTCGATGTAAAACGATCTTTCAACCCTCCGCAGAAGTGTTCCGGTCCGTTGGGCCCCCGTTACCCCGTGAACAACCCCGCCCACGAAAGGCGTCGCCAACGGGAATGATTTAATTGTTGCTAAACATTTTTCCTTCCCGTCGAGGGGCGCCGAAACGATTTTCCATTACACAGTCTAATCTACGATTCACCGAAAAATATCTACTAGATTATTCTACCCTTAGAAGCAGAAGAAACCCTAGACCAACCCTTTGTACTTTTATTTCTTTCACAATTTTGCTCCCAACATCATTTCGAGGATCGGAATTTTTTTCAGGAAAACCATCGAATCTTTTGCAATGGGATTTTGCACACGCATTTATCAATACCTGAAGCACGTGTGTGATTTTTTGAAAGTAGAAATATCAAACACTCTTATATTTTTCACGCTTGCATCAGAACGAAAACGTAATTAGCACCGCATGACGTTAGGAAAGATTATTAGCATCGCGTTCACGTGCTCATTTAGCAGCAGAAAATTGCAACTCGGTATACCGGAGTGACCAGAAGATCTTCGTTCCAAGTTCAATCTTTCCAGAGTGTGCGTATGTGTGTGTGTTCTTTTTTTATCATGGGAATTACCATGGCAAAAGTATGCCGGGCCAATCAACTTTTTTGGGCTGTCCACGGCGGAGAATCAGGTGAGCTTCCGTCGGGGTAAATCCGAAGAGGCATTCGTGGTCCTCGTTCCGCGTGTCAATTATTCACGAGGCACTCGTTGCTCGGTCATTCGAGCGAGGCTAGAACGCGCGAAAAGGTCCGCATTATAGGCGGAGCGGAAACAAGGGAGAGGAAAAGGTGTTCTCTTTGACACGGCATTGATATAATATTAATCTAAGCGAGGAAAACTCAAAGGATAACCGTCCGAGTCGTAACGAGTCTTTGTTACCGGATGTACGAATTCAGGGGAACAAGGGAACACGCTAGCGAGACTATAGTGCTTTCCGCGGTACCAAACTTTCGCGTTTCGGTGATCGTCGCAATTGGCGACTCTCGAAACGTCGATGAAACCGTGCGAAATTATTTCGTAGACCATGCTAAATAATCCCAGCAGGTGTCGAAAGAGTTACCAAATTTTTTAACGAGCTCCACTAAAAGCCTGGACCGTAGGACATTTTTTGAAACGTCCTCAAATTGTAAATTCTCGAAATTATACAAATTTTTCTATTAGAGTCACAGACTCACCCCTATTAAAATTCATCGATCATTAAACACTGAGTAATATTCGATAGATCCGATAGAAATTTTTATGTCTGGTCGGTAAGGCTGTTTGATGGAATTCTAGTAATGGATTGAACATTTTCGGGAAACACTAGGAGTATCGAAATTCGAATTTCGTGTACCATGATTTGCAGTGCACGATCACATTGTTCCTTCGACCGCAAATCGCCATTCGCACGGAAGTTACCCGTCACGCGAAACTTAGCCTGCGCCGAGAGAACGAGACAGTCGACCGGACCTTTTCGCACTAATCCGAACGGCACTCTAACTACTTCTAATACGCCTTAAGTAGATTTTCAGTTTTCGCGTTGGCGAAATTCGAATCCGCTCAATGGGTGCGGAAGTTTTCGATTCGAATCGGCGGAGCTCCCGAAGCAAGCCCAACAAGATTTCTTCGGGTAAATGGTGCTTCAAACAGGGTTCGGAAAGCTTTCCTCAATTTCTTCATTCAATTATCCGACACCCACTTTGTACAACCTCTGCATCATTTTCCAATTTATCGAGCTCCATTGAAAATGTATTCTCCATAATTTCGTTCCATTCTCCAGTCACGTTTACTTCTGAATCAACAATAAAAATATTTACACGAGTATTATAAAACAGATGAAGATAGAAAATCTGCTGAGCCGATTTGAGGTTGAAAGATCGCGCGATTCAAAATTCGAGAAGCGCATAAAAGTTTTGAAGAACGAAGTTGTGTTTTCAGGAATAGTTCCGCGAGTACTATCGTTAAGGTCACGTTAATAGGGACGAGGGCCAATGGGTTGTTCGACGAACAACGTCCTTCGTTGGCTTCAAGTCCGCTCGCGGCGGAAAGCTCAGAATACGCGAAACTTTTCCTCTCCGACGTTTTGTGCGGTGATTTTCCGACTCGCACGCGTATGCCTACACTCGTCTCGGCGCGGAGTCATGGCGTTTGTTTTTCTGCTTACTTTGCCACGTTGAAAAAGCATCGGGAAGTGGCTGCCGGGACGGCTGCGTTAAACACCACCCCTGTTACGGGCTTTCGCAAAAAAAAGGGGGGGCCCCAAGATTTCCTTTTGCATCGTCGCGACGAATTACGCGTTTCAGGAAACGCAATCGATCCTGCGGACACGAATTACGTCCCACTGTTTAATAACACAAAGTTCGCGTCGCTGCAGACCCTAAGCACCAACTGTATCGGTATCAAACTTCTGTATTTATCTTTGCGATATAATTTTATCCTGTGTTACGAATCGAATGAATTCTGAGGAATCACAGAAGGTTCAGAAATTTTACAATTTTTGGCAATTTATTCTTAAGTGAAGAAATGTACTTACGGATCCATTGGGTTTCCTGGTGAAGAGAAATAAAGTTATTTTTTAAATTGACGGTGGATGAGTGTTGTCGGAGATTTGCAGAATTGATTAAGATTTTTGTAACACCAGCGCGGAAAGTTGGGAAGACGATAATCGGAACGATATTATAAATAGATGTTAATCGATTGTCTCCTGTTGGCGGCGAGGCTTCCGCCGTGTTTGTCCCCGTAGCAAACTTCGTGGAGAACTTTTCATTAATGCCTGAATGAATAAATGCCACCGCGCCTCCCCCTCCCTCCTTTCTTAAATTCTTAATGCAGCAACCCCGTGGAAAGTACTCCGGGGTCTTCAAAATATCTTCAAGAAGTTATATCTTTAAAGTCTTCCCTCGATAGTATGTAAATATTGTATGGAAAGCGCGACATCAAAGGGATTCTTCCGTAGTATAATGCTTTAAATTTCGTAGCAAGGAGAGATTAGGGTACAACGGGTGGCGAGGACGTCAGGGCGTGTCACGCGGAAACCTTCGTGCACACTTTGCTTTTCGTCCATCCTCAAAATTTATCAGCAGCCATTGCTCTCAGAATCCTTTACAAGAATGTAGCACGAGCACATGAGCCTTCTAGAATTCAAATAGTTGTGACACTGTAAATTATTTCATAGTGGTTCAAGAGCTGCTTCCAAGGGTCTCAGTATGAATACAAAATTTAACGAAAGTAAATACTTTTTTTTAACAATAAAAATTGCCAGAATTAACTGTTCGTTACATTCTTTCGGCAGGAATTTATGCGTTCACGACAAAATTAAGTAGGTGAAATTAAAAGAATTTTAGACTGTCGATTATTATCTGTTAAAAATATTAATGAGAAAAATGTTCCGTTTAGACTCCCTTTCTCGCGAGTCGGGCCCAAAACTTTTTATTCGGTTGCTCGGCCTAATGGTAATTAAAGAAATTAAGAAACAGTCTCTAGTGTTATTTCTTACCGAAATTCGCGTATCCTGGTGGCGAGAATCCGACACTTCGGCGAGCAGTTTTGGGGAGTTTGTCCAGCCCGGTGGATTCCAAAGGATTTTTCAAACGGGATCTGACGAATCGCAGAATTCCTGATGAATATTCAAGAATCCCGCACGGGAACGTAATCATGTCAAAAGGACGACAGTGGTCAAAAGCGCAAAGGAAGAACAGAGATCGACGCGCGGGCAAAGGGACCACAAAATCCCTGCTGGCATCCGTGCCAGGACGTTCGCGGAAACTTTGTTACATTTTTGGTGCTGGTCCGCGATACACGCCGGGCCGAATAACTGGATCAAAGGGACGCGGTTGAACGCGGCAAGAGGCTGAAAAAGAAGCGGCCGCCCCGCGAACAGAGAAGGACCAAACCTCGAGAACTTTTCCCTCTCTCGGGCCCTCCCTTTCGTCTCCTCTGTTTTTCTTCGACGTTTCTGCCGTTTCTTTCCGCGCACCCGCCCCTCACCGCCCCATCCCCTTGGAAAAAGCTGTCGAAAGTCCTTTACTTTGCCCCGGACACAATGGACGATCGGGTCGTGGAAAGAATGGCGGACGAGAGTGGAAAGTGGACCTGCGGATCGACTCGCTTATCGGGCGAGTCGAACGACGCTGGGATTTTTGACAGTCCTGATTTTTGGTTGCTCCGAAAGAAGTTCAAATTTGGGTGAAGACAATCAAAATTCTATGCGACAAGAAAACTTTACGATTTTCAGGACACTGGATCCTCGAGGTGTAAATTTCGTCGACTTTCGAGATGGTTACAAACGAATAAAAATTCTATGCATCAGGAGAACTACGAGACTAGTAGCAGGCTAGATTTCTCTGTATATGTCGCCAAGGCCCGAATGATAAACGTCGCGGAATTATCCCCACTACTCGAGTGGAAACATAACACCGTTTGGGTGTGTCTCCTGCACGATACACGTCGCTGGAAAGACCCGTGTCGTTGCCGTATAATTCACTGTAACTCCGCAGCATGCTTCCAAATAACGCAGATCAATCGACGCAACGCAACAGAAACTGTACGCGTCTCTTTTCAATTTTCGGGTTTTTCGAAAACGTGGGACGAGACGCATCGGAACGGATATTCCCGGGCGGAGGCAGTGTATTACACGAAGAACAACAGCGAGTCACAGTTGCCCGGGCAATAAGAAACGCCGCGACTCGACGGAATAATTAAAACCGTTGAAACGAATGTTTTACCTTGCGACGTGTATGGCTGACGTGCGTGTGCTTCTAGCGGTGAAAACATACTGCACTTGAAAAAGAGAGAGAGAGCGGGGAGGGACGGGGGGAGGAGGAGGTGGAGGAGGAGGAGTAGGAGGGTTGGAGCAAAAGGAGGAACAGCGAGAGAAGGAGACGTAGGATAGGGACGAACGAGGAGGAGAGAGCCGAAAAGCGTGGCAGGAACGAGGAACCACCGCGAGTAGCTCGCGCTAAACCACAGAGGAAACAAAAGGTGCCGCCGGCGAATTAAGAACGATATTTTAACGCTCGACTTAATTGCATTAAGCCGGGGAATCCGAGTGGGAGAGCTGCGAGCAAACGGGGAAAAGACGGGGAGGGAACCGCGGACGAGGATAGACGCTGGGAGCTGGGGGGATGAAAGAAGCCTGTCAAGAAAAAAAATAAGAAAACACAGTCCGGCCGACGGGAGAACCAGAGAGAGAGAAAGAAAGAGAGAGAGAGAAGGAGTAGAGGAGAGGGTAGAAAAGCGAGAATGGAAGGGTAAGGGACGCGGGTCAACCTTCATGGTTGTTCTATTTCGCGATTGGATGTGCCACGGTAATACGTCGGATTTTCAAAGTGCTCCTTACCGCGGCGCCGTTGTACCCTTTGAGCCGAAACAAAGAGAGTGCTCGCTTTTTTCGCGAAGTGGCCGGGGTGAGAGGCGGAACGGAAGAAACGGATTATGTTTTAGACCTCTGGAAGGCCGAGGGAGAAGAGGAATTGCAGGAGAGGAACGCCGGTGCCACGGAGGGAGAGGAATCGGAGGGAAACAGGAAAAAGAGAGAAAGTTCTCCGGGACCACACGAGGCATTCGGGGTAAAAGAGTTTTCTTGTAGTGTTTTTCCCCCCGGTTTTCCCTTTTCTTTCCCTCTTTTTTTTTGTTTCGCTTCTTTCCCTTCTGCTTCTTCTTCTTCTTCTGCTTCTTCTTCTTCTTCGGCGAATGCGCGTCGCGTGGCTGCTGCAACTCGAACCTCCCTCTCTCTCTCTCTCCCTTTCTGTTTAAACTGCGGCTCAATGAGACCCCTCTTTGATTTGATGCTCTTAGAAATGCGAAATAATGCCAAAGGATAGTCGTTTTGTTTTTTTTTTTCTTAAAAATACGTGTATTCGGCGCGCCTCCTTGGTAAACGTACAGACACTCGATTCTTTGTCGATCGTCGGTGTCGACGTCGTTCACGAGCGATTAATTTATACAGTCTTTAGTGTCCGTACATTGTTCGTTTGTTCGCACCAGTGTTTCGAAAATGCACGGCTGCCTCGTGTTTGTTGCCTGCGAGGAATTTACAGTCGGCCGGGGAAACTCTTTGTACACGCGGGAAACACTTTTGCGAACTTAACCTCTGCTTTTCAATGTTCAYTCTTTGCGGAGACTACCAGAAAAATTGATACTCGAAGGCAACGCGGTATAGTGAGGTGGTAAGGCGTATTCCCGAAAATATTCTGTACACTCTAACGRTTTCTAACGATTTATAAACGTCCGAAAGACTCACCACCTCAATATATTCCGCCGCCTTCGTCGATTTTAATCGAACATGATTCAGCATAACCTCGAATCTACCAACGTTCGAGGCACACCGCCTCCTCAGGAACGGATCAATCGGTAGTGTGGAATATTCTCTTGTGATTGTCCAACGCTAACGCCCCCATGAAGTACTTCTGGCACAACTGGCAGAAGAATCGATGCTTATTGTCGTGACACTTCAGGTGCTTGTTCAGCAGGTCCTTTCTGGCGAACGTCTTCTCGCAATAAGTGCAGGAGTACTTGTCGGGGTTGACGTGAAACGCGTTGTGCCTGGCTAGATTGTCCAGCCTAGTGTACTTCTTGGTGCAGATGTCGCAAGTGAACTTGGTCCTCTCGGAATGACACCTCTGATGATACCTGAGGTACCGTTTCTGCGCGAACGTCTTCTTGCAGGCGCAACAGATCACCTGGTTCGACTCGTCCTTCTTCACGTCCATGTGATCGTCCAGCTCCTCCTCGTTTCCGAATTCCTGCTTGCAGAACTGGCAGGAGTACTTTCGCGGCTGTTTGTGCTTCTGGATGGTCTCCAGGAAAGCAGGATCGGTCATGATTTTGTACAGGAACGTGTCCTTCAGCTTTCCGTTGGATATGGCGTTGAGGTTCGAGACATCTTCTTCGTGGTCCTTCTTGCACAGATTGACGGCCTCCGTTGGGCTGTCGGCGCCGCCAGTACAGCATTTTGGGTCCTCCTCGTTGGATTTCGAAAGGGTGACGCTCGAGGGTCCAGCTAGGAATGCTGGTCTTGGTGGCAGGACCTGGAAAATGGTAATGAACGAGTTAGAATACGTAATACAAGATTGAATAGCACTGATTGAGTTCGTGCACGATAATACAAAGTGTGGTTAAGCAGTTGAAAATTATTTCAATTTCCTTTGGTCATGCTTGATTTAAAATATTGCATGGATCCTTTCGCTTCTTACATTCCTTACGTTGTTATTGTTGTCGACATTCCTTACGTTGTTATTATCGTCGTTGACAGTCGTTTCATCTGGCTCTCTCGTGGGGGATGATTTTTCGTGCTCGATGCTCGATGAACCAACTATGAAGCGTCCATTCGATAAATCTCTCTGCGACGAGTCAACCTGAAACGTTACAAATAACCTTGAAATCCTGTGAGTCATTACTGCTTAAAATACTTCGAAACGAAAATTGTATAAAATTGCACATATGTTATTTCGATTATAGATTTCGATTTCAAACCTACAGGAATTTATTAAACATTAAATCGATTCTCTTTAAATTTGACTGTCTTCACGATTGATCCTTTTTTTAAATTGACCATCCATCAAATGAAATATGTTTAAAATTGACCGTCCCGTAAATTAAATATGTTTAAAATTGACCGTCCCCAACATTAATTGTGTTCAAAGTCGACCGTCTCTGCGAAATACTACGGACACTCGATAAACTGAATCGAATAGTACTTGCTTCTGTTTGTTTACATTCCCACCCAGTAATCTCGAGGAACCTGTCACCGCGTCGTCCACAAATTCGCGCACGAATTACTATACACATCAATGGATTCACACGAACGCACGAATACTCCGAAGCTGTCAATTACCGTACCTTCGGTTTAATCGTCATGTCCAATGCTGCCTTCGAATAATTCAAAGCTTCTCTCCTCTCCTCTTCGCTCTTCAAGGAATCGTCGGATTGTTTATCTGCATAAATATCATCTTTGCCATCGGACATGTCGCGTGCAACTTCCGGTCCCACTTTTACATTTTTATTATTCGAATGTCTGTCCGACTTCCCGACAATCACTACCGACACTGGCTCGACGTGGTTGTTACCCTGAAGAATTCGCTGTCGTGGCACTGTCTTCACTCTCATCTTATTTGTTGCAACAATATATTGCCTGGAAGACATGTTTCAATACAGTAACATTACCAAAATGTCGGTAATTTTGTAGACAATTTTATAAAGAAGCAATATAAAATATTTGAAAGATGTTTATTTAGTAATACACCGTTTAAATGCACAAGGATGTTCACGCATTTGTTCATTCATGCAGAGTAAAAATTTATCTTCAATTCAATAATATCTTTCAGACAAGGATAACGTCGATCGCTGGACAGAAACAATTTATACACACACGAAATGAATGACATTCCAAGGATTATACATTTACCAGTCAATTTATATGAACTACAGAAACAACAAAATAAATTCTCCATTTATCCCTCTTGCACAATCTGAGCCAAGTTGGCCTATTCGTTTTTAACCCTTTGCCCTACAATATCGAGTCAGACTCGTGATGAGGATTCTGAACAGAGTCTAGTAAATATATATATATGTTATAAATTTCCTTCAAACCAAAATACAATTCTATTCTATTGTAGTTGATACATATCCTTGGAGGAAACATAGGCATACAATAAATTGTGAACGATGAAGAATTTCGAATCATTACAATCATAAAGTAAATAGTAGTGCAAGCGGTTAATTGCAATTTTTCCAACAGAAACGCCAAATATCCAATTTAATGTTACAGCTTAATGTTACAATTTACACCAACTATACAATTTAATGTTAGAAGTGATAGAAATGTTCCAATTTCCTCTAGAACGTAGAGGTCAAAAAGCAGACGAATTACGAACAAGACTATACGATACTATGTTATAAATTAATCGTCGAGGTGAGCGTAGAGTGTACAGACAAAGAGTAAGAGAGAGAGAGAGAGAGAGAGAGAGAGAGAGAGGGAGGGAGCAGATGTAAAGGGAATGATTCTTACCGTGCTCAGGCAGTCCACTCGAAACAGAAAATTTTGGTGAGCCCGACGGGTTGGCCGTCTTGAAGCGCAAGAATTTCGGTAGCCAACGTTATCACCGTTTCCCGGGCACACGACACACGACACACATTTCACGACGCGTCGACCGTAACTGAGAAGAAACACTGTTTAGTCGACCTCGGGCCGAGTTTGACGGTCGGCACAACAAAGGGCGGCTGGCGGAGTCGCCACACGGAAATCCAAGTTTGCAAACACGGGGCCCCGCGAGTTTAACGGAATCCGATGTGTCGTGTCGGCCGACGTAGACAACTCGAGGGACATGAACCTCTTGAAATTCGTCTGTTGCCATCGGGTTATAAATTGGAATTCTTGCGGAACAGAATGCACCGGCCGGAGAGCACCGGGCTGCATCGGTCCTTTCTACCCCGCCTCGACACTCCAGACAGCCTTCTACCACCCGCGCTGCTTCCCGTCCAAAACCAAAAATGAATTTTTACAGCGGTAAACGATCCTCGTTCAATTTCACATGCTGCGCAATTTTATGAGATAATGCAACTTCATTTCCCTGGGATTTTTCAGGCAGAGGGTGTGTTCGTTTTGCGGCGAGTAGTGAAATACTGATATTGAAATCACTTTTTAGGAAGATTGTGACGATTACTTGTATTTAATCAAATTTTTTTCATGATGGTTACTCGATCTGAATATATTATACGAAATCATGTACGAATCTTAAGAACTGTCACGTTTTTGAGATTTTCAACAATTTCCACAGTAATTTACAATACGTTAACAGACTATGCTACTATTAAATTGCCTGCAGGAACTCATTGTGCAGGTATGCACCACGTTTATAAACAGTGACAGTGACAAACAGCAGTGACAATAGCACCTTGCAATAGCAAGTTTCATGTCTTTTCCCATGGAATTTAAAGTGCAGCCTTACAAATATTTATTTCGTACAGAATAATGCGCGTGCAACAGTAACGAATATTTTTTGAATTTCTGGGAACAAACTACCCCGAGGATAAATTTTATTCGAACAGCTCTTGTTTCGCAGACAATCGAACGAGTGTCCGGGCAATTGCCAAACCGCCATCGTAGCTTAACAATTTAATATGCCAAGGAGATTGTGAATATGCATTGTGCTTGGAAATGATGGGGGTGAGGAAGATAACCGATCAGCAGCCGAAATACAGTAACGAGCTGTCAGGGGGGGGTGGAAGAAACGAGCGCGTAGCAGGAAGGACAGATACCGGGGGGGGGTGGTTTTTCCGTGGGGGTGGAGTAGGACAAGGACGGTCTGGGAGATGGGGTCAAGCATAAAATTGGCAAAAAAAGGCTCGATGTTTGGTAGGATGTTTCGCGTCGGTTCCCCGTTGACCCCCTCCCTCCCCCCGGTCGTTAATACGGCATAAGGAGAAAGCAGGGTTAAGCGAGGGTGAAGCGAGGATTTTTAATTGTAGTTCAGCCGGTATAACCCCGCTCGACCCGCCGGTATTGTCATACCGGAGCGGCGCTTTTCTTTATTTCCCCAGTGGCTGGATGAGGTTATACATTTTTTTTAACTACGGCAATGCCTCCGTCTTCTTATTAGCAAAGCTAATTGGAAATACAAATGGTTATTCACGGTAAGAAGGAAGCCCGAAGACCGACTCTGCGAGCCGAGTACCAGCCGATGGAGGGCTCTATGGAAAGGGTGGGAGGTCTAAGGAGATGGGAGAGGACGTGGCACTGAGGAGAGAGAACCTGAGAGAGAGAGAGAGAGAGTGAGAGAGACGATGTCCTCTCTCTCTCTCGCTCCTTCTCTCTCTCTCTCTCACTCTCTCTGTTCGCGTATTAAGCTTGTATTTGCCCTGGATAATTAGGACTTTTTCCCGACCAATTCAGATGAATAATTGATTTTCCTCCGGCCCGACGGCACACCCCGTCGCTTCTGGACCTCTACGAATGACAATCACCCGAAGAAAAATACAGATCTTTCGGATGAAATATTCAATACCTGCTCGATGAGAAGGGTGAACCTCGAGACCCCCGAGGTACCATCTGGCTTATTGTTCCCCGGAAGTATCGGGAACGACGCGGGAAAAAATTCATCGAGGATGAATCTCTTCTTCACAGCTCCTTCTTCTCCTAACTAGCCTCTCTCGTTTAACGCTGTGTCCAACAAAATTGAGCGGACCAAATGGAAAATAACACGTACAAATGTAAAAATTGAAGCTCAATGTTGCAATATTTTTTACGTACAGTGTCTTCTCTGTATATGTCGCCAAGGCTTAGAGGATAAACGGCGTGGAATTTTCCCCATTACTGCGGGGTGTACCCCGTTAGGAGACACGGAGCTCGAGAGGCCTTGAGGAGTGTAAACATAATACGGTAGTGGGGACAATTCCGCGACGTTTATCATGCAGGCCTTGGCGACATATATGCAGACAATTTCTTCGGACAATTTTCATTTTATGTAAACATCTGCAATTTATTGATTCGAGATCTCAAGAGAGTTTCTTCAAGGTTTTTCCGGGGGAGATGTTTAGGGAAGAAAGGCGTGATTTCGGCAAAAATTCACGTTCCCCGTGGGTCGGAAACAAAGTGGGGTGGGAGTCCTTTAACGAGTCAAGCGGCGATTTGTCTCTTTGTGGCCTGGAGAGAAGTTCGGCTACTTTCGTTCGACGCGTCCTGGAGAGATTGGCCGTTCCATGGGCATAAAGCAGAAAAGCCACCCCCTTCAACCCGGCAAACACTTTGCCCGTTGGCCCCCGTCTCTCGCCCCTCGTGACCCGAAACCGCGGCCGGTTATAAAGCATTCTTCCAGTTTATTAGACGGAGGACTCGCGGGCTTCTTTTTATATTAAGCATGTGCATTATTAATGCGCGGGCATAACCGTAAAATGCTGATGAAAAAAAGTTGCGGAGCCCCCGGCGGGCGTTTCTTCAGCGGCGAGACCGTGGCTCCAGCAAGATTGCTGCTTGACCGACTATTCCTTCGACAGTTCGCCTTGATGCCTCGAGATTTCCAGCAGCCACGCCATTCGAAAATTAAGGCAATCTTAGTCGAAGAAATTCCACGGCGGAACTTTCGCGCGTGATAAAAAATTTAATAAGTTTCCGAAATCCTTCTGCGATCGAGAGAAAATTTCGTATTACTCGAAATTTTCTTTTCCTTGCTACTGTTCTCATTATGCATTACTTTTTCAGCCGGTTAAGCTTTATCTAGCTTTACCTAGTGATTTTGTTAAAAATTGTTTTCTGTTTCGGAAAAGTGTGTGAAGTGTTAGGTCGATAATAATTTATTACTGACAGTTTCTTGGCATTTTTAGTACCATTCTCCAATCAGTCAATAATTTTATAATTATTTGCGTCTTGAGAAATGCGCCTCAGGGGACCTTTTCATCTGTAAGTTGTTTACATAAATTTTGCAAACTTGGTAATTGTAAAAGAGCTAAGAAGTTCAATGAGTTACATTTTTTGACTGATTTTTTAAATATTCCTTCAGTGTTTCCATTTCAACCCCCATTTGTGAAATCGTTTTCTAGATAAAATCACTTGCACGCTTGCTTCAAGAAGAAAAACAGTGAACAATAAAGTCATTGATACATAAAAGGGCCTAGTCCCGATAAAATGGCGTTCATTTGCATAGACATCATAAACCAGCCCGAGTATTTCCCGAAGGAGGAAAAAACTAGGTCCAGATAGAGATCAGAGGAAACAGTGCGAATGCTTGAAGGTCCGCTATCTCTCGAAGTGTCGTACGGCTGGCGATATTCAAATGGCATCAATTCCTACGGAATTGCTCCGTATATCTGGCCGCAACCTGGATGCAAGGCCTCTCTCCCTCCTTGAAGAGGGAGCGGACCGTATTGGCAGATAGCTACGACATCGTTTTACAACCCCTTATCTGGATAAGTTACGGACATCTATTCGCAGTTTCTCTCTCCATCCTTCGGGAGCCGCGTGTTCCAAGTGGCGTCATCGATTTCCATGGAAATCCCTCGCGCATTCGAGTAGCCTATCCCCGGGCAAAGTGTCTGGAACGAATGGTAAAAAACGGACTCTGACAGGAAACCACCCCTGCGCGTCTTAATGTGTCGCGATTTTATCTTGACACGCGACAGACTTGACCGACGACCATAAATCGAACGATTGGAGCCGGTTGTGGCGCCTCGAGTGACTGGAATGATTGAGCTTGACTTGATGATTGTGCCTTTTGACGTCTGTCCACGTGGTAAAATTTGTTCCGATCGAACAGAAATTGTTGAGCCAATTTCTATTCGCTTGGAACGGGATGCGAAAGTGTCTGACTAGAGAGATCTTTTATTTTTTATTAAAATTATTTGATTAAAAGAATTGAAAAATATTTATCGGTTAGATTTTATAGGGGGTGAAAAATTGCAATTTAGAAAAGTAGAAAAATTTCACGAATCGCACCCAGGTATTTTTCTCTTGGTAAATTTGTTATGATGGGAGAGGAGATATCTTTGCCGCATAGTTCTATGAATAATTTTGCACAAAGATTAATTTCGCACAGCTGACTGAAGAATTGTCAGTTTCATAAGCAGGATAGACGGTAGTAACAGCGCAGGTGGATATCGTGACAGTCAGTAGATCACGGTGATTCCCTTCATCTGCTTATATTACACATACAATATCTGGGTATCGAAGTTGGTTGATCCCGGTAGGTTCTCTCCCTTGGCAGCCGACCATACATCATACTTTTCTTCTTTATTAAACTCATATTTTTCAAAAAGTCTCACCTCCGCGAACCGCCCGCGGCCTCCTCTCGCTCAGGCAACTCGAAAATCAGCTCCGGGGAGAACGAAAAAATTCATTTGACTCTCGAGGATAAGATGAATATGAAAATTGCCCGGCCGCGAAAAATGATTTACATTCGAACGTCACCCTGACGATATAACTAGAACCGACTGTCTTGCCATGAATAATTTATCCGGCCCGCGAAAATGATAGAAAAATATTTCGTCACGCCTGCGCAAGATCTGTCCGCGAACTAACCTGCCTCTGATTTACTCGTTTCGGTGGCTCAATCTGCTTAAGCATAATTATAAATAAATCAGAAATCGTACCTAGTACAATATAAAATATTATCAGTGCACAATACTTCACGTTGGACGATTTAATATATTTCATTCCCCTTGCACGTCGAGTAATGCAAAATATTCGTCACAATCAGTGCACTAATATTCTCGTGCTTGTTGATTTCACATTTTAGCCTCAACAGATGTGATCAGGATGAGCAAACGAAGTTGATAGTGGAAGCGGTTCGCGAGGCGGTTCCACGTTCAACACCATCACGGCCAATGACGCCAGGGTGGCGTCAATCGTCGAAATTCGAACTTTCCGAATATCTAAAATTACCAATTTTCTGCAATGCGTAGTCACAATCATATTTTGTTAATTATTGACCAGATGAATGCTTTTCTCGTGCATTTACTGACTGTTTTTATTCAGAGTGCAGATTTTTATGCAGATATAGATTCTTGGGGATCTTAGCTTATAGAAATATAAATGGTTCTTAAAAAATTCTTTTATTGTGTCTTCTGTCGCGCTCTTGAGCAGATGAAAATCCTGTTAGGCAAAAGTAAAGCAATCAGTGATGGATCGAGACTGACAGCAGCTCGAGGATCAAGAGATCACTGGGTCGTTTGGGTCGTTCCGGTGACGGAAGCGTTTCGAGGCTCGTTTTCGCGGATCTGTCGTGTGCGTCTATAGTAATCGTCATGATTAGAGCAACGAGAGTGCAGAAACAATGCACGGGGCGGGGAGGGGGTTGTGCAACGATAGCTAGTGTACGTGACGGGGTCTCGTCACGTAGGCGTTATCTGCAGTCGTGTTTATCAAGTGCACCGCTCGAGTCAAAGTATGTACAGTGCTCGGTGCCCGTCAATGGCGTTTCTTAGCTTATGCATAAAGCTCTTTCGCTACCTCCTTTCGCGTCTCTGTCGGGCTCGCCCGGTTTGCCTGGCTGGCTGGCTGGCTGGCTGGCTGGCTGGCTGCCTGGTTGCTTGGTTGGTTCCCTATCCCCTTCCCTCACGGCTTCTCATCTCTCACGATTTCCAACCACCCCCGTTTCATCGAGGCTTCAACCCCTTCTTCGACTGGTGGTAGGTTGGCAGGGTGTCTCGCTCTCTCGCAAGTGTTTCCGCCAGGATATATCGCAAAATCTATACCGTCAGGAGGTGAGACGAGGTTCGGGGGGGTGGCCAGGGGGGTTGAGGGGGGTGGTGGTGGTGGAGGAGGTTGAAGGGGTGGGCAAGAGCCAGAGGATGAGACGGAGGAGTGGGCGATGTGGCGGAGGCCAGGGCGGTTTTCGAGAAGGGTGAGCCCCGTCACATTTCACTACAGACTAATAACTTCTGAATATTCATTTCGTGTTTCTCCTTGCCTGCTTGCGCACCCGTAAGCAAGGCTAATGCGACGCTCACAACGCGATCTACCCTTCGGACCCTTTTCCTGTCGAAACATTTTTGTCTTCCCGTATTTATTCGCCCCTGAAAATCTGTCCGTCGCGCGTACACTCTGCGAACGAACGTCCTCGCAGATTTCCTCCACCATGTTTATTACAAGAACATTCGCTAGACGAACAATTTCATGAACCGTCCTTAGCCCTTGCTCGAAATATACAGGATAATCTCGAACACGTATAGCACTAAATAAATTTCGAGAATTTTGAGGCGACGTTTGAAGTGATTAACGTGACAAGCAATTTTAGGCTACATATTTTATTTCCAATGGGAAAAATATTCTACATGGACACCATAGATCTGGTCTTGTAAAATTGATAATATCTGGGTGTCTAGAATATGCCACTAAAAATATATTTAACAGGTACACAATACCTGTAACAATCTAGAAACCATGTGGGATAAGTCATGGAAAATGATGAGAAACAATTGGCTTTCATCAAGTCTCCTCATGTCCCTCTGATTAAACATTCGCCAAAGAAAAATTTCGGAGTTGGATTTCCGTGGAAATGTAAAATTCTGTTGAACGTCTATGTAATTAAATAAGACAGAGACGTAATCACGACTTAGCAAACAGTAGCTGCCGAAATTCAAATCGCCTCCGTGTGAGACGAGCCTAAGGAGCACGTAACTCTCCTTCGTCGAAGCGAGAAAAACAGAACAGCTTGAAGGCGAGGGAAAAGCGAGAGGCGGTCGCCATGGTAACTATGAATTAAGTAATCAATGAATTATTATTGACATTGATGTTTTCGTCGGCCTCCTTGCAATACTTCGAGACGCGAAATACGCGTCGCCCATTGTTGCCGATTAATACGTCCGCGTGGTAGGGGGATGGTTTCATTGGATTTGAAAGGAGGAGAGCAGGGGAGAGGATTCGTGGGGTATTCTTTCGTTGCTTAATTACGGATTACGCAAACTGTTGCACCTTGAGCAATACGCGTTTCAGGGGGCTCGATAATGTTTGGATTCTTCTGTTTAAGTCGCTGGGTGGCCGTGATCCTCATTAGTGGCCACGCAATTTATTCGACATTTGTGTACTCATCTATAATCCTGAAATTCTAGTAGAACGTTTCTCAAAAAAAGAAAACAATTACAAATCAGTATTAAATTTTCTAATAGCTCTAATATGGTCTAACAAAAGAGAATGGTCAACAGATTCGCGAAACAATGGTCGCCAGTCGACCTAGGAATTTCGGTCGCTAAGAATGAAGAAGCCATTTCGCAGGCAAAACAAAAATTGCTGGTTATTAATTAATTTTCCTAGCACAAAGGCTACAGCTAATTGCTAGATATCAATTAATTAGCAGATGCTCTTGTTAATTTTCCCGGTGTTCCTTCCGACAAACGTCTTCCTTATCGACAAAGAGTCGTAGCTAATTCGAAATGGAACTCGTAGAAAATACGATAGGACGCTGCCGTGCTAGTCTGAGAGGATGAAGGGGCTGCGGGGGATGGGCTGTAGCGTCGGGGGGTGAAAGAGAAAGTCAGGGGTGGCCGGAAGAAAAGCATGCAACGGAATGCTTCGGGCCAATGGAAGAGGCAACGCGCGCGCCTGCTTCAATTCCGCGATCTCTGCGACAAATTAGCGCAGACAAATTTCTCCCTTGTCTCGAACCCTCTGTCGTTTCTTCCTCCGTGCGTACTTCGCTGAAATTTCCTCGCGGTCCGTCGCTTACTTTCACGAAACATCCCCCGGATACTCTTTCCCGATTCCACCCTGATTCAGAAACGCAATTTCCCGGGCAACCGATAACCGATCCTGACCGATCCAACACCAATTATGGCGCTCGCAAACTTTTCGTTTCTCTCATCTTAAGATAGTTCTACTAACCATAATCTATACCGATCCATAAAATTATCTCTAGAACTACCGACCCAACTAATGTATATATTGTTTTATAATAACGTCAAGATTCCAGTTATTCATTCATACAACTTTTATTCTAATGCCTATAACTTCAATAATTGTGGGAGATTGTTGATCTTTGGACTCCTGCATCTCCGTGTAAAAAAATCATACAGCATTCTACCCGTGCTCGTTTTAAACGGCGAGGTCTCTAGGTTCATGTCCTTGAACTTGGTTTCCTCAAAGACCGTTGTCTACTACGAGACGTGACCCGTTTCTACCGAATGAGAAAGTGAAGTTGCTTTTCTTGGTCCAAAGTTTTGCAAATTCAAACGACACTGTGGATTGTAAAAATTATTTGTTGGCATTGATTTCGACGCTGATGTGTAAAGGAAAGTGTTCTCTTTAAAATGACATCTGAAAAATTGTTTTACGATTTTTTCTTGCGGTTTTATTGCACATTGAGTGAAACGTGCACAGCCGGTGTTAAAACACATTTTGATTAGAATGTGTGATTGGGTAAATGAAAGTATTTTTATAAATTTAATAAACGTAAAATAAAATTGTTGGGTCTAGTGTTGTCTAGAGAGTTGGAAGAATGTTTCAAAGGTATTTTCGGTTGTGCAGTGGAAATTTGCTTGCTAATTAGAGGGATTTTCCGTCGATGATATTGGTAACGATCGGGTTGGTTAAAAAGGAATAAATGAAAATTTTTCAACGATACCTGACAATTGTGAATTCGCCCCTTGGTTGTCTCCCATAGAGCCACGGACGACCAATGTATCAACCCTCCATTGTCTCCGACGACCCCCCTCCGGTTAGGAAGCGCACGATAATAAATATAGAGAAAATGAAAAATTATTAAAAACTTCCTTTTTAGCCTTGGTAATCCTCGTCGCCCCCAGAGATGCCGCATTAAAAACCTGCTGCCCCTTCCGTCCCACCCCCGCGGTGGAGCCGAGGTCGACCTCTTTCTCCGACGCCGCTTTCTCCGCCCTTGTCCATCCCGACTCGAGATCCTCGGGGCTGGGCGTCCGGACACGCGAATTATTTATACGCAGAAGTCTCTCTGACGACATTACCGCAGTGTTAGCATTAAATCATAATGTACGACTCGCTGCGAACTACCGTGATTTCGTCCTTACGCGCTCGTTTCTCTGGCAACGGAATCTTTCCGCCGGATTTACGCCAGACCCCCCACCGAAAACCGAATTTTCGCCAATCGTAATCTACCGAATCGACTCCCAAAATCACCCTCGATGCCTCCAAAAATTTTAGGTAATAACTAGACTGCGGATTTTATGCATTTATGACAAAAAAGTGTCATCACAATTTCGAGCAGTGGACATATTAAAAAGATTTAAGGGCATCAGCGTTGTTGGTTTCAGCTTACTAAAATAATTAAAAGAAGTAAGACAGTTTTATTTCGCTTCTGCGTGTTGCGATCAATGCATATATATTTTTTATTATGCATAAAAATCCGCAGTCTAGTATTAATATATCAACGCTAACAATATTTCCCCTGAACTCTGTCGGAAAAAATTACTACCCTTATTTTGCGATACATTTATTGCGAAAGATCTCTTATCACATTTGGACATCTATTTTAACTGAGTATATTGTAACAAACTCAATTTTTGCTTGGACTTTTAGAATTATTATTAGTATCATAGAATTGTTAGAAAATATTTCAGCAAGCCCTGGCACTCTATTAATACATTTATGAATATACTAATCAGTATAGGATTAATCTTTGTCTTCTTTTGCAGAAGCAGCTGTCACAGCTGAAAACCGCGTGCATGCATAATCTATTTAGGAGAGTACTCTTCCGTATCCATGTACAAGTCAATTAAACTTGACACGTTAATTATGAATCTTCATCTTTCGCAGACCGAGAATCGGAATACACGGAGGATCGCATGAAAGATTTTCGGGGAGCAGTAATTATTTCCTGCGACGATTATTCGCTGCTCCTAATGTGCGGGGCAGGTGGATAATTAAAACGATCCGAGGTTTCAATAACGATTGTACATCGGCGGTTCGGTATGCCGGGGAACAAAAAAAAAGAAAAAAAATCAACGAAGATTTATCTCGCTTGTAGCCCGGGCGTCAAGCTGAAAGAACGATACTTATCGTTCCCGCGGGAGGAACGAAACACGAAAATCCATATGAATCATCTGATGCAACGGGCGCGGGCCCGCTCTACACGCGTATCTCTTACGTCTGGGCGAACGACAGAAGAACACAAAGCTAATGCAATTTTGCAATTACACCGAGCGCCCGGCGCTCTCCTCTCTTCCTGTGAGCTCGGCCCGGGGAGGCCCGGAGGAATGTCGGCAATACCGCGAGAATATTTAAATTTCGTTTCGTTTCCGCGTCGTTATTCTTTCATCCACGGTCCGCCGGCTTTATCCCTCGTCGGCAATTAATTGGTAAATCCAATCGGCGGGCGAGGATGCAAAGGATGTAGCCTTTTATACCCCTGCTAAGTTACCGGGGAGAATGGATTCAGATCTACCAGGAATATTCCTCGTTCGCCGCGCCGCTTAAAAAATAGATTCCCTTCTCTCACAGGGGGGAGGGGTGTTTTCTTTCTTTTTCGCAACCTGGCCCCGTATAATTTTTACAGTGTTTTACTTATAAAATCGCCACCGCTCAAAACAGCCACCGCCGAAATTAAATCCTCCGTTTCGCTCTCTCTTTCGCCGTGCCAGTCTTTGTACGCTCTTTGAACCACCCTGGACAACTTACAAACTGCACTACACCTTCGAAATTCATGCCATATTCGTTCTCATGTTTTCAGAACCGAAGGCTGTATTGAAAGCACAAAACTAGAGGTGGAATCAAAATTTAAGGCTTGCTACGAAATTGGGAGTAAATCTAGTGCCTAAATTTTGGGCTACAGCCGTTTCAAAAATTGGGGGCTGTATCTACTGTAAAAATTTGGGGCTACAGGTATTAGAAAAATTTGAAGCTACTCATAGTAAAAATTTAGTGCTACAGCTAGCGTTAAAACTTGGGGATCCAGGGTTGCTTGGGTTTCATGCAATGAAAATCTAGGGCTACAGCCACTTCCAAAATTGGGGGCTGCTTTCACTGTAAAAATTTAGGGCTACAGCTAGTGTTAAAACTTGGGCCACCATCTGCAATACAAATTTAGGGTTACAGCTACTGCTAAAATTTAGGACTCCACCTACTTTCAAAATTTAGAGCTACAGCTACATTAAAAATTGGGGGCTCAGCTATTCCTAAAATTTAGGGTTCCGCCTACTATTAAAATTTAGAGCTGCAGCTGTACGCGTACACTGAATGTCTACCATTTTCGGATGACTCTGATAAAAATTCAGGGACATCAAATTCAAGCTACAAAGCTATACCTATGTTGAGATCACAAAACTGTATCTGCAATTAAAATTCAAGGCTGCATCTACAATTGAAATTGTGAGCTGTAAGCACAGTGGGGACTTACTATTTTTAGTTCAATCTGGGATAAAAATATAAATTCATAGCCAATGGCTACACTAAAAACAGAAGGCTGTATCTACAATACAGACTCCAGGCTATAACTATAGTGAGATCTATGTACGTAGTGGTCTGCATTTGGACCTACATAAATGCAACTACATCGAAAACTGTAGACAGTGCAAGTCGATACCAGATGCTCTATAAAGCTACACAAAAATGAACTCATTTAGGCGATCTTTGTGAACGCAAACACATTCTTCAAACAATCGTGCATAAAATACGATAGAATTTAATGTGGTTCCACCTTTAAAAATTCCTCAAAATTCAATCAAGAAGAATTCACTAACATCCTACAAAAATTTCCAACGGATCATACAATGCAAAGATTGACCGAAGGTAGCCTGGTATCGTTTTATTTTTCATTCGCATAAAAGCCCGAATGAAAACAAAAAATGTTCTACATAACTCTCCACTGGAAGTGTTTCGCGACAATTTTACAAAATCTACAGACCCGGTACGATTTCACTTCCGATTCACCGAAGCCGTGGTGAAGAGAAGAAATTTTCTCTAAATTTTCTAATGAAAGTACTCTGTGACTTGTCGGTGCGGAAATTCGTCCAGCGGGAGTGAAACGAGAAGAACGAGAATCCCGTTGGTCTTATCGAACGTCCACGGGGGGGGGGGGGGGGCCGGGGGGGGGGGGAGTGGGGTTAAGTTTCCGCGTAATCCGGATCGAAAGCGACGTATCACGCAACTGTTCGCATTCTTGAAAGATTTTCCGCCGTCGCGTTACCTTCGAAATAATTCCAGCGACGAGTAACAAATCCCGAGATTAACGCGATATAGTAGCCGCGCCCGTGAAGCATTCAGAGCTTTCATACCCTGTCCGGGTCCGATTCTCCGTGCAGCGGAAAGTTTCCGAAGGATACGTAATAATCCTCCCTACAGTTTCCGCGCTCCGGACTTCGCGGACCAGTGCGAGAGATAGAGAGACAGAGAGAGAGGGGTTGGACCCGGAAGGGGGGATGAGGGAGAGCACACGGGGCTGGAGAAGAGGACACCGGGGGGAGGTGGTTGGAGAACGAGAAAGAGAGAGAGAGAGAACGGTGGGTGAGATAGGTGGAGAAAGAGAGGTAAAAAGGGAATGTGAAAGATGCGGGCGTGTAGGTACGGTCGGCTGCTGTATTAGATTTGCTTTCTAGGACACTTTAATCAAAATGTACCTATGTAAATTTTTGAATACACATCCCTCGTCTCCCGCGATGTTTGTATAGGTCAGGCGAAGGTATTTTCCTGGCGAGCACCGGTGTCGCGCAGCCAGCCTCTGCCTCTGCCTGCCTCTGCCTGCCGTCGCCATCGCGTCCCCGTGAATTAAAGAATTTGCAATTCTGAAATTCAGGTGATCGCATACATACACACCATCCGGTTTTATCTCCGCGACGGCCTTCCCGGCCGGGGGTAAGTATCGACCGAGGCGGGCCTCCGGCGGATGATCGGGCTGCGAGGCAAACCGCCTGCTTCCACGCTAATTCTTCAACATGTAAAGATTTCCACTCTCCCATCTCAATACCACAATTTTCTATTTTCTATAGATCATCTACAGGTTGCTCGCGAGTGCGCCAAATTGCGACAGGTCGGTGTGCTTCTTCGTGGAGAATCTGGAATTACATTGTTCGCTGTCTAAAGGTTTGAAAGGGGTGGTTTTCGAAACGTCTGATTGGGAAGGTTAATGCTTTCGAAATTGGAAATTGACAGGGTTTTATAGTGCTGTCTGATCTGTACTTTAGTGCTTGGCAATTCGAGGACCTTTGTGCGCCTTATTTTATAAAAATGAAGTTGCAGAAAAAATTATTTGTCTGTCTATAAAATTTCACGTGACAAGAGTAAAGTAGAAATATTATTGAACGTTGTTGAAGTATGCACTTTCTTATGTTTTCCATTTGCCTTAAAAATTACAATCAATGATCTAACCATTGGCAATCTTTTATTTCATTTCTAGAAGAGTAAAGCTATTGAAAAATGTATCTTCGGAAGCCTTGAACAATAAGTTATGATTTGCATGAATTGCCAAAATTTTTGCAAGCAATTTCGTCGATTGAAAAATGCCTGAGCAAGCGTTGCTAATGAATAACGCGAGAGTGAAAATTATTTATAGCTGCTCTAAAAAAATGAATCGAGCAATTAGACCAAAGTGTAGTCCTAGAAGAGTGTCACATCTAGACGTAGATAAACTTTCAAATTCATTCAGTTTTTCTACTTACCGAGCAACCCCTTACCATTAGAATTGCAATTTTTCAAATCGATGCTCATTTCTGCAAAAAAATTAATACTAACATAAAGAATTTCTGGTGGAAAAGATCGAGTACAAAACAGCAGAAAATCTGATAGAGTATAGAGACGTCAATATACCAATTCGACGAAATGAAATTACCGCGGCAAGAAACAAAATCTCGATTGGCTGCCGGATCATGCAGCGAATGCAAAACGTGAATTTCGCGCGTAGATTCGCAGCGTGCCGATATTTAAAGGCGATCGGTATCACAGAGGACTCCGAAAATTCTGTTTTCTCGACGATGGGAGCCCATTTCGGTGTCCCCGTCCACTTCCGTGTCACGAAGCAGCAGCAGCGTTGTAGACGAACGGCTCAGCGAGTCACCAATTTCGAGATAAATTCCAAAGGACAATTACGAGATTTTAATTGCATAACATCCGAGTGTAGAGGGTGTCGAAGAGAGAACGGGAGAGGAAGAGAGGAGGACGGACAGAGAACGCGAGAGAGAGAGAGAGAGAGAGAGAGAGAGAGGGTACAGAGGAACGATGCACAGGCGAGGTAAAAAGGAGAAGAGAGGCGACGGAAGAGACAGCCGTTGCCGTTGGAAAAGGTGAAAGAAGAGAAAGACGGACAAAGGGGTGCGATGGGGCCGTGGTGGGGGGTCGGACGGGTAGAAGAAATGACTGACCGAGCACACACGAGTATAATTATAATAACATTACTTGACAGAGATGGCAGCGAGAGGCGAGCCCTGCCGGACAGGCTCTGGCGAGCATTGAAATATTATACCTACCAAAGAGAAAATAATTAAAATTCAACCCTTGCGCTTGCTTGCCTGCTTGCTTGGCTCGCATACGAACACTAGAGGGAGGAGGAAAAGGGGGTACGTGTGCGCGTGTGCATCGACGTACTTACCCACGTATTCCACCCCATCCTTCGCGGCCACCCTCCTCCTACCTCGACCCCCCCCCATCCCTCTCTCTCTGCACAACCCCCTGCCTCTCTCGCCTACCCCCACCCATCCACCCCCCAAGGATGGGGTTTCCCATATTTTTTCCAGCGCCGTAGGTACCAGGTATTCTAGAAACGTTTGTTCGTTACGGACGTGCTTCTGAGCAACGTTCCGTGGTAAGTAGAAAAATCTACCGTGGCTCGCAGACCGGCGTTCACGATTATCAAATCTGCCCCCTCCCCCCTCCCATACTTTGACATCGTGAATCTTTACTCGTTGTACCATCCTCGGACGTCCGTCCGCGGGTTTACCACCCTGACTCCACCTCCCGGTTTTCGAAATCTCACGATTTGAATATTTTCATGATATATTCAAACTTTAACACCACCCCACGGTTCCGATAAATCGTTTAGGTTGTACTTTAATTAATTTGACAAACTTACTGTATGTGGGCACTTTATTTCTCACCGTGATAGCAAATATACTTCACTAAAGATTTGCTAATGATTTTTTTTCTGAATTGTCTCAGAAAAATATCAGCCCTCAGAAGCCAATTTACAAAAGTTGGAAGTGAAAATATGCTTCCTCTAAATCAATCAAAAATCTTCTGTTGTATTTTACGTTGTACCAGTCCGAGCTTCAGACATTCGTGTCCACAACAAATGAATAAAATCCACAGTCTACGACAAAATTATACAGAAAGTAGAAACATTAATTGTCTAAATCTACAGTGTAAAGTACTTGAACTACAGAGTGTACCGGGAATAAAAGTTCTCAGAGTCCGTGCTGTTGTTCTACGATTTCTTCCGAAGATAGACTTATTCTCGTTCTACTGGAGAAATACTCACATTAACTCTAATTATTGCTAACGGTAATATCAAATTTTGTTTCGAGAATAATGAGTTTGGAGGTTAGTCGAGTTCCCCAGTACTTTGGGGGCAGTAGAATGGACAGGTCATGATCAGACGCATTTTCCTATCTAAACAAAATATTATATAAGTGAGGGGTTCAAAAAGGGTTTGTTTTTGAATCGGGAGACAGAGGGTGCTGGGTGGTAGGGGCGACATTTTTCCGCGGAAGCGAAGATAAGGAATTATTTAATTTCTGGGGACAAAATAGGACACTTTGGTTAACGCGCAACCCTAACTCACCGCAATCGCCCGGGGGGCGCGGCATAAAGCAGCGGCGTGTCGCGCAGCCAGGGAAACTTCTTACTCGTATAAATGCAATACCGGGCACTTCGGTCAAATATGCATTAATAAAGCCGTATTAATCTCGGCAGGGAAGGATAGAGCGATATTATCGAGCGAACGTCCTCGGCGAATGTCGGTTCACCTCCGTCGTAACTTTTTCATGAATAATCCCGTGGCTAATTTGAATAAATTATAACAGGCAGCGTTTGACTGGCCCCGAATCCTCTGCCCGGGCGCTATTGATAGCCGTGAAAACGGAAAAGGAAGAGGAGCAGAGAGGGTGGTGGTTCGAGGTGGTGGAGGAGTGACGAGGAGGAGCGGGGGTGGGTGGTGGTGGCAAGGGGGACAATCTCCAACGGCTTCCATTAACCGCTTTGTCTTCCATTTGTGGGCAGAAGTGATTTTCAAGGACTTCTTTTTCCGGGCAATCCATTAAAATATCAATTAGAATGTACCGCGGACGAGGCTTTAAACCGGGATCGATGCCTTTTCTTCGTTTCCCGCGGCGAAATCAAGTCCATTGTGCCGCGGGGAAACAATGAAGACAGGAGACTCGCGAAACAGGAAGCACGAGTGCTTGCCGATTGGCCCTTAAGTGGCTGTGAAGAATTCGAGCGGACCGTTTCGTTTCCCTCGAAATGGTCACGCTGAATTCAGATCGAGGAGACGCTATTGGCCCCGTTGAAACTGCGCCGTTCATGCTGCCAGCTCCTCTTCAAACCCGCGACGCATCCAACAATCTCACCCCTAAATCCAAACCTACTTTCCCCTAATATTCCCTTCAATTTTTGTGAATCTATCGAGTGATCCGCAAGATGGCACAACTCCTAAGCAAAATAGCCCGATCGACCTTGAATTAAAAATGTGTTCAAGACGACTCTAAACAATTTTAGTGCACAGCAAAGCGTTAAGGTGTATAAATTCTTCCGGGGGTCAACAATTTCTTTCACAGAGACATTTCTATAAAAGATATTGATCAAAGCAGAATTTTTTTCACCAAAAGAAGGAGGAAATTTCTCGCATAGGATCGAACAATGCGTATCACCGAGCCGGAAGCAATTAATAGGAAGTTCTGCGGCGTTCCACGGATTTCGGGATGGAGGACGGTATCGGAAACGCGTTTTCAATAATTGTGCGATTTAGCGGAAAGAGATTCGGCACGGGGTTGTATCGCGAAGAGGGTGGCCCCGATGCCGACATTGATTTTGCAATGTAAAACATTTCAGCGCGGCCCCGGGCAAGGGTGGCGGAGATATCCGACTGCGGCTCGGCGATTTTCTCTGCGGCCGGGAACGAAAAGATATTGACGGTTACGGGGATTTGATGGCATATTGCTCGGCTCGGATCGCTCTGTGATGTCTTTGGTAACGCTTTCCGATGTCGGCGGGATGTATTAAGAGCGTAGGGGTGGCCAAGACGATTTCAAAGTAATGCGTCACTGTCAAGAGCAGCGCGCAGCCACCGTCGTCGATTTCCGCCCTCGCGTCCCTCCGCAACGACGCGACGCTTTCCGCGAACGGACAATTGAATCGCCGTCGTTGAAACGCGTCGATCGGCAAAGGGTGCAACCGACGATGCACGGATATTCCCTCGGAAGTCGATACGCAACCCTTATTTCCACCCCTCGCCTTTGCGTTTCCTCTGGTGCCGGGATTGCGACGGCCACTTTATTTCTGACACGATGTTTTTACCAAACTATCATTAGGGAGGTGTTAAAAATAAATTGGGGGGTTGTACAGGGCGGTTCTACAAGAAAAAGGAAGTCGAAAATATTTGGATAACATTCTTTCAAAGGAAATTTCGCTTTCGAGAAAATTGACTTTGAGAATTCATCGGGTTATCGTGCTCTGGAAAATAAGTAGATTCAGTGGGTCTTGATCAGACGCGTCAGCCGATTCTTGCTTTTACTTTTCACAGAGAACAACAGTCAAATAAAGTGCAAGTCGGTGATATTTATGATATTTATGTGGAATAGAATGTACCGAAACACATTTGATAGTCTTCGAAAATTTGACGATCCCCAAATTCTATTGTTCTCTATAATTTCAGAAATGGTCGAACTGGTGTATTAATTTTGCGAACAAGACTCTTCTGTAAACGAATTTCTATGGACACATCTCTCGTTATTATCTGATTATTGCGAAAGGGGACGGACAGGTGTGTGTACAGTCTGCGCATTCTCCTAAATGAGATATCGAAATGTTTTCCAATCGTGAAAAGTGCCCCTACCCCGGGACCCTTTGTCCATCGTCTTAGCAATTTTCTGTTCAATTAGTCCACGCGACTGACGTTCGCGTGGCGCTAATTCTCGGAGATACTGTCAACCCGACGGCGATTATCAATTGCCTTGTCAATTACACCCCGTCCAGGAGCGGCGCGCACATGCTGCTGAACCCTGCTCCACCGTAGCTGCATCTCTCTCGCTTCCTCTGTTACCGTGGCCGAATCTCGAGCTTGGCCTGATCGCAACGAGTTATTTAATTACCACGATCTATCACTGGCTGTCAGCCTCCAGTCTATAATGCATGATCGATCGAGCCTCGACTTTCCTAAAGACAACCCTTTGCGTCGATGGAGTTGCCTTTGTTCGACCAACAAATTCCTGGAAAAATCTGCTGCTTAAGCAGTTCGTGCGACAGTTGGGCAAAATTGATGGGAGGCATAATTCAAATGCTACTCTAGCAAATGTACAGTTTAAATAAAACAGCATCTGGAAGAACATCTCAATTTTCCATTTTTGTATGTCATTCTCGGTGTTAAAATAATAAGACGTCTTTCGTCAGGAGTTTTATCAAGAAGTAAACAAATTCAAGCATCACGTAATATCTCATTTTAGAGAATAACAATTGCAGTGACCACACGAAATTTAAAATCTGTTTCGTGCACTCGACTCGACGGAAAAGCGTAGGTTACTATTTAAAAATGTTAAGTCTACGTTTCAATTTCCGGGGAGACCTGCGGAAGCGTTATAGCAATCGCGTTTCTCGCGTAGAACCGGCTGCGGGAAATAATTTCTCCGTACGTAATAATCACTTCCGAAATATTCCGCGTTCTCAGATACACGGTCGAATTTAAAAACCGCCGTGCCGCCTCGGATGCCTGCTTGCCGAAATTAGTTTCGAAAGCGGCGAGCTTGCGTAAACATCGGATACAAATTAATCCCGGGCAGAAATTGCGCGCGGTGCGCGAAGAATCAAAGGGACCTTGTTGAATTTCTTTGAACGAAACATCCGGGGGATAGAAACGACGAGCGACGCGACGACGGATAAAAATCTGACAAAATATCGAATTTCTAATCGACGAGGGGCTTGGTCTCGCGCACTCGATAGAAATTAAACCCAACGGAGGCGAAATGAAATTCCTTTATTCCGGCGGATGTTGTTTGCAGCTCGTCCCGCAGGCTCAAAGAGCTAGACGGGGGTGTATTTAGACATGAAATTTTTAAACGGGCGGAAGGGAACCGGGAATCGATTAAGATATAAGTTTGACGAGAGAAAGAGAGACCCTCTACATCTCTCCCTCACTCCCTCTCTCTCTCTCACTCTCCTTGTTTCTCTCCCCGGGCTTTTTCATCGTCATTTTTATCGGCGCGGATAAGACAGCCGGGCTAATTCGCATTCCCCTTGATGTCTGCCGGAGTTAACAGTTTTAAGGGATGAAACGAGTATAGATCGAAGGTTGGCGAGTACCGTGAGAGGCCAGAGGATCAGAGAGGGGAACGGAGACGAGGCTGAAGAGGGCGACGGACGAGGAAAGGAGGCGAACCAAGAAATTGATATAGCATACGAAAATGAATTGCCCCTTTGCCGAAGAATGTTCCACGGCAATCTGCCTTCTGTCTCGCTCCTTTTATACTTTTTATGCTCATTTTCAATTTTCCCCATACCACCGATCCCCGCCCCGCCCACCCCGACCCGGTTACCCCATAAAACTTTGCGGTATCGCTTGAACGTGTGTCAACCCCCCTCGCAGACGCCCCCGCGTTATCCTCTTACTCGCCGATGACTGAATACAAACCGACTCATTATACGCCGGCGAACGCTCGCGTCAGGATCTTCGCTTTTCGCGATTTGCGGTGCCCCTTTTGTGCACTTGTGGAGCTCACGCCTTACCAGACACCTCCAGAAATTGCCACGAAAAGTTCTACAATTTCTGCAACGCGAGACTGCCGATGGCCTGAAGTCCCTTGAGCTCAATTTTTGCGAATTTATTGCTTCCCTCCTCGTTGTTTCATTTTTCGATTTATTGTATTGATATCTAGGTTGAATTTTAAACCTGAACGAGTACGATAATTATTCAGACTGTCTCTGCTCTGTTTTTAGGAGTGTAAAGGAATCTTTGACAGAAGTCCGTTCAGTTCAATTTTTGCGAATTTGTTGCTTCCCTCCTTGTTGTTTCATTTTTCGATTTATTGTATTGATATCTAGGTTGAATTTTAAACCTGCACAAGTACGATAATTATTCAGACAGTCTCTGCTCTGTTTTTAGGAATGCAAAGGAATCCTTGACAGAAGTCCGTTGAGTTCAATTTTTGCGAATTTATTGCTTCCCTCCTCGTTGTTTCATTTTTCGATTTATTGTATTGATATCTAGGTTGAATTTTAAACCTAAACGAGTACGATAATTGTTCAGACTGTCTCTGCTCTGCTTTTAGGAGTGTAAAGGAATCCTTAACAGGCTTCATAGTTTACGATTAGGTCTGCTCAATAGAGTCTCGAATACAGAAAATAAAATCTACTGTCTAAAATAATTAAAAAGAATCTACCACAAAAGTTCCTAGCTTACGCATCGGCTAACGAACCACAATTTTGCATCGATATAAATTTCCTGATCGGTGTGAAGCGTCGCAGTTTTGCGGAAATGTTTAGTCTCGCCGTAAAAATCGTTCGAGCCGCGTGAAAGTAATTAGACAAGGTCGGATAGGAGAATGGTAATCGGATTCGAATTTAAAAGCGTCGTGTCTGTCTCGGGGTCGAAGAAGATAAATTTCCATCGGGGGACTTGGGAATCAAGTATCTGGGAGAGGTTCGGAGGCGATCCGACGGTGCCGCGAGATAGAACCGTGTTCGTGTTCTGTTGCTTATTTGTCGCCGGAGAAACGAAACGAGCCAGGGAGAGATGGTTGCTCTCGCAGGGTGGGGTTCAAGTCGAAGGATTCTTCGATACGGTACAAATAACACTCGCAGACGATGTCTGGCTCCTTCTCTCCTTCTCACTCCTTTCTCTCCCCATTTCACTCTCTCGCTCTTTCTCTTTCTCTCTCTCTATCCTCTCCCCCCTTTCCGTTCCTCCTCTCCGGAGCATTGAAGCTCACGGCGACAACCCTCGATTCTTCTATTCAAGCTGGGAATCTTCCATTCGAGACTCGATGGCTTCGTAGGCGCTATCTGCTGCCGAGGAATTCGATACCGTGAGACTACCGACTCCATAAATTAAAATAACGCTCGCCTGCCGAGCGATTCTCCTCGAAACAAACACCGAAACTGCTCCGAAACAATGGAACTACTACAATTCTGCCCCTTGATATTTTTTTGGTTGACTCTTCGTTGCTTGTTCGGTCAACAGACAACTTCGTTACTTCGAGAATTTTTAGCTACTAAATCTATTGAAGCACAGAATAAATTTCTGTTCTTACAGGCAGTCACACTTGGCCTGGACGATTTTTATTTTACATAAAATTCCATGCTTTAATTGTAATGCTAGTTTAATACCACTATATTACTCTAAAAGTGTAATGCAATGTACAACAGTATAAATTGACTTAAAATAATTCTTATTGCGGCTAGGTATAACCATGTATATAACATATGGAACATCCGAACAAAGTTTGTACAGAAACAGAATCAATGTTCTTTTTTTCGTTGATACTGGACTGCGATTGTTATGCACTTCTAGGACACACGAGTCAGTAAAATACCGACAAGAAATCGTCGGAATAAATTGACAATTAAATGCTCAGTCAACTTTCGACGTTCAGCGAACATTTCGAGCAAACATTCGCCAACCTATTGTATTCTTCCGTTCGTGAAATGTGGTAGGACGATTGCTGTTTGCAGAGAGAGAGATGCCCAGTGCGGTGATTCCGATGAAAAATGTCTCCGGTGTCCGTACGAACCCATGGATTCGAGTTACGAGTCGGGCGTACACGGGAATCGTTACGTTTGATCGTCGGCGTGCTCGGGATCGCAAATATTCGCTTGTTCGATGAACCACCGAGAAATTGGGATGTACCGGTTAATACATTATGCACCGTCCAATCTCGCAGGTGATCTCCCACCGTCCCCCCCTCGACACCACCCCCTCGCCGCGAAATCGAGAGAGGCAATCACCCTTTTTAAATACTCAACGACGACCTCGGGAGGACCAATAAAAACTCACTTCGCGGATTGGGTAATAAAGCCCCAATCAACGGCTTAATTATTCGATTACGGGTGTCGCCTCGACCGAGGAGGAAGGAGAAACGAGAGAACCCGGCAGCCACTCGGATTCCCAAGCGTTTCCGACGGCCGGATTACGGGATCGAAGATAATTAGAAATAAATAGTAACGGATCTCTTTTCTCCGCCGCTCTCCTTTCCACGGTCCCTACCCTTGTTCTTATTGCTTTAATTAAAACGCAAGGCGATGTCCGGAATTCTTTCCGCCTTTTACTCGATTGGACTCGCTGATGAATCTCGTTACGACGTTTCCGGTTAGTTTAAGTCGTTTTCGATTACGCGTCCCGCAATATTTTGCAACGGGCATTTCTGCCCCATGCAATGGAAGTGGTAATATTGAATCATCAAGCACTCAGGTTGTTTTGCTATTGAGAGAGTTAATTATGTATTTGGTGTATACTTAGCGCCGACCGTAAAGGATGCTTTGTCGTGAAAATATCGACTGTGGTCACTCAGTTCAACAGTATTACTATAATAAGTTTTGATATAATACTGTCAGGAATATAGAAAATAATTCTACCAAATTTTTTGCATTCTTGACACTCGTGTTCAATCACCTTGTTCAGCTTCTTATATTCTTTAAGGGGTCCGTTTCTTTTCTACATCCAGAAATTTTAATATTTTACACTGAAAGGTTCGACACAACTATTATAAAAATTTATGTACTCAATTGCTCATTCTAGTAAAAGATTTCTGTACAGTAAAAGATTTAATGCTTCAACGTTTTTTTTTTATTTCATAAAACTCCCAATATAGAAGTTGTATCTTAATCTGTCTTTTCCATCTGTGAATGAAAATATAAACATTTGTATTTCTATAAAAATTCTCAAATCGTTTCACCAGGAAGATCAGCCGGGAAAGTTGACTGTAGGAAACTGCGCGTACAATTATTCACCACTCATTCGCAATCGAAGAAACCGCGTAATTCCTTGTTGCGCAGGATTCCGCGAGCAATCTGCCGACGATTCGGGGCTTCCGTCGTTCGCAATATTTTTCACAATTTATTCGCGGAGCGTTTTCCGCGTGAAGGGCACGGTCGCATTAAAAATCGAAGGCGCCCGTTGTAAATTGCAGTAGTCCTCGCGCGGATCCGTGATATCGGAGGCTGGGTAGTCCCGTCATTACCGTCGGGAATATCGAAATATTTGTGGCCATTCCCGTCGGGAATTTATAAATGCATCGCTTCCGCCGGGCTCGATAAACGATTAACGGAAGATGGGCGCCGGATCCGATACGACGCCGGCGACGATGGCATTAACGCGCGGCTTTTAATGATCGCCGATATCGAGACGAGAAGACGAATCGCTTCTTGCTCGCTTTATTAAATCCGTGTTTGCCGCGCGCGCGGGGCCGGGGGCGAGCGCACACGTAAACGCCGCACACATCCTCGCCGATCGTTTGAAACCGGGGGCGTTAATACGTTCGACAATTTTTATGCCCGCGCGCGCGCGCGCTCCGGAGACATATTGGTGGCTTTAATGCGACATAAAATTTCACAGCCGTCCCCCCCCCCCCCCCCTACCGGGCTACCGGCAATATATATCGGCGCCACCTATATTGAAATACATATTTCATGCAGCCGCGATCATCGCCGCGTTTACCTTTTTACGCCAACCCCATCCGAGCTTCCTTCTGGATATTCGGATCACTGAATCACTAGGCAAGTTCCCGCGGCTACGGCACCGCGATAAACCGCGTAATAAACACCATAAATCACGCATCGCGCAGGCCGAGGTAATGCAGAGTCGATACCGATCCCATTCCCAACGCCAAACGCGATTTCCACCCTCTCGACCTAGGGACATTATGGCCATTTCGATTCGTGTACAATCGCTGTTGGAATAACTAGTGTCGCTTGCGGCTCCTTGCAATAGTTTCCGGTTAGATGCATTTTATACTTGGAAGCTACTATCGAGGCCCGCCTGCACATTCTATTATGTCCAGTGATTAAAAATCTGTCTCGATTCTTTCTATTATTAAAATTGCCGTCTCACTGCTTTCTCGTAGTTACAATACAATATACGCAAATGACATAGCATAGACTGCGGATTTTACGACAGAAACAGCTATAATTTGGAACAGCAGTAATGTTTAAAAAATCGAAGACTATCAATACATTACTTTTGACCTGATAAAATTGTTAAAGCAAGAATATTCGTAAAGGGCTCGTGCATCTTGCAGAAAATGCACATCAGTTTTATCTCACATTTTTATCTCCTCTGTTTATTGGTGATGCGTAATGTAATTTCACTAATGTCAGAACACACGGTTTTTCTGAAATCTCGTAGCCCTCCGTCTTCAATTTTTGCGAACCCAAGGCCCCCGAGAGGTTTTCTCGGCTCGTCAAAGGGTTGACGCGCGGCTGTCATCATTTCCGGATGGAATCTCGGAATACAATATCGCGGAATATTCGCCGTAGGAACGAAGGTCGTGGACAGAGGAAAGGGAAAGGGTATGAAGTGGGAAGGGGGAAACGAGTCGGACTTTTACCATGGCTCAATATTGGTACGCCCGACGGTGTCTCTCTACCTTCAATTCACCGTCGATCTCATTCCATCTTGTTCCTCCGGTCGTGCTCGTCTATTTCTTCGAGAGGAAGTTATTTGACAACTGTTATTTGCATTTCTATCCTATTGAAGAAAACATCTAATAAAGTTTCCGCGAGAAATGCCGTCTCGAAGAAGAATGCCACCCATTTTCCGCACCCCCCCCCCCGTTCCCGCAATTCCGACGTTGCTTCCTCTTGCATCCGCCCTTCAGAATCTGTACTTTGATTCGAAGCGCTCCGAGGCTCGAATAGTTCGATGGCCGTTGGATAATTGCAGTCCCCGGCGCTGGGAGACGTTTCCGCGTTGCTCCGAGCGATTGCCAACAAGTTTTCTGCCATAATCGATATTCCAGCTCCGAATTCTACCGTAGGAAAATGATTCTACTATTTTCAACTGCCTCGCAACGCTGCCAAAAATATTCCAATTTCATTCGACACGAATTCTCGACTTGAAAGAAATATTTCTGAGCAGCTGTTGGAAACAGTTTGTTCTAAAAATTAGAAACGTTCGGGAATTTTGAAAAGTAATGCAACCCTTGTGCTAATTACACCGTGAATTGCTATCGAAAGGAGAAACCTAGCAAACAGTGGCACAAGTGAAAGGGAAGAGGGAGCAGAAGAGTTTGTAAAAATTTCTATAGAGATGTCTTGATCCCGGAGATTAAAGTGGAATAAATTGAAACGGTTGCCATTCTTGCGCGGCGGAAAAAATATTGTAAAATCGGCGTGCCGGGGCGGCGAGAATGGCGCGAAGTTCCCGGGAGCGTTGAATACAATTAAAATCGTCGGTGTCGAGTGAATACGAGCAATTAATACGGCCATTGAAAATCGTTACGTTTGTCCGGGGCGTTCGCGTCGCGCTCGGCCGTCGCGAATTACACGGAATAGAAATAACCGATTAAAATCGCGACTCGCGGCCGGCTGCGTGAGATCAGCCACGAGCGGACGGATTAATTAAGCCCCGTGACAGCTGTTACAGCGTGAAGTTATTAGCACAACCTACTTCGCCGCTAGATACTCTGGATCAAATGACAATTCGCCGATACAATTGGCTGCGCCGCGATCACGGCTATTTCTGACTCTGATTCACGCTCGTTTAACGAACGAATCGTTGCCGTCCCGATCCGAACGGTTTTATAAACAATTCCCCGGCCGGTCGTGCCCGTTGTCGTCGTTCCGTTGAACCTTCGACGAGGATCGGACAGCCCGTGGATCGAGATCGTTTCGCCCGGAAATGCGAAACGCGGGCTCCGCCTAGGCAGCGCTCGCTCGGCGAAAAACATTCCGGGGAATCTGCATTTTCATTCGAATTTATGTCGTCTTCGCTGAGTAAACGGGAACGAGGAAAAGTATTCAAGTTCCCTCCATGTTTTTCCAATCTGCAGGCTCTCGCCGAGCTTCGCGCTCTCGCTCCCCACCCCCTCTCTCCACCTTCGTGAATTTTATAATTAATTATCTTAATGCATTCGACTCGAAATTCCTCGGGGCTCCCGGGCGGACTAAGGTGGTGGGAATGTTTTCCCAATTTTTTTTCCGAGCGGAACGTGATTTTCCGTCGACCGTGGAAACGTGTTGTCTTCCACGCGCGACCAGCTTCCGGAGTAGAAGACGCCGACTTCCTGAAACTGCATTTCAAAGCGAAAATAGGAATTAGAGTCTAAATGACGGGACATTATAAGATTCGATAAGAGGAAAAATTTAGTGGCTTCCTCGATTCGTTTCTAACACTAGGGGACCTTACAAAATCACAGGTTCTAATATTCTTAATTTACGATGATTGAGATTGCGAAGATCCACCGACGTGGAATTACTCAACAAACTTATTTCTATAGAGGTATATTATTTACCAAATGTAATCTAATTCACTTTCACCGTAAACCTAGTGTTAATCTTGCCGACCAGTTATTGGAGAGGTAGGTGATACAGTGAATCAGTGAATTCTCGATACATGTCCAAAACTCGGGTCTACCCACGGACATGTATCGTCCAGGAGACATACCCGAGCCCATGTTCACACTCCTCAGCGTCGCAGACCTCTAGAGCTTGATAGCCCCTCACAGGGTTTACTCAGCGGTAATCTAAATAGCTCCGCGACGTTTATCATGCAGGCCTTGGCGACATATACATAGAAATCACTGTAACCAGTTGTTTTTCGGTATATTCCATAACTGCTTGGTAACTCTCCGCTGACAAGGTTCCTGTAGAAAAAATTAACGTATCTTATGATTTCATGATTATTCTAAAAATGAGTGCTAGCCATTTCGCTCTAAATCGTTGATCAGCCGTGCTAATTGTTGGACCTGGTAGAACAGGATCGTCGTTCGGTGCTGAATCGAACCTACCCGAATAAAATCGTTGCGCAAACGAGCGTAGGAAAGGGTTAGGGGATGAAGAGGTCGAACGAGAGGCCGAGCGATCGAAGGGAAGCGGTTCGACGGTCCCGGCGAGGGCTCTGTCGTTCGCCTGAGACACGGGTCGGTGTTTTTATTTACACCGCATTATTTACTTGCCGTGTATCCTGGCGAACGAACGCGAACGGGCGCGTCGCTTGCCGGGGTATAAAGCGGTCGGAGAAGACTCGGATATAAGCACACAAGCCGGTTCATTAGAGACATTTGAGCTCCTCGCGAGGATGGCGGCCTGGAATGGGTGGACGGGTGGGCTCCCAGGGCGGCTGCAAGAGAGAAACGGTTCTGGCGACGTGGGCTGGGTTTCAGGGGTCTCGCTGGGGTGGTTGGGTGGAAACAGACAAAATCAACAACGAGTAACGAGAACTCCGCGATATTAATCCACTCGTCGAGTTTTCAAACTTCCTACAAAGGCACCGCACCCCCGACCCCGCCGCAGCCCGCTCGCTACGCCTCTCGTTCACGAATCCACCCTACCACCCTCCCGCCTCCTCCTACCCCTCCCTCCCTCCCTCCCTCCCGCCCCCCGCGCGCACAACCTAACCCAAGGACCAACCCGCGAGCACCACCGGGCTCACCTTTCTCTTGCAGTCTGCATGTTTGCGAACGAAACCATAATCAATATTTTATAACTGTAGCGCGGATTGCGCGGCGATGAACGAGGGAGAACTGGCTCTGCCAACTCTACCGCGGATCGTGTCAACTCGAATCGCGTCGCTCCGAGCCGACGCGCAGACTGACAGAACGGACATGAACGGAAGTCGGTTTCGAGCCCTCGCTTTCGACCCTCTCGGCTCGAAATTTTGACCACCGACGTTCCGTCTATTGGCTGGCCATTTTCGAAGAGACGTCTCCAGAGACATTTCCGCGTCGATTCCGAGCGGCAGGAGGCGAATT